>MEIZ01000073.1:33909-46764 GCA_001723225.1 Globodera ellingtonae
ATCTAAAAATTATTTTAGTTTACTTTTTTGAACATTTTATTTTTTGAAGAAATAGTGTGCTTAAAAAGAGAGAGTCAGACGACGAGACCATCTAAAAATTATTGTAGTTTACTTTTTTGAACATTTTATTTTTTGAAGAAATAGTGTGATTAAAAAGAGAGAGTCAGACGACGAGAGTAATTAGGCATAACGCACCCCATGAAAAATTATTTTAGTTTACTTTTTTAACATTTTATTTTTTGCGGACCACGAATTCAGCTCAAACAACTTTTAATATTTATTTTAAAAACAAAAAATGCTAATTATTAAATAATGTCTAGATGTTCCAATTATGCCTGAGCGCTGTCGCTAATATAATAATTATGAATCTGGCTTTTTATTTTTGTTTTTGCTTTTATATACTTTCAGACTTTTCTTTAATGTGTGATCTTTACTAAATTCTTTTTTTAATTATAAAAACTTCCGTGCTTTTACAATAATTTTGCTTTCGTAATATTTGTCAGTTGCTGTGCCTTATTGCTTGCTTTATTTCAATAATTCTAAAATGTAAAGCCTCCCCTGCGGGGCTAAGCCAACATATTGGTTTGCCTACATTTTTAATCCATTTTCAAATATCTATTGCCAAAGAATGGAATTATATATAAAGTACTATGAGAATTAAACAAACCAACATAATAAATTTTCATGCTATCAAAAAATTTATCGACAATATAATTAAATTTTAATAACTAAATTAAACTTTAACGATAAATACCAAAATATAATCACGAGTATAAGTCTGAGGCAATTGCAAAAATTGGTGGACTAGAACTTACTATTAAAGTTTAGCTAAATAAAAAATATAATATTATTAAAATCAAAATAGTTATAATAAGGCGTTAATTTCAACTATTTTAAACAATTTGTTGTCATAAAATATTCAGAACGCGTTTAAAAATTTGTTAAAATAAAAACTTTTATTTGTTATATTTATAATATAAACTATAAACACCTGATAAGCAATTTTTAAAATACGTATCTCTATTTTTATTGATCGCAATCGGGTCGTCATTTCAGGAGATCATCAGACAGCGAGTAGAGATTCGTCTGAAAAATTGTCGAAATTTAACATGAATTCATTTAATTATTATAATAAATATTAAACACAATTTATAAATTGCTCAAAAACCCAAAATAAAAACATCTAACAAAAAAAATTTGGGGTTTAAACCAACATTTTAGTACAATAGATATCTTCAAAAATAAATTTAAATTTCGAAAAAATAATAATATTTTAAAATATTTTCGTAAATAATTGATGGATAAAAAATAAAATGAAAGAGTGCGCCTCGAAGAAGGAATTTGAAAGCAACAATAATAAATAATACCTCAGTATATATTTGCATAAAATTGTTTAAAAAAAGCAACAAATTTAATTTAAAAAGTACCAAAAACTTTGCACCGCTGCGCATTCTGGAGGGATACTCCTTGACCTTCCAAAATCCCATATCCGGATGTCCGCGGATATACAGCGGATATATCCGGATAAGTGGATTTTTTTCATTTCCGTTATCCGTCCATATCCGTGACTTTCCGAAATTCCATATCCGTTATCCGTCCGTATCCGGATATATCCGCGGATATCCGAATGTCCGTGCACACGCCTGCTTTTGACTATTTCTGAACGCGCCTTGCTCTGAAAAGAACGAAAATAGAGTTTTTAGGCACAACGATCGACCGTCATTTCAAGATTTTTGCGAATATAAAAATTAAAAATAAATTTGCTATTATATACACGATATATTGTCGAATAAATATGCTTTTAAAAAAACTTTATTTATTATTTAAATAACAAAATAAATTTGACTATTTTATAAAAAATCTTTCAAAATTATGTCTTTTGAGAATTCAGCTTCACGACGACAAGGATAAAGCGAAGCGCATACCATCAATTAATAGCAATTATTTAAAAATTAACGTATAAAAAAAGATATAATAAAACATTTTAATAAACAAAATGATAACCCTAGATTAATTGATTAAATAAATTCATAAATTCAAAAATGTAAATGGGGAATCATAATAATTTCACGTATGTTGAAGATTACGGAGAAAATGACTAAAAGCCTATTATATAAAAATTAAAAAGTCCAAATAAAAGGGCTAGATGATTTGCCTTAAACAAAAAGAACTTACGATACAAGCAATTTTCTAGCATGACGAAAATATTGCAGCTACCGATATAATTTCTAATAACCCGGTAGTTTCACTTGGAAGGAGTACCTAAACCAAAATTATATATTAGTAAAATAAATATAAAAGTTAAAAGGTCCTAAGGTTGGATCAAAAATGATTAAAGTAATAATAATAATGCCCAAACGATTATAATAAATACTATACAAATTATAAAGTTATAATTGCAGCGAATATCCGGAATGTTTGTTAGCCTAGCCATCCTGATGGCCGAGGGAAATTGCAAAATGAATTTAAAAAATAAAAGTATGATTTTATAACCCCAAACAACTCATTCCCACTGGTGCTTTAGTAAGTAAGTCTCTTTTTGCGCGCTCAATGAAAAAAACGTTTGAGAACATGTCAAGTCCAATTTTTATTTGAAAAAAAAAACAAATCAAAGTAAAAACTTACATAAAGTTCTTCAATAAATATATATAACAATAAAGCACTTTTTCAATAACTTGCCAAAATTAACGTTTACGGATAAATTTGTTCTTTATCGGTAAATATTGAAAGCAACGCTTTATTATTAAATTGATAGCTTCTTCTGAATATAGCTAATTGCAAAACTTCAATCAAAAAAATTTTAAACACTTTAAATTTTATGCAAAAATTGTGATCGTAGATAAATATTTTTAAAATTTAAAATCACCATCAAAATATGCTTATTAACAAACTGACACAGCGAACTCAACACATGCCATCCGCCGAAGATATCGAACACTATCAAAGTAAAGATGTAAATATAACTCGGTTCAGAATGTTTTCCCGTACAAGCATCAAACACTTGAGCGAGTATTCCATGTCTCCACTAATTTAAAAAATCATTGAAAAATGAAGCCTATTTATAGAAATCACAAAAAAATAATAATATTTTAAAAGGAAGTTACTAAAACAAAATGTAATTGAACGTAAATTTATAATTTACACTCGTTATTATCTTACGCCAGATGATGAAGTTGCTTGTTTCTACGCTATGCTAAGTCAAACGTTATGAAGCCAAATAAAAAGAGTTATGCAACAATAAATATTGAAAGATTCGTATTATTATATTTAGATGCAAACATTGTTCATAAACGGTTATGAAATTTTAAAGCTAATACATTATTTACTTTGTTGATTGCAAATTAAAAAAAGTAGTAATATTGCATTTTTAATAAGATTAAATTAATTCTTATGTATGCATCAAATTATTCTAAGTCCCATTTGGTTATCAAGGCTTTCCTACATTTTCAATTAAACTTGTTTTAAAGCTGACAGATTTAAATAATTACCATTATTAAAATTCACATGAAAAGGGATTTTTTTAAGAAAATAAATATTCCTCTGCAATATTTTCATAAAAAATTTAATAACACTTTAACTGAGATAAAAAATAATGTAGAAGGGGCAGAGAAGCTGGAATAAAAAAGATGACTCTCCCACTCGGTCGATTGAATTTGAATCAAATTTGCAACACAAAATAATCAAAAATGTTATTTAAATATTCGTTAAAAAGGAAACATAAGTTCTTTTAAAAAATAAATAAACATTGATTCAAATATAATAAAACCTAAAAATTAAATGATTTTTAGACGTAATAAGAAATAAATTATAAAACTGAATATATTGTAAAACTAACCGTTCTATCGAGGAGTGGACTTGAGGATTTATGCGCCAAGTTCAGCTATTTTAGCTTAAAATTAATAAATATATTAAAGCATTATCAAAATTTATAAGATGTTAGAAGACTTCAACTTCGGTCTCCCTTTGCTTCATATTTTTTAAAAATTATAAATAATAAAAAAATAACCATGTTTTAGTTATTAAATCGAAAAGACGCTTTTTAAATTGCAAATTCATAATAAAAATTTAAACGTTTCAGTGGAAGGTTCAAAGAGTAGAACATAAGAGTTAGCGCATTTTAATTGTTATTGGCCAGTGACAAAGAATACAAGGAAAACCTATTTGAATAAAATAAATCATTTATCAGTAATATGTTTATATACAGAAACCGAAAGAAAATAAAGAACAAACTACATTTCAATTAGTTTTAATTTTACAGAAATTATAGTTTTTAGTAATAATCATTATCATTTGAACTAGTCCCTCCGATTCTAATCCGGAAGAACAAGGCCATGCTGAAGTCACAAAATTGTCGAGAACTATAAATGGGAAAACAAAATAATTTAATGAAAAAAAGAAAGCATTTGCATTTACGCAAAAAGTAAAGATATACGTTTTGAGCATTTTTTTAACTAAAAGTAAAATAAATTTAAAAAAATCATAACATTCGCAGTGAGGTAAAACTTAAGCAATGAAATGAAAAAGCTTTAATATAGGTAATGTTAATCGTTTCAGAATGCTTTCACTCCACAGGGTTATCGTGGGAAAGCGTTGCAAGCAAGCTAGCTGCGACAATGGTACGTAACTGTGGACCAGTTTGTACCTATCACTTCACAGAAGTTCCGGCAAGATGGCAAAACTCGATTAGAATATTTAAAAAAGTACAAATGTAAGATTAATTAGGTGTATTGGTTGATCACAAAATAAGTCTGGATAATTAGTAACTTATTAATTTGCAAAAATTATTTAAATTTAAACTATTAAAATTGAATAATTTATCAACAAAAATTCAAAAATTAATTTAAACTGAATTATAAAAAATTAAACAAAGAAACATTAATAAAACAGATTTGATTTTTATAAGGGATTTAAATTTTTTAAATTTGTAATAACAAAAATAGTATTATAAATTTTTTTTTATGATTTATTAATTAAATACTACAAGTTAATGATGTGATGTTGAACTTGTCGGAAATAATTGTTTGTTTGCATGGCATTAAAATTATTTCAAATTATTATTAAAAAGAAAATATTATTAAAACAGCAAACGAGAAGTCGACTGTCAACTAGCGCGGGCGTGTTTTCTTTGTTTTGGATCATTATAAATCTTTTAAATTTAATCCAACATCATTTGAATTTAAACTATTGACAAAATGATTTTAGCAACAATATATCAATGAAATTATTTCAAATTATTAAAAAATATAATCTTTTTAAAATTAACACGACATGAGCGAGTCGATGCCGATAGTTGACAATACAAAACTCAAAAAGCTTTGCCAATTATAAAAAAATAAATATCTAAATTTAAATTAATCTGCTGGATTACTTTGCCAATAAAAGTAACAAGCAAAGATGAACAAAATTTTTTTAAAATAATTTGTTTAAATAATAATTTATCGAGGAGTTGGACGTGCGTACTTCATTGCTAAACGCTGTGGTACCACACTTAATATTAAATATTTAATATAGACAATCTTAGTTAAAAAAGTTTCTTATTTTGTTTTATTATCATCAACAGAAATTTTGCAAAAAAAGAGTGCATGAATTCAAGAAGAACAAAAAAAAGTTAAACCACTAATAATGAATCCCAAAAGAACTTTACTTTAAACAAATTTAATTATAAAAGCTAAAAAATAGTTATAACGTGCGTAAGAAATTAAAAAATTGGATTACGTGTTGTAAAAATTTATTTTCAA
The DNA here is from genome assembly GCA_001723225.1 of Globodera ellingtonae. Taxonomy (NCBI): domain Eukaryota; kingdom Metazoa; phylum Nematoda; class Chromadorea; order Rhabditida; family Heteroderidae; genus Globodera; species Globodera ellingtonae. The sequence continues at coordinate 39,648 of MEIZ01000073.1, forward strand.
ATAAAGCATTGCCAACCGCGCGTTTCACATTCCACTTTGCTGGTGTTGTTCGAATGGGCATAAAATCAATATTTAAATTGTATTAGCGCATTTAATATATATGTAAAAATTTGCAATCTTTTATGCAAAGTAATCCGATTTCTGTTTAAATAATTAACGCGGATAGACCGAATGTACATAAAAGACACAGCCTAGCTGTATTTTTAAACAAATATAATAATCAATGTTTAAATTAACATACCTATTTGTTCGATTTAAATAAATAATTACGTGATATCTTTTTATATAATCAAAATTTAACAATAAACAGATAAATTATTTATTTATTGTATAATCTTATGAGAGGATTCAGACGACACATAAATTCTTTTTTAAGGATAAACAGCTATACAAGGATTTGTGCTATTAAAGTCATTTTTGCATATCGCAGAGCTAATTAGCAAAAAACTAAATTTATAAATTTYAAATAAATCTTCAGCTTTGAATCTAGATAACAATAATAGTAATGAAATAATTTCACTCTCATTATAAATTTAAATAATAAACTAACCCTATGTTGACGATTGAAACAAGAACATAAATAAAACATATAAAGCAAAAAGCAAAACGTTAATTTATATTTATTAACAAAATCATTCATGAACAAATTATCACTTCAAGTACCTATTAGTTGAAATTAAGAAATAAAATTGCAAAAATAAAACCGAGCAAACTTGATTGTTAATACCTTTTAAATAAATTTACAGAAGAAAACGAAAAGTGTAATTTATGAATTTTTTTAATAATCTAACCTACAGACAATAGCATACGACTTAATAAATATAAAAAAACTATCAATTAGAAATCTTTCCATTTAAATAAACAAAATTAGTTATAAGGTAAGATCAATGATAAAAAGAATCCCTAATAAATAAAATTAAAATATTCATTAATGTTTTTTATAAAAAAAAAATTAATTATTTAAAATAAATATAAAAAAGTTCAATTCAAAACGTTTTTTTTACAGTTTTACATTTGGATTTATGTCAATAAAAAATTGAATATATATTAAAATAAAACAATTATGTAAAGCATATTAAAAACTCAACTAACATTAACTTCATATGAATTGCTTTGATAATAAAAAATTTCTTACCGAAAATACAAATCAAAATCATATAATTAATAATAACTCATATCGATTATGCATTGTTAATGTTGTAAAGCCAACTTCACATCAACGCGGGCTTTGCTTGGTCATCAACAACGTCTACTTTGCACGGTCTTCAAGACGCGTTCATCGATGGAAAACATAAAAAAATGATGGACCAAATAAAGTACAAAATTGTGTTCAAAAAAGTCTGTTAGCAACTGTAAGAAACTATTTGGTAAAATAAATTAAAATTGTATATAATTAATTAATTTAATCCTGTGCACTTGTGATCGAATAAAATTATTTAGCAAATGATGGCAAAATCAAGCAGTTTGCGCGACATCGTGAGCATAAGAAGCAGACAGGCAGTTATTAAAAAAAGATTCAAGTTTTTAAAATTTAAAAAAAATTAAATTATTTGATGAATTATGCAAAAAGAAAAAGCAATCACCTCACTAATCCAAATATATAACTCATACCAATTAAAAATAAATTAAACCCCCAAAATATGCAATTTAAATGTTTATCATGAATAAACCAACTACCTAATCTGCTTCTTCAAATAAAAACTTATCTAGATTATTATAATATATGCTATACTAATTGTATTGTTTATATTAAAAATTATAAAATTGATTTATACTATTCATATACGGGAATTAGCACAAAATATACCAAATAATGACAAGAACGAGTTGATGGTGGTAACTGACAATACAAAACTTTAAAAATACAAAACTTTAAAAAAAGGTTCAATTTTAGGAGTGTATTTTTGAAATTTATTGCACTTTTTGTTAAGAAAATAGGCTAAGGACACACAAGTTTTTAGAAGACAAAAGCTTAAAAGTGCAAATATAAAGCTGTTTCGGTTTCCCAAAAGTTCAATCCCACAAGTCGAAAGGTTGAAAATTCATTTAGTGTATTTTGAAATTTGAATAACTTTAACTAGGCTCGCGTAATTTAATCAATCGATCAAAAACTTCATATCATCAAAAAATGAATTTAAATCGCGTCTCATACTTTTTCATCTAACAACCCCAACCAAATTCCAGTTATTCATCTAATTCATTTATTTTATTTTTACAAAACTTCCATTTAATTATCTAATGAATTGTGAGTGATTAATAAATCATTAATTTATTTATTTAATATTTGAAATTAATTGAGCACCCGTTTTATTTTTCACGGTTTTTTTTCTACGTTTTTAATTAAAAAAAGAATTTTTCCTGAGACGCGTGGAATTTTTGTTAATTATTTAATATATTGGTGCTTATTCACATTATTTATTATCGATATTTTTGGTCTTTATTTTTAGGCTTCAAAATTGTTAAACAAATTAATGGTCCGTGAGCATCTATTTCATCGTTATGAAATTGTCGTTCTCAAAAGTCTGCTGCTGATGTGATCCGCATGAGGCAGCGCAACTGGAGTATGAACATGAGATGGCTTTTTGACTCTTTCGTTAAGTAATTTGCAAATCAACATTTTAAAAAATTATTTTTTTGTTTCAATTGTTCAGTTAATTAGTTAAATTTATTTATTTATTTGTTTATGTTTTATTTTTAATCTTAGAATTTTTTTTAAATATACATAAGCGGACGCTTTTTTAAAATATTTTTTTATAATTAATGTTGATTCAAACTCTTTCATCGTATTATTTTGTTTACAATTTAGCTTTCATAACTTGGTCTTTGCAATTTGAGTTGCTGAATTATTATTCTTATTTTAGAAGTTTATTGAATTTATTTATCAGACGTGAGGTGGCGTTGCTTTAAAATTAATAATTCAAATATTTTAAATTTAATCAATATAAATTGTAAAATTAAATTGCAAAATCAAACCTAATTTGTAATAAAATCAAGAACGATAATTAGAATATTTGGAGAAAAAAAGTTTGTATGAATTTTCAAAAGCGCAATAAAAATGATTAAAAATGAAGGAACACAAATATGACCAGCGAAGTCACGTAAATCTAATTAATATAAATATTAATAAAATTGGTATGTAAAAAAACTATTTTAACCATTTAATCAACCATAAATTTAAAGAGTATAAAAAATTAAAATTATTTCATCAAAAAAACATAGTTGATTTCACGCATAATTTAAAACAATGCTTTGGAAATTTGAAATTACTATATCAAGTAAAGCACTTTTTTAAATAAGGAATAAAATAAAAAGTAAACGCAAAACGATTAACGTAACAATAAACCATTTAAAGAAAATAGTTTGAATTTTTGACTCAATTGTTATGAGACAACTAAAATTTGTAATTTTTGATGCGCATGGGCGAGGTCCGTGGTGGAATTTTTTTTTGAAAATTTAACGATATTTGCTAAGAAAGATTTTTTTGTTAAGAGCGTAAGATATGGATAACTTGAATTAAAAAATATCTGCTTTGCGCGCATTTTAATTAAAATATTTGAAAACGGACCGTATTGGATGTCAATAAATGCCACCCGCGAAGGCTGCTGGAGAAGAGCACAGAGGAACGACTCTGGTCAGCCTTATTTGATCGCTACGCAATTTTTTAATTATAAAAACCCACTCAATGCATTTAATAAAATTTCAAAAAAGGATAATATTTTTTAGTCGACACAAAATTTAATAAAACGGCTTCATAGTTTCACAATTCACAAAAAATGCGAGAAAAAAAATTGACATTGGCATTAAAGAAGCACATTTCGCATTTAAATCCACTCGAAAAGTAAAAAGAAATATATTCAATACATAATACTCAACTTTAAAATTAAGCCTATAATATTTCAACATAGATATGTCTTTCAAAAACAAATTAATAAAAAAAACAACTTGATTTCACGCAAATATAGAATAGTTGAAACCTCAGAGTTGGAAACCACTACAATAAATATATAAACAATGTTATTTATAAATTTAACGGAAGTAACAAAATGCAAATCGAAAATTAAGATGAATAAAAAATACATTTTTTAAACAATTGACAATTAAATATAAATTAGATAATTCAAATTTAAAATGTTTTAACTTTAAATTTGTTTTATATTTCTGCTTATTAAAAAAGGAAATTTTTATAAGTAGTACAAAATGACTAAAAAGATCGTTTTCACATTTCATAATCTTTTTTTGAAAAATATCAAAGAACGTTCGTTTGCATAATWTGCCCCGAACGACGTGCACCCGGTCCTCCCGTTCCATCCACCGCCGATTGATTTTTGGCCTGTGGGCGGACGGACAATTCTGCCGATTTTCCCCGCTCATTTCCTTTTCATCTTCCATTTTTTAGATCAATTATTTCATTCTTTTTCAAAATCACCTAAAAAGTTCGTCAATAACATTTGAAAATGTGTTTTGAAGATCAAGAATTTAAAAATATCTTTCAACCTTGCAAAATATTGTTTCAAATACTTATATATATGATAATATTTAAATTGTTGACTAATGTAAATGTAAAAAAAAGTGTTCAGCGCCAAAAAATGAAAAAATATATGTATTCATATGCTGCTTACATAGAAGAACTACAAATGTTTAAATTAGACAATACCATTTACCGGAATTGTGATTGTGATGACTTACTTATTAATGGTCGTATATTTAAAAATTATTTAATCAATCAGAAAATAATAAATAATTGAATTAATGATTATGTGACAGTGAAATAACAGTTAATTAATTATAAAAATAAATACATTATTATTAACTAATTTATATTTAATCTGGCGATTTTTACATGCAAAATAATTATTACAAACCTTAGTAATAAGAAATTTCTGAATCAAACCATAAAAAATCACTTTTTAGTTTAGCTGATAAATTCAAATTTTAATTAATTTTGGTGCAACCGTGCAAAGAATTGCAAGAACGAACACGAACAAGATAAAAGGTATGTGATGTGTGTTAATTTATTAAAACTTATAAACTAAAAAATACATTGAAATCAATAATTTCTATATATATATCTTAGAATAAACATTAAATTGTAAAATTTATACATATATGAAGAACTTAATTTAACTTAGAATTAATGATTCCTTAAAATTTTAAATGGCGATATAAAACAAAATTTTATAAAACGACTATTTACCTTTGAGAGGATTCAGGCGGAATAATTAGACAAGCTTATTTTTCTAAACTTGAATCAAAAAGTAACCAAATTACAAATTATGCCAAAATTTCAGCTATTTAAAGTTGTAATTTAAATAGAATAAAAAAATAAAACCAAAAATAAGGCAATTAAAAAATAAAAGAAAATGTTTATTCAAATTACCTAGTCATATTTATTCTAAATTATTTTTAAGTGATCAGTGTCCCCAATTGGGAATTTTTGGGAATGCAACTACGTAAAATAAAATAATATAGTTATTATGCAATTATAATCATTATTATTGTAAAATTACTTTCTTATTTTATGCTGCAAATATTAAAAAGTAAGAAAAGATAAAATACATTTTCTATTCTGATGCATAAATAAAGCTATAACAGAATACATCTAATTGATCCAGGGCTGGCTATTTTGGGCGGTGCCCGCGCAGTGAGTGCCCAAATCGCCGGATCGACAGGACAGGAAGGTACCGACCGAACCTTCTGGCCGGTCTCTAGTTATTATGTCTAAAAAAGTTGCTGCCAATTTCTGTTCTTTGTTTACAAAAATTGACAAGAGTTCACCAGATTTTCAAAATTCATTGTAAATACACATTAATTTCTTTTGATTAGTTTTATTTTTTTCATTGTTTTTTCACCAAGGTTTAATACTGGATTTTATGGTATTATCGTAAGCCTAAAACATTTAATTAGATCCATTAAAAGACTGTTTAGCATCCAATCCTTAATAATATTTGCCATTTAAAAAGGAAGGGGCATTATTTTGTCTAAAATATTTAAACAAAATTTGCCGTGGTTCTACTATGAAAACATTTAATATGAACTTTAAAGCAATTATTACTTTAAAAAATTCTCGCAAAATATCGTTGTTCTATTAATCTATATCATATTTCATTTAAGAATAAATGAAAAATTAATAAGCAATTTGATTATTATAATAATTCAATCCACAACATTTGCTTTAAAGCGGATTTTTGAAATATTTATTATTTGGTTTTTAAATTTAAAAAATCATTCTATTAGTCTTGTTTATTATATAGTTAACTATGCGTTTTTGTGTTTTCGTGCATAAAGCCGTTCCTTTTTATGTTTAATTATCATGTTTTTTAAAATATTTAAAGTTATTTAAGTTCCTTAGTTCGGACATCAGTTATTAGTAAATCCTTTTGCTTTTAATCTCTTACAACGGAATTTTTATGGGAAATATAAACTGAATAATAAAAAAAAGAAACAAAATTATAATTAATAATTATTACTATGAATTCAAGCTCAGCAAACTTTGTCTATTGTTTATAATTTATCTTAAGGACATAGCAGATGTTTTTTAACTTAATAAATCTGAAAATTTGTTAGCATTATTGTGTAATGCGATTTTATGTATTTAAAAAATAATAATACCGTATTTCCTCGATTAGTAGCCCCCCTCCAATTGTCGCCCCTCCCCCTAGAGTGGGGGGTGGGGGTTGAAAATAAAGCCCCCCCCCCTTCTCCCCCAATTGTAGTAAGCATAACACGTTTTGATATTTACGTGACAGTTTTTAATTATACAGCCATGGTCTTTTAGTGCTCTAATTGTAGCCCCCACCCCCTCGATGGGGGGGATAGAAGGCTTCTACTTATAATAGAGAAAACACGGTATTGGATGAGGGGCCCAACTGTTCTCATCCCTGGTTTGTGCCTGGCTCTGCACTTGAAGTCTTAAATAATACGTGAAATATTAAAAATAATAACATTATAAAATAGCATACTTTGGTGTAAATGTTTACAGATAGCAAAACGCTTTAATTATATATTTTTTAATTTTATTAAAAATTATGTGGTATTGAAAAGTAAAATACGTACTTAAATAAATGCAAAAAATTATCTAACAATTAGCTGCTAAGCAATCGCAAATTCTCTTCACGCG
>MEIZ01000073.1:46885-97244 GCA_001723225.1 Globodera ellingtonae
TAAATTTAAATAAGCATAGGCGTTGTCGCCAAATAAAAAATCTGCTAAATATTTTTCTTCCTTTAAAATATATCCTAAAAATAATTCGAAAAATATGTGGTGTTATTCTGAGACTAAATATTTTCGATATTACTTCGAATGTATTGAGGGTGCGAATTTTTGTAAAGGGCACGCGAGGCCGTTGTGGGCGTTATCGGGTGGAATTAAGGGAGGAGCACAATCATAACCTGTTATTTTTTCGGATATCAAATTCGATACCAAATCATAAATATAAGGATGATTAAAAAATATAAAAAATGAATAAAACCAATTTAAGCTATTGAAAAAATAGTTTAAATATCATTTATAATGTAAAAGTTGCAAAGACGTTAAAATAACGTCGATTCATTGAAACTGCTGATTTTTTAAATTGTATTGATAAAAGCAATTAATACCCAAGCGACAACTTGAGATGAATCTAAACATTAAAATAAACAAATCGGCAATAAATCTGAGATATAAAATAAAAATTTAATACCCAAAGCAAAGCACCCGGTCAGGCGCTTTTTTTATTTTCTGAAGTAAATTATGAAAAATTAATATATTCGTATAATTCAAAAATTTAAAATATTAAACATATCAGCATCAAGAATTCCAAAGTATCCAGAACATTTTTAATCAAGAATCCTTGCTTTAATCTTCCAGAACCGGCGGTTTCGGTTCCGGAACCGGAACATCACTGATTACAGTAATATGCAAATAAATTAAAGCGCGAAACTAATTTAACTGGAAATAAATGATAAGACAAAATTTAAAAAAATTTGTATTTTTGAAGAGCCTTAGTTGCTTAAAAAAAAATCAAAATATAATCTTTTTAAATTTCCGAAATTAATTTATTTAACAAAAACTAAAAAACTTAAAAAAAACTTAATTTTTGACTTGCCAGAAGTCCATGCTAAAAGGCTATTAGCATTAACTTTGAATCGCTAATCATGCAACATGTTGAATAAATTATTGACATATAATAAAATATGAAAATCAAATAACACAAATTTGAATAACAATCAATAAATAATTTACCCAAAAATAACGCCCTTATAGAGTAAGGGTAAATTTAACTCAATCATGAGGTCACAAATCTAAATAAGAGATATGCAATTAAAACATGACAACATCAGGGAGAAATATACATATTGGTGGGGAGAGCATGAAACATTCTTTAATTAATGAAAGTTCTAGTTTATTAAACCAACAAGTGTAAACAATGATATACAATGAATATTTATTTATTAAACAACCTTTCCTGAAGACATCAACTCTGTACGCGTCGCTGAGTAAAAATCAATAAATAATTTAAATTTAATAGTGTACCCGTTCATGAGATGCCCGACAACAATTCCTTCCAAAGACCCAGTTATGAAAGTTAAATTTGTAAATAAAATAATTGTTAACTGTATAAATTCAAAAATAAATAAAAACAAATAATACAAATTTCTTTAACCGAGATCTGGTTACGAGATAGCCGTGAAAAAAAAGTGGTAATCAAAAAGAAATATCATAAAAAGCGTTCGATAATATATATTGTGTTCCTTTCCCGAGAAAATTAATGAAATTTGAAAATTATTAAATAAAAGCTACATAAAAAAGATAGTTTAATAACATGGGACACATTATTAAATAATAAACAATACGAATTAATTTACACGGAGGCTACACCGATAGCGTCATAGTCCAGTTTTTCGAGATAATGAATGCCAATCGGCTCTAAATGACTAAAAATATCGATTTTTTGTTTAATATAAAATATATCAATTTTATTTATTTATCATTAAAAATGACTTTAAATTTTATAGTAATTAAAAAATATATACATTTTATTTAAATTACTATTAAATTACGACCAGAGCTGGGCGAAATTTCGTTTCGTTTCGTTTCGTTTCGTGTTTTTCGTTATTTTTTGGGCTTTCGTGTTTCGTTAAATGGAATTTTTTTTGTTTTGTTTCGTTTCGCGTTTCGTTAATTGAAAAAAAATTTGAGTTTCGCCCAGCTCTGATTACGACTTATTGCGATCAAAAAGTCAAAAAATGAATGTGATTTATTATTTATAAATGTCGCTTCTTTTTTTAAAATAGATTTGTAAAATATTTAATATTTATTGATGTATCAAGTTGCAAAGGTTTTATTATTAAATCTGGATTTTAATTTCAATTTGGAATGGGGTTGAAACCCTGATATCAAATCCAATATAAATCAAAATATAAAAAACATAATGTTTAAAAGTGTTTATGTGACAGTATAGATTAAATAACTTATTTATATTTAATATTGGCAATTTTTAATCATAGCAAAAAATATTAAAACGCTACATTATAATAAGAAATTCCCAAAATTAAACAGTTGCTGATGCGAGCAGATTACAAAATGATTTTGTGCTGTGCTCAGCCTCGGATGCCGGCGTTGCACGGTTTTCTTTGTCCTGCCTGGGAGACTAAGTTTAATGAGATAGCCTTTTTTTTATTTTGGTCCAAATCATCTTTAAAAATGATTTTTTTTTAATTTTATTGATAAACAATTAATACCCAAACGACAACTTGAAAATTAATCAAAATATTAAAATAAACAAATCGGCAAAAAATCTAAGAATTAAATACAAATTTTAAATCCAAATCAAGCACACAACCACTTGATGAAAAATTAATAAATACGTGTAATTAAAAAATGATTCAAAACATCATCATAATTCAAATTGTGTTTAGTTTTTAATTTATAAAGTATCACCAATTTTTTTATTGTGGAAACAGAATGTTCACAAAAGATTTCTTAAAAAATATGTGTTGTTATTCGTCGACTAAATATAAAACGATATTACTTCGAATGTATGAAGGAATTTGTTTGTCAAGAGGACGCGAGGGCGTTCGTTGGGGGCTAAGGGCGTGTACTATCATAACCTCTTATTTTTCACGGATATCAAATTCGACATCAAATCAAAAATATATGGATGATTAATAAATATAAAAAAACCAATTTTGAAAAAATCATTTAATATCATTTATAATGTAAAAGTTCTAAAGACGTTAAAATAATGTTATTCATTAATTAAAAGGAAAACACTTAAAAGCGGCTAAATCATCTTTAAAAATGATTTTTTAAATTTTATTGATAAAAGGCTTATTCGCATAACATTGTACGTAAAAACAGTAAAATTCAAATATTATTTTTTGACTCTTAAAATTATTAAAAAATGTAATTATGTGAATATCAAACAAATGTTTACAGCTAAGAATAATACAATATTAATTTTCCATAAGCATAAAAGTAATTGTCCTCTTAACTAGAAATATTTTAATGATTTAATTCATGAAAATTTGAAAAAATAATTGTTTATATTATCACTGTCAATATAAATAATAGTATTAATCTTTAGAATACCAAAGTCAGTTAATTAAATTAACGGCCGTAATTATTGAAATACTGTCCGTTTTATTGTAAATTATTATTTATTGAATCATTAAGGGCACGAACGGGTTTTGAGTGTCCCTTCTACAACCTAAACCCATTAGGTCGAATATTATACCAAGTGAAAGCTCTCGATGCGGAGAAGCAATTAATAAGCAAAAACTAAGCGAATCACTTAGCTTTAACTAATGACAACTCTATCTCATCGCAAGCTTTCATTTGGTATTATGATCGACCTAATCGGTTTAGGTTAAAGAAAGTTACAACACTTTTGACCTTTGGAAAATTTGACCTTCGGACCGGATGCGGAGTCGGTCGGTGGTGCCGATAGGCGCCGCCGAGAAAAAATTAAATTTTTGACTTTTATTTGTTAAGGGATGGATTTGTTAACAAATTTTAAAAATACGTTAATTTTTTGAGTCAGACGGTGCTGATAAGCGCCAACGGGGGAATGAAGATCTGTTAAGAAAATTGCTCCAAAATTAACCTAAAAATGATCAAGAGATTCAATGTTCAAGACGGAGGGCCCGTTTCCAAGGACTGTCCTTGGCATCCAAGAACGAATCCGAAACCGTGTTTTATATTGTCGAAATTCACATTATTTAATCTGACAAAAAAGGTAAATTATTTATATTTAAAAATCATTTTTATATAGTAAACAAAACTTCAACGCATGTTTGTCTATAATAAAATTTATTAATTAATTACATCTAAAGTATAAGGAATAAATTATCATATATCTTGAAATGAGCGATTTTTTTTATTCTATTAAATCAAAGTTTATCAATTAGCTTAAAAAGGCTGCTTGAGACTTGGTTTACCGAGAACCGAGATTCGAGACCGAGAAATGGCACCGAGACTCGACGAGAAATAACATCGCAATTCACTCAAATTTTTTTATCTTAAGCTCCACCCAGGGCTCGGATTTCAAAATTTTAAAACCCGCATTGGCGAATTAAAAAATTCTCATTTGGTACCTAAATCCGCATATTCGTCATTTCTTCATTATAACGCAAAATTTAAGTAACCCCATAGCTTTATTCGTTTTATTTCTGGTTGCCAACAATCGACTTAAGCAACTTCCTGTCACAAATGAGCATTTTTAGTAATTTTTTTTTATTTCAGTGCTCAAAATTATAAAAACCGAAAATATTACCCAAATATTTCCACCGGGGAAACCAAAATATTACTATTACGGTCGAGGCCACACAGAGCAAAGTAATGCACGCTTCTGTTTTCTATGTAGTAAATAAATTCAATACTTCATAATTAAAAAGAATAACATTTTTATTCGTTTATTATTTGTAATATTATTATTGATTCTATAAATTTGTTTATTTTTAATAATTTCTGTTTATAAGATCTTGAAATTAATTTATTGAATTCGGAAAACTTTTATAAACAAAACACAACAGAAGGCGCGATCCTTTCATTAAATTAATTATAATGACTTCACGCATTGCCCATATTATGGAGAGCACATCAACATTCTCGCTTCTTCGGGAGTAAAATGCCTGTCTATGGAGGCAACAATGTCCTCAGTCCGAAATTAATCAAAATAGAAGAACAATATGAAGCAAGAGACAAAAATTAATTTATTATAAAAACAAAAACAAGAAATTGTTAATGGAAATTAAAAAAAGAGGACACATCACATAATTTCATCTCGCTCATTTGATATGGATTATAAAGTTTGGATTGTGCACACTGCAGCGTCAACTCACATTAAAACTAATGTTTATAACTTTAAATTCAAATAATTAATTTGACTCAATATTAAGATTATAAAAATCACATTTAAACAATACATATTAGTGCCGTTAAATTAAATGGAAAGTGGTAAACCGTCAAAATGCTATTAACGTACCTTGAACTTGCAAAGAACAACAAATTTGATAAATAAATATAAAAATAATTGAAGTTAAAATATCAATTAGTAGTTGAAAAGTTCTTGCTTTACTAAATAGTTCAAAAGATTATGGAATTCTGCAACAATAAAGATTAATATACTTAAATCTGAACCTGACAATCAAAGTGCTAAATAATGCAATTCTTAAAATTATATTTATAAATCATTTGAAAATCTCTACAAAATTAAGTAATATAATATCGTTGTTATATAATCTATACCATATTTTTATAAAAGACTAATAATATGCAAAATATTAATAGCATATAATATAATAATTTAATAATTGAACAACTCTTCACGCCCATCGGCAACTTGATGTGAACATTACACCTGCTGTGTACATATGATCCCTGAAAATATTATTTTCAATGCCGTATTATGTACAAGGACTAATCAAAGATAAAATCATTAAAAAATAAATACCTTTTTAATTGTTAATTAAATAGTGAAAAAAGATTATTCAATTAATCACAATTAATTATCGAATATGTTTTTAAAAGCGTTTTCAAAATAAAATTAAAAATTGACAGTTTTTTTTTTCAATTTGACTTTGACTAATTTAAATAAATCGAACGTTAAGAAATTACAAGCCTACAACACTTGTAAATAAATTAATCGCTATTTCAAAATAAGTCAAGTTCAACCTTACAATAATTATTAATAAAATTCAATTCAAAAACATTCGATTGACTAAATTTTTTTGTATTTCTAAAATAAAATTCCTTTGTCGATAAAGTTATCAACCTTCTCATCCATAATCATGGGTAACAGGAGTGATCAACAAGCCGGGATCGCAGATCATAGGCAATGAAACAAACGAATCAACAAATTGCAAAAAAAAACACTTTAAAAAAATTAAACTTTTTTCTATATGATGAATGAGCCTAGTGGGAAAATATTCAATGATGAGTTTTCTTCATAAAATAATTATTCTAACAAAAGAAGTCGGGTTTGCTGAATGTGCAAATGAATCGAAGATGAACGAGTTGCTGTACAACTGGAGAAACCAATATAAATTAGAAAATTACTAAAAATACTAGCTAAAATTGTTAACATTTTCAAACGAAATTGACTAAAACAAGAAATGCACCAAAAGCGTTTGATGTATAGGAAGTATAGATCTGTGAATTGTAACATCTGTTTTTTATGAGACGCTATGTTTACTGACTAATATTGACATAATAAATTATATAAAAATACATACAAAACGATTAAAGTTTTCAAACACACAAAATTTAACCAATGCGCTTGAAAGAATATGAAAACAGCATTTCATTTAATTTAAAGTAGCGTTGGACGGGACCGGTACCGGTACCGGGACCGGGACAGGATTTCTTGGTTTTTTCAGGTCCCGGTCCCGGTCGGGACGGGACTTTTTAAAATCTGAAAGTCCCGGTCCCGGTTTTTTGGTCCCGCCGGGACCGGGACCAACCGGGACTAAATTTACACCCCTAATGATGGCATCATCGAGCGACAATTTCAATCTTTTTTTACAAGGGTCTCCCCAAAGAACTCGGTGGTTTGTAACCGGCAAGTCAAAATGTTTGTGTCGGTTCGAGTCCGCTTGAGTACAAACATTTAGGTATTTATCCTTTTTCCTCTACTCACATAATTTTCTTCCCCTAATAATAAAAATATTTTAATAATTTTTATATTTTTAAAATTAAATTGCGAGCTAAAAACAAGAATTTTGAAATAATTCATCACATCTTCCTGAATTTTTGCTTCAATTTTCTTAACAAAAAAAAATTTCTCCGGCGGCGCCTGTCGGCGCCGCCGGACATCCTCCACTCTTACGTAACCAGTTTTTCTCCGAAATTCCGAAGCAATATGCTTAATTTTGCTAAAATTTTGATTAACTTTCTTAACAAAATTGAGTCAAAATTTCAAAAATTTTTCTCGGCGGCGCCTATCGGCACCGCCGACCCCCACCACCTAAAAGGCAGGATCCCAAAAAAATGATATGATAAAATTGAAGTTAAAGACAATGAGGAAAATATTTTTGAATAACAACAAAAAATTTTTTTGTTTTACCATTGAAAACAAAAAAAATTTTCCTTGAAAAGTCCTGGTACCGGTCCCGGTTGAAAATGTTGGTCCCGGTCCCGGTCTTGGTCTCCAGCTGATAAAATTTTAAAAAAGAAATGGCTTTTATGAGTCTTTTGCATATGGTATGCATTTATTCAATGCGAAAATCATAAAAATAAATAAATTTCAATTAGTTAAAATTAAACAAACGAATTTTTAAAATAATGCTATTTTATCAATTATGCATGAGAGTGCCACCAAAAACAAGACTTATTATTAAACGATAATGCACAATGGGTATCATACTGATCTAACAATAAAGGCCGAAAAATGCATCAACACCCTAAGAAATTAATTAACAATAGTTCAAAAAACTAAATCTAGCAAAATTTGTCCGTGTTATCAAAAATGGATTTTATTAATTTTTTATTTATTTAACAATAAATTAACTTAGAAATAAAAAATTTATTTTCAAATTAAAGTGATAAAGGAAGATGCAGTGCATTTCTATAAAATGTGCACTTTTTGCAGCATTAAAATGCCGGAAAAAGCGTAAAAATTTATTTGCTACAGCGGTAGAAGCAGTCCCAGCAGGTTTTAATCCGTGGTGCTGATGAACAAAGGCATGCTGCAAACAGTCGAGATCGAATTGGAACTTTGAAAAACCCATCTACAAAAATTTGATTAAAAACCGAACAAATTTATTTGATGAAATAAATAAATAAATATCGTAATTAAAATATAAATAAAATAAGTATTAAAATTAATAGTGGCAATAAGGTAACACCCCAGAAGTGAAGTGACGATTAGCCTAATCTAGAATATTTTTAAAAAAAGTTTGTTGAACCGAAAAAATTGATTATTTTGCAGTATCCAAACAAAAAATAAAATATACATTTTTAGCAAAATTCAAAAACAATAAAAATAAGATTTATA
The DNA here is from genome assembly GCA_001723225.1 of Globodera ellingtonae. Lineage (NCBI taxonomy): Eukaryota > Metazoa > Nematoda > Chromadorea > Rhabditida > Heteroderidae > Globodera > Globodera ellingtonae. Next base: position 55,197 of record MEIZ01000073.1, read on the forward strand.
TTTTTTTAATTAACTTTAAAAAACCCAAAACGAAACATAATTAATTATCTTTGTTAATTCATATGATCCGGTTATATCTGTGGATTGTTTGAACATCTGTTTTTTTATGAGACACTATGTTTAATTTCGAATATTTACTAATATTGACATTATAAATTATAAAACATGCATAATTACAATAGCCCAAAATTGAAAAAGATGAAGAAGTTCTTGCAAAAAATTTCATAAAACCGAAATATGACAACCAAAGTCCAGGTCGCGAGAATTTTTATGTTTCATATAAATTACAATTACTACCTTATTATATCTGCCAAATAACTAGTATGATTTTTATAATTTAATGCAATATTCTGAAAATTAAATTTTTTAATTGTTTCTAATATATATAGGAATAAAATAAATTATTTTTTAAAGATAAGAAAAGCTATATAAGCAATTTTGGGCTAAAAAAAAAAAAAAAAATGTTAATGAAAAAGTAAGACGCGTTAATTAATATTTAAACACATATAATCATTCGAAAAAAACATGAAAAAACTTCCACTTTATAAATACCTATTTTAAATTGTTATTGAAGATCAATTGTGTGCATTTGGCAACAAATGTTTAAGCGTATGCGATTGTTGAAATTATACTTTAAAAAAATTGAAATAATTAATTTTCACCTCCGTATTAAGATAAGGTGGTCGCAAAACGCGAAAGTACCCAAAAAAATATCGCAAAATTAAAAAACTATTTAAATAATCGTATAATAAATAATAAATATACGACATTTTAATAACAATATAAATGTTTGATCGTGAATAATATTTGCAATATAAAGTATGAAATTCAAATATTATTAAGGTTTTTCATGAAAAAGAGTTGTTTTTTTATTTTTGCGCTAAAAACTTAAACAAAATAAAAAAACGAAACATACTTTCCGCATACCCCCACAAAATTTCTTTAATCAAGATGTGGTTACGAAAGAATCAGATGAAAAAATAATTTAAAAAGAGCAAAAATTATTAAAAAAATTGCCACAAATTAAAGAATTATTAAGCGGAATGAATAATTAGTGAGAAAAAAAAACAATAAAACGCACATTTATTGAGGCAATCGATTGTATTTTAAAGTGCAAATAAAGAAATATAATGAAATAAGGAATTAAAATAATTTGTAAAATTTTTACAAAATAGAAAATTATTAAAATTTTTTACTGTGAATATACAATAATATTATTATGCCGACGGTTTAATGCCGCAATGAATTGCGCAAAAGGCCCGTTCAAAGGTGGGAATTTTATGTTAAAAAAGTAATTTATTGGAAGAATAAATTAATATATAAATTTAATATTTTAAATTATTAAGCACCATTCTGAGTCCGATGAAGACAACTCGAGCGCGTCGGAAGTTTCGCAAATCCACTACGATTCCGACTTTTCTGAGGATCAGGTATTAAATAGTATTTTATACAAAAACGGATAGCATAATCCATCTTGGAAGAGACCGTCATCGGAATTCCATCACCCTCTGCGTTAATTAATAATATAAATAAATTAGCGATTCTTATTTGAAATGATATTACAATTAGCAAAAGAAAGTTGGAAATATAAATCGTTAAAATTATTACATTATTTTATTAAAAAAATATAAACAAAAATGTTATTGTCAATTAAATCATAAATACAAAGAAAGAATTCGGCCCTTCTGTGTTTATGAAAACAAAATGTTATTGGGAAACAATAAATAAATCTAAAATAATCTAATAAAAGTTCGTTGAGAGCTATATATGGGGAAAAAAATGAAATGTTTACAATAAAATAACAAATAACTAAACGAAACGATTACTGAAGGGATAGGAAATAGGATAATTGCATTTAATATATATTAAAAATAATAATTATTATAATCAAATAGCATTTGTTTGCGTTTCCAATATAATTCCTATAAATGGCAATAGAATAATCAACCCAAATATTTCAATAAAAGCATAACTTAGCACGCAAAAATATGGTGAACTAATATTTAATTTTCAACCCATCCTAAATGCAGCAATTTTAAAATTCTTAAATCTACATAATTTTGTTATTCTATTAACATATTTATATAAGAATATAATAATGCGAAATATTAATAAGCAATATGATTTAATATATAATTCATCAAGAAATTTTTATAACAATTATTGTAAATATAACAAATAATTAATATTTTTTTTTTAAGTTTATAAAAAATTATGTGGCATGAAAAGCAAATTTACGTACTTCATAAAAGTAGGACAAAAACTTAAATTTATATTAACAAACGCAATAAACATGCCCAAATTATTTTAAAATTTGAGTGTAAATGGAAACATACAAATTTTAAAATGTATTATCGGCGCTCAGTTTGAACACGAAAACTGCCGAAGTGCTCATATTTCTTAATAAAACTTAACAAACTGTTTATAATAATCGTAAAATAATTATTAAATAAACAAACTCAAAATCTTATACGTGCACAAAAAAACTAAATCATATATTTTAATTGATTATTAGTATCCAAAAAAGAATATTGATTTTGAACAAACGTTTAAAATTTATACATAAATTTGGGTAATAATAAATACATTATAAAATTAGCACAAACTTGCGTCCGGTTTATCAAATGGTAAGGAAGGCAATTGTTATCAACAAAAAGTTCAACGACATCAAGAAGGCAAACCTCACAGTAATAAAAAATAAAGTAACTGTCTGTCCGTGGAGGCAATACCCCGCAGTGCGAGATTAATCAAAATAGAAGAATAAATAATTAGTTTAAAAAACATTTAATTATAAAAATAAATTTCAATTTCTAAAGAAAGAAAATGCATAATAATTAATTGAATGCAAATAAACGGAGTATTGGATAAATTTTTTTATTTAAAATTACCATACAATTATGATTCTTAACAGAAATTAAACTGAAATATATTTATTTGATTATAAATTAAACATATAGTATAAATCTAAGAATTATGAAGTTAAAACACGCATGAAGAAATCTGACTAGAGATATTTTTTCAAAATAGCAACAAAAAAATCTAAATTACTAAACATAATATAATTTGCCGTCCAAAACATCATGAATTATCAGAAAAAAAAACTTTTTGTGACAATGTTTTTTTCTAATTATTAAACAAAAAAATTATTAACAAAAATTGAGTTTTATAAATTAAAAAACATTATCCAAAATTATATATTTACCATAAAAAACTTTAATTAATTTATAAAGTTTTTAACTTACTTAGATACATTAAAATGCTCCAGGACAATGCCGAGAGGCCACAACAACGCCCAAAGAACATGTGTATATAAGGAGTTTATAAATAGTTTTCCTGAATTAGATATATATTTCAAAATAGCAACAAAAAAATTAATGCTAACATAGCATCATAAAATTTCAATACTTTTAAATAATTTTTTTAAATTACAAAAGGAATAGCAAAGAAGAGAAAGCGATTGTACCGCATTATATTTGTCTGTCAGTGACCTGGCTTGTTGTTGTATCGTGGATAAATCAGGAAAGCGACCAATCTGTAAAAAATCAAGAACTAGCGTGCGTATTAATATTTATATCGAATTAAAATATTTAATCTAATTTATTTATAATAAATAATGTTAGAAGTTCATAAAGAGCAATAAATTAAATTTACAAAAATTTAAATAAATCATGGTCTTTTAAACACAATAAATTGCTAAAGTAATACAATATTTACGTGACCAAAATTCGACAGTTTCTATAGATATAGTTTAAAGCTAGAGAGCCCAGTTCAAAACTTTGTAAATAATATTAAATATAATAATGATTCATTTGAGTTTAATACTCCATATTATATATCGTGTAATAATAGCTACAATTAATATTTAAACTTACAGAGAAGTGACCATTAAAAAATGTTACAAAACCATGCTAAATATTTAAAATTGCAACTTTTATATAAATTCCAAACGAAAGTGATTTGGAAGAAATGTACTCTGTGACTTTGGACCATGTTTAAATTAGGAAAGGACAACATAAAAAAATTGAATATTCAAAAAATTATAAGAATTAGCCATTACAAAAAAGTCAAAACATCTAAAAATAACAAAAACTAAACCCTTCATTAAATTTGAATTTAACCAAAAAAATTTATATCCTGAATAATTCATTAAGAGCAAAAACCTAATATCAAAAATAAACGGACGGATCCATAGCAGGGATGGGGCGGGTTACCCGAAACCCGAGAGCCGAAACCCGGTCTTTTTCTCGACCCGATACCCGAAACCCGACCCGAGGTTTTTTGGGCCGACCCGATCCGAAACCCGACCCGACATTTTTCTCAACCCGAAACCCGAAACCCGACCCGGGGTTTTTGGGTCGGGTTTCGGGTCGAGATCCCGGTTTGAGGGGGGGTCGGCGGTGCCGATAGGCGCCGCCGAGAAAATTTTGAATTTTTGACTCAATTTGTTAAGGAAATTGGTCCAAAAACTGCAGAATTTTGCCCAATTTTCGTTAAGGGGAGGGGCTGAATAAATATTAAGTAAAGAATTCGCTTCGAATTCTCACTGAAATCCTCCAAACTCAATAAAATAAACAATATAGGTAGGTAAGAATGTTGAGCCAAAACAGAACAACATTTTTAAGGTCCGACCCTTTCAGGTCAGAGTAAAATTGACCTAAAATTTGTGAATTTTTCCCTAAAAATTTCGAATAAAACAAATAAAATCAAACAAACAATTACAGTATTTTCAAAATTTTGGTTAAATCTCTTAACAAATTTTCGGAAATTCTTTTTTTAAAACCATAGGGGGGCCTTTTGTATTGCAACATTTGTAATAATTTTCCTAACATATTGGCATCAAAAATTCAAAATTTTTCTCCCGGCGGCACCTATCGGCGCCGCCGGGCCCTTATTCCTAAAAGCTTCAAAAAATTGCCATATTTTAAAATTTGGTCGCAAATCTGTTAACGAATTGAGTCAAAAATTCAAAATTTTCTCGGCGGCGCCTATCGGCACCGCCGACCCTTTCCACCCCCAAAAGCCGCATTCTCAAAAAAAGGAGGCTATTTTCGACGGCTGGTATATACTCACAGAATTGAAGAAGCCTTTGATAAAGCTTGGAGAAATTGTTGTTTTGCACCCATTATTTACCAATTTATGTTTTGCATATTTTTTGATTTTTGGTTAAAATTTTGAAGAAAAAAAAATTCAACCCGAAACCCGAAACCCGATGAGCCGAAACCCGGCTTTTTTCTCGACCCGAGACCCGAAACCCGACCCGAGGTTTTTTGGGCCGACCTGATCCGAAACCCGACCCGACATTTTTCTCAACCCGCCCCATCCCTGATCCACAGATAAAGCGGATTGAGTTAATCAAAAAATATTAAAGATTATAACATCAGTATCAGCTAAAGTTTAAAAATAATTAGCAACTCTAATTTGCACATATTATTCCAAAAATATCAAATTTTGTTTAAAATAAATATAATTGTGCGGTTAAAATTATAAACAGTAAAAATATTCTGAATAAAGCCCGGACGATCAAGATTCTTATCGCGATCTCGGTATTTATTGATCGAAATTTTTCCGTGATTCTCAATCGAAATCTCGGTCGAAAAAATTTTACCGAGATCTTCGAGATTAGAGATTATATCCGAGATTTTCTATCGAACATGATCGAAAAAGTACCGAGATTCACGGTTCTGGTTCAGTTTATTTGAATTTCTAAGTGAAAAATTCGAAAAAACGTATAAAATTGTCCAATAACGAAAATCGGTCAAAATGACTTTTTGCCTACGATGGATTAAACTAATTTTTTAGAGTTCGGGATTTTGAAAAGCCAGGCCAGGGTACCCGGTTTTTCTCAGCTCAAACAGACCGGAAAAAATTCATTAAAATTTTAAAAAAATGCAAAAAGTAATATTTAAGCGGATGTAACTTCTGAGCGAAATTTTAGTTGATTTCCGGTTTTTCTAGTCCGTGTATCTTAGATACCTAATTTGTGTGCAAAAAAAAAATCCATTTCGGAAATTCATATCAAAAAAAAAATTAAAAGAATCTCGTCGAGATTATACGAGATTCAAGATTTGCCGAGATTCACGATCGAAATCTCGATTGGTTCTCAAGTCCGGGCTCGAATTCTGAATTTTTCGAGCAATACAAATAAAATAAAATATTGATCTAAAAGCGAAATTTGTTCGATATCGCATTTGGAGAAGTGTAACGATTGGGCAGGACACTTAGTCGAAAATTTGAATTAAAATGTATTAAGCAAAGCTATTATTGAACAATTAATGAGGCTATATAAAACAATGAGACCACACTTTCAACACATTTACTAATTAATCGGCGTAATATTAAATGATTTTATTTGTAACTTTCATAAAAAAGACTCTATTAAACCTTTCTTCAAGAAAAGCTTTATTTAAATATGCACGTTATTTATTATTGATAAATTTGCCATTAATACTAATTAAAAAAAGGAAAGTGCATTATTATTTTATTTTCTATTATCAGAAAATATGTTTTTTGGAAAAAACGCTATTTTTGCAACAAAGTTTTATGAAATAATTAAAGAATAATGCAAATAAGCAACAGAGTTGGTGTAGCTAATCACTAGGGCCACAAATTATATGGACAAAAAATCTCGAAATATGGCCATAAAATATGGAAAAATATGGAATATGGATAAAAATCGCGAAATATGGAAAAATATGGAAAATATGGATTATAAAATGGGCTCTAGAAGCTCTAGCCAAAGTTAAAAACACTATTTCTGGCATTTATACGCTGTTCCGAGTGCGCAAAAACTATGGATTTCCATATAATTTGTGGCCCTACTAATCACAAATCAAATTATTAAAAAAATAATAATTTAAATATATAATCAAAATAATCTATTAAATCTAAAGAGTCCGGAGGTTTTTTAACAATGATATAATCTTTTCAAAAACATTTTCAAGGTGACGGCGGGACAGAGGGATGATGGATGGACTGGTATGAGGATGCGGTAGAGTATATTAAAAACATCGGAATTTATTCAAAATAAAAATGAAAAACAATTTAAAAATTTAAATTTAGCATAAGAATATAAAATAATGTGTTTATTTTACTTTTAAATAATATTTAGGTACTAATCATTTATAATTTAAATTCCAGTTTTTTGAATGCAACGAACATGGCATACATAACAGTCAAAATTGGGCAAATCTAATTCTTAAAATAATTACTTTTCCGTAAACAAAGACAAAATAATTCCTAAAAAAACTTATTATGCATATATATGTATTTTAGCTATAATTATAACTTTCATATGAAACATAAAACAAGAAATGTAATGAACGTTGGATAGACAGACCATTTTTAAAATAATGGTTACAGGTTTAAATAAATATTTATATTATTCAAAATGCTTGAGATATTTGATTGAAAATAAAAAATTTGTTAACTACATCATTTTATTCAAATAAGCAAATAGATTCAACTTATTTGAGCATATTTAGACCTAGCTAAATGCTAGATTAACATATAAAAGACCTATAATAATTCAACAGATGACGACGATAACTTTAAAACGAATACGAGCAAAGGTAGCGCGAGGCAAATCAATGGCAGGAAACATATAAAAAAGTTTATAACTTTTATCTATTCATAATATTCTTAACATAAAGTTGATTTCGAACCTTTTATTGTACCCTATTCATTTTTTGGCTTTGTATCAAGAAAAATAAATACATTTTCTATATATCATTGTTCTATATATCTACCAAATCATTTCATAACTAGTGATAAGTATTTATACCAATACCTTTTTGAGATGGGGTCAAAATGTGGCAGTTCTCCATCGTGTTGGCGTCTTATGCCGGCAACGTTAATAAACTGAATAATTTAAAAAAAACTGAAATAAAATTTAAATAACATTTATCATAATAAAACAATTAACAGAAAATTTAAAACAACCCGTTGTGATCGCGAACAAATTGTGCAAAAAGTGAATGAATTATACAAAATTATTTTAAATAATTATAAAACCACAAGATTTATTGATGATTCTTATTGCTTTAATGTAATCATTAAGATATGAACAAGAATTGCAAATTGATCTGCTCGTTGCGACGTTTGCATAAACGTATCGTTTAAAGAAAGATTAAAACAAACTACAATTTAATTAATTTTTAACATAAATTTAAAATTCACATAAATATATATTAATTAAAAATTAAGGGTAAGTTGCTAATAATTTTTAAACTAAACGCTTAAAATTATAATAATCAATAGAATGCCATTCACGACATGGCGTTAAAACGAGCTCGAACAACAGGAGTAAAATAAATAAATAGATTATGAATGTTAATCGAAAAATAAAACTTCGATCGTGCAAATTAGGATCCAACAAGCACCTTCAATACTGAAAGTATAACACGGTTGGGTGCGCAATTAATTTACTTTACGGCCAATCTTTGCCAAACTTGAGTTAAAAACAAAAATAAAACCAAAATTATATTTTTATGACAAAATTGTTATCTAAATTTATAGTAAAAATATGCAGTGTGTAAATTAAAAGTTAAAATAGTATTATCATACATCAATTGCGTTTAAATTACTTACAATATAATATTATTAAATTTGTAAGTTCAGCTTAACTAATAATTAAACATATTTTGTTGTATTTGTAATTTGAATGGTAAATTAAATCAAACAGTCAACTGTCACGATATTAATTTAAACAAAAAGACAAATAAAAGAATTTTACCTTTAACTCGTATTTCTATTCAATATTTGGTTGTAAACGGATAATATTTATACCTAAAAATTGAGATTTATAGAAAAAATCTTAATAATTAGCCATGTCATTTATTTAATTAATGAAGTTTAGAAAAATACAAAATTTTTAGATATCACAAACTGCATCCATTTTAAAATCAATTTAAGTTTAAAGCTATATTTATACCTAAAAAAGAGATTTTATAGAAAAAACCTGAAAAATTAGCCATATAAAAATTTTTCATAATAAAAAATCAAAATTTTAACATTTATTTCTGTCATTTAATTCAAAATCTTAATTCGTGCAAAAAAAAACAAATGATTAAAATATATGCATTCGCATTTATCGTTCACATTAGAATTAATGTTGTTTATTATAAAAGTTCAAATAAATTTTTATCTTAAACACAATAAATTTCATAAAGTAATACAAATTGGAAAGAAATATGTTAGTGTCTAACATAATTTAAATAAAAAAATGAATAGAATAATTAATTTAAAAAAATTAAATGTTACACATTGGGAAATTAAATTAATTAATACCTTTAAATATGAAATTCGGGTTTGCGATTACCAATATTGGAAGTTACTGTATCTGTTTTAATTAATTCAAGCAACTGAATTGATAAATTTAAAATAATTATTGTTGATTTTATAAATACATAAAGCTAAACATTTTAATTAATTATTATATTTACAAAAGAAAATATATGAAAGTTGTCAAGACTTTAAAACCGCTTAAAAACTCAAAGCGACCGAATTGTCAAGCTTGTCGACTTTTTTCGGGTAAACGGCAAATTTTTGTAATTCAATGAATGTGTATAAATAAAAATTAAAATGCAAATAAATAATATACAAATAAATTATAAAAAGGTTTAATTTATAAATCATGATTATTTATAGCTTAATGTATGACATAAGTTGAATAAAAATATTCTGTTTGATTCCAACCAAAATTGTAAAGAAGAATACATATTGTGGTGGCAAAAATATGAAATGCAAACGACCGGATCGTTTGAAACGGGTTAGGAAAAAAATGTTAACTTTACCACAACTAAATTTGGGTGTATATATAAATTTAAAATATAAAACGGGTTAAAAAAATGTATGTAACAAATGATTTGTGAACGTCACTAATGTATTAACATTATTTTATTAAAACCTAAATATTAAAATAAAGAATTAACATTTTGTTTTTTCAAACTTAATTCACATAAACAATTTATTAAGGCAAATGGAATTGGCGATAAAATGCTGAGAAAAAAATATAACTATTCAATTATGGGATGGTCAGATTTAGACCACATTAAAACATAAATAATTTAAATCGATTAAAAGACTTCTTAAAAATAAAAATTTACAAAATGAATGAAATGTTATGATTAAAAAACTTAAGCAATAAACAAAAAAAAAAGAAATGATAATTAAAAATGCCACGAAATAAAATTTTTCTTTTCAAAATAAATATAAAAGGTATTTTATTCACTGTAAATTTGCAAAAACCATGTAAAATCAATATAGCAGAGGGCCCTCAGTTCAGACCGAAGATAGAAGAATGCGGGTGTGAAGCATACGAGCATTTGAAATTAGCAATTACATCATAATGAATGTTAAGAATAACGTATTAAAAATCAATGTTAAACCTACAAAATAACAGTTCGAAATTTATATTTCAGATAATTAATTAATGACACAAAATTCATTTGGAAATATATGGACCAGATGAAGTGTGCTGAAAGAAGCAACATCGTGGCTAAGAATCGTTTTGGTACCACTATTTAGTAAATATAATCGTAATTGAGTGTGTTAGAAAATTAATTTAAAAATCAAAAAACTTATTACAAACCGTGTTGATCAGTGCGTAAAAGCCTTATACCGCCGCTTACGCCTTTAATAAATCTAAAAAAGCGTTAATTGTAAATATTTTAAATTTTAAATTTTCTTAAATAGCAATTTCATAAAATAATTTAATAATTATTCATTACAATCCAGAAAGAAAAATGTGATACGGCCTACATTAAAGAATTTTTTTAGTATCGATAAAAACTATTGAATTCGTATATAATAATTTAATTACAAACAAAATTTAAAACTAGAGTAAAGAAAAATTCTTTATTAATTTTATCAATCGATAACTTTAATCATCAAAAAATTTAATTTGAGAAATTTAAATAAATCTATATGTTTGAAACCCAATAAATTTAAAGTAATACAATATATTTAGTTGTCTAAAAATTTGATGGTTATTCTACGATTATAGTTTAATGCATAATCTATCAAAATTATAAGCAAAATAATCGGTTATGGTAAAACTGAAATTAGAAATTATTTTAAACCCAATTCAACGATGGCGGTGTTTCTTAAATTAAATTCCTCATTAAAATAAATAACAATTTGTTTTTGTTTTAACTCAATATTTATTGCGTGGGAATTCAATTAAATAAATAAATTAGACGAAACGTACTTTCCAACAGCACTTTCTAACAATTTTTTTTTATCCAAGATTAGAAAAGCGATAATAAATAAAGCAAAATTATTAAAAAGCTTTTAATAAAGAGCCAAATAAAATAAACAAAAAATTAATGCAATTAATTTGTTAAAACTGTACGTGCGGACGCTTTCGAATCCGGCTGGATCAAACCACCTCAAATTGCGAGTAAGAAACTTTTCAACACAAAGATTTTTTAGCCTTTATATCCAGTTATAAAGACAATAAATAATAATTAAATATTTTATATTTAAAACATTTAAATTAAATTTGAATCCCCCACGGGGGCACAAGGCGTAGATATTTAAAAAAAAATTATAATTTTCAATATTAATCTGAATAGACAAATTTTAACTGATCCGAGTACAATAATGTGTTTCTTCGACATGACTAAAATAACTATTTAATTTTTTCATTTTTAAAAAAGTACATCAATTCCGTATTTTATTGTGCAAATTTGTAGCATAAGAGGGCCGACGGATGAATAATTATAAATTTTAGCGTTAACGACAAGCCTTTATAAATTGCATATATTTAAATTAAATTATTTCGTTTTTTGCTATTTAATGCGAAATCAACAGTAAACTGTACTAAAAAACGATGGAGACAAAAAAAGTAGTAATTTTATTATTGTCATCTGATGAATATAAATAATGTCTAACAAAATAATATTTAAAACATGTTAAGATAATGAGGAGGGACCGATTGTTTAAATTTGTGAAAAAATTTAAAATTGTTAAAAAGGAAAATAACGTTGTTTCAAATCTAATGAAACTTTAAAAAAGAATTATTAAATGCATTTAAGTGTCTCTGATTAAACGCCAAATTATTATTTCATATAATTAACAAAGTATTTTTAAAATTTTTTAACCTCAAAATAAAATTATTTAAATAGGTAAACAAATTTTGCTTTATAAGTTAAGAAAACTACATGCTCTTATGATAAATTATAAATTTATCACACAGTTTGCGAAGCGTGGAAGATTAACATGATAATTATTAATTAATTTGGTTTATTTAAATTTTTTACTATAAAAATCGCTTGGATGGCTTTTTCGGCCGCGAATGTTCGATACCTTCACGACAAAGGACCAGACACATTAAAAATAAGTTAAAAAATTATTTTAAATTTAAAAGAATTAATTATTTAAAAATAAGTTAAAAAATAATAACAAATAAATATCTGCAAACATTAACAAAAGAAAACACATTTTCTTTTGTGTTTGTTGTTTAGTTTATTTTTTAAAGTTTTCTCATTAAAATTTTATTTATTATTTTTTTAAATGTGTTCCAGTAAATACATTCAATAATTAGTCAGTTAAGGATTATAAAATCAAAATGAAAAAGTAAATGCATAAAATGATCTAAAATAAAAACAAATTATTCATATATAATTGTTTTAAAATTAACTAACCAGGGATTGGAAAACGTTGAAATAATACACTACAAAGATCCAATGTCAAAAAAAGGCTTTCTTTATAAAATATTTGGTTATAATAATTACATTATAAATCTCTGCATTTTTTAATTTGCAAATTTTTTCAAATATTACAATAATAATTCGAAAATTTATATGTCAAAAATTATAAATAATATATAAACAATCTGGAGCGTATGACTAACATCACCGGCAAGTTGGCTACGCGTCTCTCAACGCGCCCATTATTTAGTTCCAAATCGGAAGGCTTTAGCGCAAACCCTGGCCGCCCGCCAAATGCTTTATTTATATTTCTGATAATTATTATTTAATAAATGACACAAAAATTCATTTGGAATATATTAATGCCAGAAGAGGACTAAACTGTCTTTTTAAACAAATACATATAATAATCAATGTTCAAATAAATAACAAATAAATTGTTTGTTCCATTTAAGAATAAAGATTAAGCACAAATATTTTTTTATGTAATCAAAAATATAATAATAAACACATAAATATTTATTTATTACACAATCTTATGAAGTCTTCAAATGGAATAATTATGAAATTAAACACTTTTTTCATTGACGAATTTATTATTTAAACTTAAACAAAATTAAAAAATGGAAAAAATTAAAATATTTATGATAATGAAGAAAAACCAGCAGATTTCATAAATATCCTGCGTTGGTGCAAAATTTAACAAAATTAATTTTAACTAAAAACCTAAAAATTCTGTCAAAATTCAACAGAAATTCGTTCTAATTAACGTGTGACAAAAAGACAGTGCAGTAATCAATTAAAGGTATGCAAACTCCGTTCAATATGATTAAATTATGAGATCCATAAGCTTGTTGATACATTAAATTACTTTATTGATTTGCATAACAAAAACTACAAATTATTTTTTACTTTATTTACCGGACAAAAAAACAGCGAATTTATAATTATTCTCTTTAAAAACAAGGACTAATTAATACAAATTTGACCACTTTGTTGCAAATGTTGTATTATTATTATTAAACCTAGACCTATATACTAATTTAATATAGATACAAAGCGCTTGTTAAATTTAAAAATTCGTGAACACATCGATTTATTTAAATGAATAAAAAATTACATTAAATATTTAAGCATATTTAGATTGAGGCAGACGCAATGTTAACTACCTATTATATATTAATTTACTTTAAAAAAATTCAGTATCAAAGAATTAAAGACAAAATTTGCTGTGTTTTTGTCAATTAATAAGAAAATGTTAATTATAAAAGCAAAAATGCCAAACATCAAAAATTCCATAGGAGAAGTAAAAACCCTATTTAAAAACGTATCTAATTAAATTTCGATACTAACTAACTTATATTTGATTAATTATCTTGAAAAAAGATGTCTCAGAAATATTTAATTATTAAACCTTAAAACTTTACTTATCAAGAATTAAAGCCAACGAACAAAAAAACTTTAGCAAAAACATTTATAATAAAAGTGACAGTGTTTAAAATTTTACTAAAAACCAATGAAATTTAAAAATCTTTTTTAAATATAACATTTTTTAAATTTATACAAATTTTACTTCGGTCAAAAAACGGGTAGAGTCTCTCACACTGTGATATTAATTAAAAATGCCATCATAATATTTAATTTTATCTTTTTAGGTAATAATTTGAGAATAGTTGGCAATAATGTAATTACTTTTTTTTATGAAAGATTAAAATAAATATACCGCAAATATTTACATACAACTTCATTTATTAATATAAATTTAAAAATCCATTTAACCAATTAAAAATAAAATTTTGCCAAAAAATTCTAAATGTAAGTTTAAAATATTTTTAAAAAAAGATTCAATATAAATGGAGTTTTTTAGGTAGAAAATAAAAAATTATTCGTTTGTCCTTAAAAGTAATCAAATCCCAGGCAAAAGCATGCATGCAGCACCAAAACCTGATGGAGGAACATATCCCCTCGAGCCAGCTTAGTGGTAATAAATAAATAAAATTTAAAATGTATAAAGAAAGAACAATTTATCAACTAAGTGGTTGTTCAGATTCAAAAGTTACGTGCATTATTTTAACTAATTAAATAAATGTGATCATTTAATCTTTATTCAATGATGAAATTTAACTCGTAAATTCAATTAACTCAATGATGAAAGGAAAAATTTTATATAAATCAACATTCTAAAATTAATTATTAATATCTTAAAAAAACAACTATTCTGAAGACAAAAGAAATGGAATGGTGTTAATGAATTAATATAAAAGGGTTGATCATAACATTAGTTCGAAAGAAATTATATTTAATTAAAATTTTTGTAAGAAATTTAAAATTGCTTTTTAAATCATTTAATATATTTGTTTAAATATGTTACATATTAATTTATAATAATAAATTAATCCCAAAAAATGGGATTAAAACTAGGCTTTTTCAATATATGGTAATGGAAATGAAAAAATGATTTGATAGAATAAATTAAAACAATATATTATGACAGTGTTTCGAAGGACCGGCTTTTTGCTAATTGACTTAACTGTGAAAGTTTGGCTAGATGCTATATAAAACAATAAGACAACAATTTATTAATCGGCGTATTTAAAAAAAAAAATAAAATTTAACAAAAACAATCATTGAGATATCTAATAGAAATTACAAAAAAATAAACAATATTTTAACATAAAGCTTACTAAAACAAAATGTAATTACATGTAAATTTATAATTTATACCATCGTTATTATCTTACGTCAGGTGAAGACGTTGCTTATACGCTATGCAAGGCCAAGACGTTATGAAGGCAAAAAAAAAAAGAGTTATGCAACAATAAATATTGAAAACATTCCTTAAAAAACAAAGTGCCAGACAAATCAACAAATCAAGCAAATATAATTTAGCATTGTTTCTTAACATTTATTATATGTATATGCAAGCATTGTTATAAACGATTATGAAATCTTAAAACTAATACATTATTTACTTTGTTGATTCCAAATTTAAAAAAGTAGTAATATTGCATTTAATAACTTAAATTAATGTTTATGTATGCATAAAAATATTCTTTACTCCGATTTGGTTATTAAGGCTTTCCTTCGTTTCAATTAAACTTTGTTTTAAGGCTGACATATTTAAATAATTACCCTTAATAATATTTGAGAAAAAAGACCTTGCAAACTTTAATTAATAAAATTAATTTTTGTGCATTCATAAAATTTAAAAAAATATATTTTTAAATTCGACACTCCGTACCAAAATCTTCTGAGGCTTGCTTACCAGCAGCACACCCAACCCCAACCGACCCATCTCTCAATTAATTCTAATGAATGAATTGGGAATCCATTTGGATATGAATTTACTGGCTGATCATCTTTTATTTAACGAACCCAACAAGAAAGTAAAATTTATTACATAATTTTATTTAGAAAAATAAAGTAAAATGTGATCGTATATATCAACTATTTCCTAAAAATATTCTAATTAACTCTAAAATAGAGTCGAAGTTCAGATTTCTTCGAGCAGTTCACATCAGTATTATAAAAAACAGCAACAGCTAATCAAGAAGTTTCAAAAATTATTAAACTCTAATTTACAAAAAATAAAAATAAACATAAGTTTTAAAACAGTCATGGTAAACAAATGTACTCAGTTTTTTTATGAATTATTAAAACATCATATTTTCTATTAAACATCTTTCGCACGCCAGTAAAAATTATTTGGCTTTACAAAAGCTCACTACTGTTTATTTATTCAAAATACATTTAAAAAATATATATATATATTATAATTCAAATAGCTTTTTAGTATTACATTCATAAATAACCTAATCATTCTTGAATAAAAGCATAAAAAACTAATTGCCTTATGAAAATTAACAAACGTGTATACATCAAATTGTGTTATTTAACCTTTTAAAAAATGCAACGCAAAGAAAAATTTTAAAATTCGGGTGAAACTTTTAATATGCAAACCTTTACAGCACGAAACGGCTTTATACCAAATATAAAAAATCAACAAAAAAATCAAATTGTTAGCTAAAATAATGAATTGTTTACGAAATCGGAAACATAAATAGCAATATTTAAATTAAATTTTATGAACAAATTGGCTTATATATTATGAATTATTGATTTAGAACTTTAACAACGACAACAAGGAAATCAGAGGGAAAATATCGCAGATGGGAGATTTGCCTAACAATATGGAAACGAATATAGATTAAAATTGATCAAGCGGATTATAATTATATTAACAAAATCAAAACGCTTCAAAAAGGTTAATTGGAATGCACAATAATTAAACAATGTTTTGTAAATAAATAAAAATGTTACATTTAAATATATTGGATAAGCGGCACTGCAAAAACAAAAACTTCAACGACATCAAGGAGGACAAAACTCACAGTCATAAAAATTAAAGTAACTGTTTGTCCGTGGAGACAATACCCAGTAAAAATTATTTGGCTTTACAAAAAAAACTCACTACGTTTATTTATTCAAAATAAATTTAAAAAATATAATATATTATAATTCAAATAGCTTTTAGTATTACATTCATAAATAACCTAACATTCTTAAATAAAAGCATAATCTTTAGCAAGCAAAATGGTGAACTAATATTAATTCACTACTCATCCTAATGTTAAAAATAAAATAAAATAAAAAGTATGACAAAAAAACTCAAGTGAATGGAATAAAAATGGTGAGGGCGAGGCGAGAAATTTGGACTAAAACAAATCGGTCGCATCAATTTAAATTAAAATATCAGTTATTTGATGTAATAAAGTTCTTAACACCTAGTTATAGTACGATTATAAGCAGTTAACCGGCGCAAAATCTAGACTCAAGTAGCGCGAATATCGATTTGTTTAAAATAACAATAATTATAAATGCGATTAAATAATAAGTCTATGACATCATAAGCGTTAGTTACTCAACATTAAAAATATAAACTTTTAAAAATTCTTGAATTGATTTTGAGAAAAACATTAAGTATTAAATAGTATAATACAAAATATGTTGCATTGGTTTAAATTTGTTAAATATTTAATTAAAACAAAAAAAGTTTAAATACTTAAATAAAAAGGAACATATTATCATTTAAGAACTTTAATTATTTGAGAATAAAATTATTAAAAAGATCACAATAATTTACATCAAGCTTAGAATCTTATAAAGTACATAATAACTTATTTATTTGCAAGCAGAAAAATAAGGTCTGCATTATAAAAACCAGATAAATGCCACAAACAGGAGCTAATACCTAAAAGCCGATTAAACTATTGAGCTTGGAAGCATAATTTATAAATTTTAAAACTGTTACGCACTTAACTAACACTAACCGGCAATTAAGGGTATAAATAAATACTTAAAATTGTATTAATCAGTTATAATTGCACATACAAAAATAATAAAACTAAATTAAACATTCCTAACAGAAAATAATTTAGTTTAATTAGAGTAATGAACTATTTATTTAAAAAAAATGTATACTTATTTTGCAAGGACATTATTAAAGGTGTAAATAATAAAAACATAAGAAGAAGTATCGGTAAAATTATATGCTATCAATTTGATGATTTTTATTATAAAAACATTTAAACAATGCATCTTAGACGATGAATTAATTTTTTTTAAAAGACATCAGACACCTAATAAATTAAAGAATTTTCTGCAAAAAGCTGAAAGTATAATTGAGGCCAAACTCAAACAAAAATAAGAAATAATGTACATTAAGAATTGATTAACTCTTAAAACCAAACAATTTTGGAATTTTTATTAAATAATTATTACGCGTAATGAACGATAAAATCGTTACTGCCCAAGCGAAACTCAAAAGGCCATGAATGCATTAGTGGGGATAAATAAATAAATAAAGAATAACGAAGCAACTAATTGGGGTTACACAACGTCTTAATTTATACTTAGTTAAATAAAAGTACTATATATATATATAAAAGCAAAAAATAAAATGGGAAATTAAGACTTAATAAAATAAATTATATTACTAAACAAAAAATAATTAAAATATTATTCATTTAATTTTGGTTTATCACATAAACAAATAAACATCTTAAAAACGTTTAACAATATAGAAGTCTTAGTCACAAAAAAATATATTTAATGATGATGCCAAAAACCAAACATTCTCGATGAAAAGCATCTCTTTAGCATCGCAAAGGGAAATTTCAGCCGGGAAAAATTATTAATTGCAAGTCTAAATTAAATGTTGTTTTTGTAGTTAAATAACGAAACTAAAAATAACATAATTAATATTGGCGATTTTAATTAGAGCATAAATTATTTTAATTATTTACCTTCGTAATCACATTTATGCCCTTTTGGAGTGAGTTTTTAATAATAATCATTACAGACGAATAATTTAAAAATATATATTTAATTGAAATTTTCAATTAAAGTAAAATTTTAAGTCAATTTAATTAATTAAAAGTAAATAAATAAATTCTTTTTACATTCAAATTAAAAAAATTAAATTAGGAAAATTACCCACAGTAAATGCGCAGATTTTTAAACATACATATATTTTATGCTATTGAAAAAATATTGAATACCAGAAAGATTAAATAGCTGAGGGCAAAAAATCACAATTTTTTACCTTTGACTATAACAAAAAAACACTTTTTATTAAATACATATAATAGGATATAAATATAATAAAAAGAAATATATTTATTCGCAGATGAGTTCTTTAGTCAAAAAAATTTGTAAATAAAAAAAAGTTTGATTAATTTTTAAATTAAATTTCTTTTTATTTATTGCCAGTTACAAAATTTTTTAAACAGATAATAAAATCATATGCTTTTAACAAAGAATAACTAAACGCTGAATACGAAAGACCGCCCTTAATACGTTCTTTGACTCCTCATCAACAATTTGGGGCAAAATCGTAAATTCTCTTCACGCGTAAATTTAAATA
Organism: Globodera ellingtonae; assembly: GCA_001723225.1. Classification (NCBI taxonomy): domain Eukaryota; kingdom Metazoa; phylum Nematoda; class Chromadorea; order Rhabditida; family Heteroderidae; genus Globodera; species Globodera ellingtonae. Next base: position 74,772 of record MEIZ01000073.1, read on the forward strand.
TAGCGCAATATGTGTCGTTTTGACAAAAAACAACAAAAAAATTTTTATTTTATTAACTTGAGTTTAAATTATCCGGAAAATAAGGATGATCTTTAAATAATTAAAAGAAAATAATTTAATCAACCATTTTAATGAATTAAATTTAGTATCTGCGCAAATCACAAATAACTAAAGGTTCCTTATTCTTTTAATCATTGATTAATCGGAATAGTGCTTTATCTTTGATGTAAAACACACAAAAAGGACCAAGCAAACGCTGACAGAGGAATGGAACTTTGAAAAAGCCATCGACAAGAATTTGATTGAAACCCAACAAATTTATTTGATGAAAACAATACAAAAATTAAAATTTAAATAAAATAATAACTATTCAAATTAATATTAGTATACTTTACAAAATTAAATAAGGTTAAACTGTGTAAAAAATTTAAAATTCTGTCTTAATGCGGCCAAGAAATGATCCAACAAGTGCTCGCCGGAATAGTATGTACAGCATATGCAATGAAAGCAAATTAAAATTTAAAAAATTTAAACCTTTTTCTATTTGGTGAATCAATGACCCTAGTGGGAAAAAATAAATAAATAAAGAACAACTAATTTTGGTTGCACAACGTCCAAAACTTTTTAATTTATACTTAATTTGTTAAACAAATATACTATATATGTAAAATGATAATTAAATTAAATTATTTGTTTATTACCAATTATATATTTATAAAACTAGCCAATACAAACTTATCATTGAATAAAAAATAAATTTTTAGAAAAATTCAATAGCAATAAAAATAAGATTTACCTATATGTTTTTAATTAACTTTAAAATAAAAACCGAAAAAAAAGCCAAAACAAAACATATTAATTATCTTTGTTATTCATATGATACTGACAAATAATGTATAAAGGTATAAATTAAATTTTTAGTAATATCGTATTATTTCTTAACAGCTGAAGCTAAAAATTTTATGGGAATATATGTAAGTAGTGATCATCATCAAAGATTACTATGAAGCTTTAAAAACACGAGCAGCTTTCAATTTTTGAATCTTTAAAAATATATACTCATCAACAATAAATTTTCAAAATAAAATAATAAAACTTTTATTATATGTATTATTATTATAAAAAAAGGAAACCTTAATTGATCGCTTTTTGATTGCGTTCGTCAGCCGGCGGGTGTTGTTTATGAAATTTATAAACTATTTTTTGTAATATTTGAATGCAACAAGTCATGGAGTTAGATGTCGGCGGAAAAGCAACCTAACCCCCCATTATAATTTGTCTAAAAGCTGGCTTTAATTTAATATCCAACCTTAGAATATATTTTATTAAAAGAATTAAGTTTTAAGCAAAACAGACTGATCCTAGCAAGATTACGCTAAAAAGTGCAACGATATCATCATAATATTAAATTAAAAAATAATTATTTATTTAATTTATTAAAACAATATTTATGGCACTATATCAGCTTGCATCAACAAAAAGCTTGCAATTATCTTAACAACATATGAACTGTATCTCGTCGGCTACGCTAACAAAGCCATGTAAAATCTAATAAAATAAAAGTTGCATTAATTATTTTTAAGATAAACAATAAAAAAGTGCACAAAACTAATACAATAAAATAACTAGCATCGTTGAACAAAATTATTTCATAACTCGTTAATAAAAAAGCTCTTTATTAATTAATTCTAAATGTGTAAATTTTAGAGCTAAGCTTTTTATTCTATTTTGTTCTTATCGTTTAAACAAAATGAGTGGTATTTTGGGAGTCAAAGACGCAAGTTTGAAAGAAAAACAAATATTCTAAATTCAAATAATACTATTAAATAATTAAATATACCCTTGGTAATTTAAATAAATAAACTGTAAGAAATTAATGAAACAATTTGTGCAACAAAATTTGATGGATATTCAAAAATTAATTTATAATTATTGTAAACAAAATAATGTAAATTCAACCCGACTTTATCGTCATAATGCTAAATAAATTTATTTTTCTTTAATTTAAAGGAAAAAATATTTATAAATGGGGATTATTTACAATTGCAAAAATTAAAATGTAATTAAAGTATGAATTTCTGAAAACAAGCATCCTTTTAAACAATTTAATTTAAAAAGCGAATAATTTAACTATTCACATAAAAATAGTTTTAAAAAAGTATTTTTAATTTAAAATAATTCGAATTTCCATGAATGAACTTAATTTTCTACTACAAATCAAAGAATTTCAAGCCTCCAAATCAAGTCTTATATGCAAAGAGACGTGGGGTCATCGTTCCATACCATATTTAACTAATTATTTTCTTTGGATTAATAATTTATTATTGTAAATGAAATTTTAAATTGTGTTAGTAAATTAGAAGAATTTCAACAATAGCCTCACAACAACCGAGAAAGGTGGGTGAGGCGACGAATTTGGTCTTAAACAAATATTTTTCATTTTTAGAATATCAATCGAAACGACCATTATTATGATAATTATAAAAAAATAAGAAAATCAATTTAAAAAAATTTGGCATTTTTAGATATAATAATAGCTATTGTACTTGATAAACAGTTGAAAATATAACAAATTATCAGGAGGGAAGAGGCACATCCTTACTTAGTAAAGCTATTACTAAACAATTAATGATGAAACAATGAGCCAACACGTTTAACATTATTTCTTATTAATTGGCTTAATAATGCCCAGATAATTTTTAATTTGTAATCTGTTAGCATAATTGAAAAATAAATGAAATAATTGTTAACAAAAACAGTTAATTTAAGCTGCTTTAAAAGTCATGGTTATTAAAATAATCCGAATAAAATTTGTTAACACAAAAAATAATTTGTTACGAATTAAAATATATTTAATTGAATTTAATATTATTCACTTGTAAATTATCTAATACTGCCTGTTAAAACATACAACAATATAATAAATTCTAGACGTCAAAATTAGGCAAAATAAAAAAATAATTATCGAACAGAGTGATGATATTAATTTGATATGATAAAATTTGAAGTAATAAAAAACAAATTTACAGCTGGAATTGAATATTGATCCTGAAATTTGCATAACTCACAAAAATAGTTTAATCAAAAAGGACCCCCAAAATATTTTTGTAACAATAAAATAGTTAAATAAATATTTAAAACATTTAAATTTATTATTTGTAAAATTAAAACGCCTGATGATCGCCAGTAAATTTTTAAATTGTTTATATTAGGAGAATTAAATTTTAAAACTAACATATATTGGTTTAAATAGTTGATTGTATGAGAAGGTTTTTATTAATAAAGTATATTTATAATATTATATTATTTAAATATCTAATTTTTGTTATCTGTGGTGCCCTTAACATAAATTTCACACCATCGGCACAGTGGAAGTAATATGTCTTATATTTAGTGTATGAATAACATCACATATTTTTAATCTTTTTTGTGAACATTCTGGTTCCAGAATAAAAAAATTATTATAATGTGGATTTTAAAAATGTATTAGTTTATTTATATTTTCGAGGTCAATTGCTATTATTTGCTTTATTATATTACTTTTATCATAAATATTATTAATTGATCAAGTGATTTGTTTAATGCTTGATTTAGGAATTTCTTATTCTGATGTATTGTTTTAATTATTATTTCGCATGATTAAAAATCGCCAGTATTAAATATAAATTAAGTTAATCAATGTATTTATTTTATTTAACTGTTATATTTCACTGTCTGAACATTAAATTTATTAATTTTTTTATTTCTAAGATTGTTTACTCATTATAAATAAAATGATTAAATAATCAAAAAAATTTGATTGGCTTAATTTATCATTAAATAAAAATCTTTAAGGGACAAGGACAAATCTAAGAGAATGAATTTACTTTTACGGTTTCAAGAACATTTTATCTTTTCAAATTTTTATTTAATGATAAATTAAGCCAATCAAATGTTTTTGATTATTTAATCAGAATTTACCTACAAGGCATAAAATCTTATTTAATATCAAAATAAAATATTTAATCAGTTTATTTATAATGAGTAAACAATGTTAGAAAATAAAAAAATTAATAAATTTAATGTTTAGACAGTGAAATATAACAGTTAAATAAAATAAATACATTAATTAACTTAATTTATATTTAATACTGGCGATTTTTAATCATGCGAAATAATAATTAAAACAATACATCAGAATAAGAAATTCCTAAATCAAACATAAACAAATCACTTTTTAGTTCAGCTTAAATTTCAGATCAATTAATAATATTTCATGATGAAAGTATATAAAAAAGCAATTAATAGCAATTGACCTCGAAAATATAAATAAACTAATATATTTTTAAAATACACATTAAACACAATTTTTTGCAAAATAATAATTAAAACACTACATCATAATAAGAAATTCCTAAATCAAGCATTAAACAAATCACTTGATCAATTAATAATAATTTATGATAAAAGTAATATAATAAAGCAAATAATAGCAATTGACCTCGAAAATATAAATAAACTAATACATTTTTAAAATCCACATTATAATAATTTTTTTATTCTGGAACCAGAATGTTCACAAAAAAGATTAAAAATATGTGATGTTATTCATACACTAAATATAAGACATATTACTTCCACTGTGCCGATGGTGTGAAATTTATGTTAAGGGCACCACAGATAACAAAAATTAGATATTTAAATAATATAATATTATAAATATACTTTATTAATAAAAACCTTCTCATACAATCAACTATTTAAACCACTAATTTAACAACATGCAAAATCGTCTGACGCTCTCTTTTTAGCACAAAATGTTCAAAAAAGTAAACTACAATAATTTTTAGATGGAGTGCGTTATGCCCAATTACTCTCGTCGTCTGACTCTCTCTTTTAGCACACTATTTCTTCAAAAAATAAAATGTTCAAAAAAGTAAACTACAATAATTTTTAGATGGGGTGCGTTGATGTTCAAATTAATCGTCGTCTAACTCTCTCTTTTTAGCACACTATTTATTCAAAAAATAAAATGTTAAAAAAAGTAAACTACAAAAATTTTTAGATGGGGAGCCAATTACTCTCGTCGTCTGACTCTCTCTTTTACCACACTATTTCCTCAAAAAATAAAATGTTCAAAAAAGTAAACTAAAATAATTTTAGATAGGGTGTTCAAATTCTCGTCGTCTGACTCTCTCTTTTTAGCACACTATTTCTTACAAAAAATAAAATGTTCAAAAAAGTAAAATAAACTACTTAAATAATTACTATGACAGTATTCCATGTCTCCACTAATTTAAAAAATCATTGAAAATGATATCTATGTATAAGAAATTACAAATAATAATAATATTTTAAGCCTAAGCTTACTAAAATAAAATCACGTAAATTTATAATTTATACAATCGTTATTATCTTACGTCAGAAGACGTTGCGTATACGCTATGAAAGCTTAAGAGTTATGAAAGCAAAACCAAGAAAAATATAGAAAATATTTGTTAAAAAAAACAAATTAAGTAAATATATTTTAGCATAGTTCCTTAACATTTATTATATGTATTTGCAAGCATTGTTTATAAACGGTTATGAAATCTTAAAGCTAATTCACTATTTAATTTGTTGATTGCAAATTTAAAAAAGTAGTAATATTGCATTCAATAAGATTAAATTAATGTTTATGTATGCATAAAAATATTCTTTACTCCGATTTGGTTATCGAGGCTTTCCTTCATTTCAATTAAACTTTGTTTTAAGGCTGCCATATTTAAATAATTACCATTAATAATTGAGAAAAAAATACCTTCCGAATTTGCTTAGCTCGTTGTGGCGTTTGAATAAACGTTTCGTCGAAGGCAAACAGCAGCAGAAAATAAATAATCAAAATTCAACATTAATTAATAAAATTAATTTTGTGCATTCATAAAATTAATAAAAATATATTTTTAAATTCGACACTCCGTACCAAAATCTTCTGAGGCTTGCTTACCAGCAGCACACCCAACCCCAACCGAACCATCTCTCAATTAATTCAAATGAATGAATTGGGAATCCATTTGGATATGAATTTATTGACTGATCTTCTTTTAATTTAACAAAAAATCAAATTTTTAAAATTTCAAAAATACATTCTGTTCCCGTGCTTTGTCAAAAAATGTAGTGAAATCGGCTGTTGTGTTCGTCCGCCCCTGAGGTCAATAATCAATCGCCGGCAGAGGTTTTCTTTTTTTATAAGAATACAAAAATATTCCTTCCTTGGCAATCTTGCCAACGCAAAAAGTTCATTTTCATTATATTGAAATTTTGAATTTTTTAAGATTTAAAATTTAAGGCTAGTTTTTAAGCTTCATTTATAATCTTTGATTTATAATTTTATAAGTAATTTAAATTTTTTACAAGATAATTTGAATTTAATTTGATATATTGTTGCTAAAATCATATTGCAATAGTTTAAATTCAAATGATGTAGGATAATTACTACTTATAATCCCTTAAATTTTTTAAATGTTTTATTTCTTAGTTGATTTTTGTTTAAATAAAAAATTAGTAACATCCTTTTTTGATAACACGACTAAATTTTGCTAGATTTAGTTTCTTTGAACTATTGTTAATTTATTTTAATTTTCAAACAATGATATTTTTGTTATTAAATAATTTCTTAGGGTTTGATGCATTTTTTAGCCTTTATTGTTAGATCAGAATGATGCACACTGACAAATGAGCATTTACCGTTTAATAATAAGAGTTGTTTTTGGAGACACACTCATACCCAAAGATTCGTATTCATATTTTAAGCAATAACTATGCAAATGTTTATCTTTAAGCATTTAAATTGTAAATTTAAAAAAAAATTTTGTTGCTATTATTTAGTTGTAAGATTTTTTTTGTATTTTAACTCATCACATATCATTTGAGCGCATTGCATAATTTGACATCACCTTTTTTATTTATATATGATTGGCTTAAAATCTTTACTTTATGAAAATTTCAATAAATATATTTATTTTTCAACTTATTAGTTTGTAATGATTTTACTAAAACTTTTTTAAAAATAATTTCAAGTAAAATTGAACTAATTGAAATGTAGTTTGTTCTTTATTTTCTTTCGGTTTCTGTATATAAACTTTATTAGTGATAAAATGATTTATTATTCAAATATTAGCCTTTTGTTTCGTACTATAATTTTTATAAATACGTTTTAATTTTCTATTTTATATCATTTGTATATATATATATAATACCTATATTTGTTTAACAAATTATGTATAAATTATCAAGTTTTGGTCATTGTGCAACAAAGTTAGTTGTTCTTTATTTTATTTTTTCCCACTAGGATCATTGATTCATCAAATAGAAAAAGGTTTAAATTTTTTTAAATATTTTTTTTCTTGCAATATTTTAATCTGCTTTTATTGCATATGCTGTACATACTAACCCGGCGAGCAATATCGGTCGATCTTTCTTGGTTCGCATTTTGCTACGAAGAATTGATACGTTGCCCCGATCAATGTTAGAACCATGGCGGGAATCGCCATCAAATGATGGTGTTGCTTATTGCGCTTTCTTTTAACCGTTTCGAATAAGAAATTTTAAAAAATATACATTTTTAAGTATATTGTTAGAATAAATTTGTGGAAGTTACTATTAAATTATTTTTTCATCATTAAGATTTTTAAACCAGCTCTTTTATTGTAATCACTTTTCATTATTTTGATGTACATAATATTAATCAGAATGACATAAATGGTTCTATTGCTATTTAATATATAAAAATATTTCTACATCTTTAATTTAAATTTTTCTTAATAATGTGGTTGGAAAAGCAAAATGAGTAAGTTTATTTTCATTTAATTACGACGTAAGGCAAATATTAAATCTGCATTTTTATTATTTATTCTTTTATTTTATAGAAGTTGTTCATACGTGCCTTAAATAAGAATTCATATTCAAAAATTTGCGCTTGACCCGAGGAAGGGTTTGAGGCCTTAATAAAAAATTTATAGGCTTGGACAGGCAAATTGGCTTTATCTTTTTAATTTTTATCTTTTACTATTTTAATATCTTATTAAATGTTCTTAATAATAATGATATTTTAATTCGATAAAAGTAAAATGATTTCATCGGAGTAATTGTTGGTTTTTCTAATACTAATTTAAATAAAGATTGTTCGTAATTTTGGTAATGCATCGTTACTCAAGTGGGTATTTAATTAAGCTTTTGTGTATAAATTTTGAAAACATTAGGTTGATAAGATCAAAAAATTAAAATATCATTTGAATGCTTAATTATTTTTTAATTTGTTTACATTTTGTTCTTCACATTAATAAATATTTCGGTTATTAAAAAAATAACCGAGCAAATTATACACGACCGTGTTTACTTTAAGCAATAGCCATCTTTTTTTATGTTTTTATTGTTAATTTTGATTCAAAATGAATGTTTCATTAAGATTATCAGCATTTATCCATTGAAATTAATAATTTATATCATTGAATAAAGATTATGATTCTTATTTATAAATAATTAATAAATAAAATAATCCAGGTTTACATGTTTTTTGGCATTTCTTTTTATTTTTTTATAACATTAACAAGTTCTGACTCGGCCCGCATCCTCTTGAAACCAAATCATTATTTATTGTATGGCCAGTTTCTTGAAATACGAAATTAAATTTCTTAATGCGTTGGCTTTTTTTATTTTATAAAAAATTAATTATAATTTTATTTTATTATTAATTTAGAATTATAAAAAAAAATAATAAGATTGGCTTTTTGTTGAAAATTCGTTACAGAATTCTGAGCTTAAAAGATTGGAAAAATACATAATGCCTCATTTGTCAGTGGTTTACGCCAGGGGAACTGGCAACCTCAAAAAATTTTGGAAATCGGAATTCCTCGGTCTTAAAAATTTCCAAAATTGGCCTAATACAAAAAAATTTCTAGGCGGCGCCTATCGGCACCGCCGATACCCCCCTCTGGGTAACTACTTAACTCGCTACTTTTTAGACTTGCTTATTTTCTCTGCTCTCTTATAGAGTAACACTATCTCGCTTTTTGCATTTCTCTATTTAACACATGGGGTAGCGACTTGGGGTTCGTCCGAAGCCGACAGAAAATTTTTTTTGAAGATTTTAAAGAGATTTGTTAAGAAAATTGGTCCATAAATTATCGATTTTCCAAAATTTCCGACTTTTTGCTCAAAATTTTGGAAATCGGAACTCGGAATTCCGATGCCCCAAATTCGGAACTCGGAATTCCGACCGCAAAAAAAGCTGAAAGTCGGTAATCGGAATTCCGATCAAAATTTTTGTTACAAATCTCTTAACAAATTGAGTCAATTTCAAAACCTTTTCTTGGCGGCGCCTACGAGCACGCCGACCCCCGCCCAAATATTTATAATATTAAAACTAAAAATTGAATTAAATTTATGGTTTGATTGTCAACTTCATAGTTTACAAAATCATGTTAAAATAAAACATGCATTTAGATATTTGTTTATATTCACTTTGCCTATAACGTAGTTGTTTTTTATTTTTTTGTAAGTTTCAAAATTATTAATACCATTAATAACACTTTTTTGAGGATTCATTAAAAATGTTGGGCTTGATATTATTATACCTTAAGATAATTGTAGCTTTTTGTTGATGCAAGCTGATATAGGTTTTAAATAAATAAAAAGAAATAATTATTTTTGGTTTAATTTTATATTCACTCCGCTAACATGCCTACAAGTGACACCGCCATGACCTTTAGTGAGATTCGAAGTTGCCATCAAAGAGCCTCGAGAAACAATAGAATGCATTAATTTTTTTGTTGTTAAAAATATTGCTTAATTAATAAGAGTATTAATTACGGTAATGAATTAGAATGCTCACTAATCCATTGAATGTATTCTGTTGTGTCAACGCTTTAATTTGTTAATTTATATGACGAGTTAACTCGTGTCTTTTTTACATTATTTTAATATAGCGTTTTTACATCGCAATTTATTTAATTAAATAAGATTTTACATAATTCGTTGGCGAATAATTTCGCAGCTGTTGGATTGTTGAGTTTAATTTATTTGTATTGAATAAAAATCTGCCTGAAAATTGATTAAAGTTTTGACTATCTTCGTAAATTTTTGTTTTAAAATATTATCATTTTTTCTATGTTTTCATATCATATAAATGGAATGAAGGCGGCACAAAGTGGTACCTTGGTAGTCGCGCAGTCTTTGCCATAATAATATTTTCAATAATTTAATTCATTATTTTTTAAGGTTGAATATTTCATAAATATATCTTTTACTTTCTTATCAACACGTGTTTAAATGGGTTGAATATTTTTACTCGTTTGACTGTCCAGTTATTTTACTTTGCCTAACAAAATTTACTTGGTTTATCTATGTTTACCAATTTTTCATCTTGATTGATTTTTATTTGGAAATGGAAAAGCGTTTTAATTTTGTAGAGAATTTTTTAAATGATTTATGATTATAAATTATAATTTTTAAATGATTTATTCATAGCAACTTTATAAGAGGCCTGATTTGCCTGCTTCTCTTGGGATTTTTTAAAAATTTTTTGATTCGTCCGAGACACTATTTCTGTTTTCCCCGCAGTGACTGCACCGGTTACCTTCTCATTAATTCTGCCAACCATCCTTATACTTTTTTGTTAATTTTTCTAAATAAAATTATTTAAAAAATTTTAATCTTTATTGTTGGGTTCGCGGGTACCCCCCGGACTATTTTTTTTAATTTTATGAATGCACAAAAATTAATTGTATTATACTATTTAATACTTATTGTTTTCTCAAAATCAATTCAACAATTTATTTTAATAGTTTATATTTTTAATGTTGAGTAACATTCAAACGCCGCTACGAGCTAATTTTGAATAATTTTTTGCATTTATTTAAATACGTGAATCGTGCTTACTGTAAAATTTTCGCTGATCTTTACTATCTTTTTATATTGATTGAAAATGTTATTTTTTTGTCGTCTACCCAATATTTATTAATTTATTTGACCTTGAAAAGATAATTATTTAGATACCAAGGTTTTAAATATTTAATAGTTTTAATATATTGCTTCCCTGCCTCTTTATCTAAACTGTTGCTTTGACTCAAACACTTGAGTTTGCTCACAATGGTTTCTGCATTCGTGTTAGTCAATTCAATGATATATAATTTTTAAACTTTTTGATTTTTAAAAACAAAATCTATTTATGAATATTTACGACAGTAAAAATGAAATACTCCATTTTCATTTATAGGTTTTTCAAATAGCAGGCTCTTCGCTGTAATCAAATTATTTCATAATTTTTGAAAATAATTAAAAAATATATTTGCTCTTTGTTAGTAATCTGATGCTAATTATTATGGGTTCGGTTTTAATAATTTTATTATCAAAATAATTAAATTATTTAATTAAGTAAATTTCAAAATGTGATATGTAGTTTGAGCAAAGTGATATCGTTATGGTATGTAGATAAAAACCTTTAATACAGAGCCACATTGGGTAATTTTTAAACAATTTATTGTTAGGTAGAATAAACTTTTTTTTTTACTTTTATTGCAAAGTAATAAGAGTCGTCAATCGCTGTAAATATATATTTTATGAAATAGTTTTAGACATCATAACTTTATTCACACCGCAATAAATCAGTTAAGCATTATACCATTGGAAAGCTCCAAATAAGTAGAAAAAGCATTTCAGCAAAGTCGAAGTGTTTTGATAAGTTTCAAAAAAGTTCTAAATGTAAACTTGTCAAATGTCGAACTTTTTTGTGGTTTCTGATCATAACTTTTTTAAACTTTGATTTACTGTTTTGTTTTTAATTTGAATAGTTCCTATTCATCTAGAGCTTTCTAATGGTATAAGTTTTCATTGATTTAGGGCGGTGTGAATAAAGTTATGATGTTTAAAACCACTTCATAAACTGTATGTGGCGGATTTACGAAACGCCCATAGTGGCGGAATTTACGAAACGACCCAGCAAGGGATTTTTGTGTTACAACTGCTTGACCGTGTGGCGCGGGAAAACTCCCGGGCCCTTCGATTGAGTACTGTTTTGCAGAGCCTGGGTTGGTTTTAGTCCCAGAGAACATTCGTGGGAAATCAGTGCGCGAATGTCAGGCATTTTTTGTTGTTTTTAATGAATTTTAAATATTTTTATTGGGTTTAACTTGTTTTTAAGTTGGTTCACATGTTTGTTATATGATTGAAGGATATATTTTAATTATCTTTCTTTAGTTTTTTAATAAATTAACTTCTAGGGCCCTCTATATTTGTGCGGCTCATTAATGAATGATACCGACTTTTTCATGAATTTTTTTAAAACACAATTTAAAATTTTTTGTAGTTTTTTAATGATTTTAAATATTTTTTGTTGCTTTTAACTTGGTTTTAATTCAGTTCACAAAGAATTAAAATAAAGTTTTTCTTTGTAAGTTGAAGAAATAATGCCAAGTTTCGCTTTTCTCTCACGTTGCGTGTTGGGTCATTGAAGGAAAAGCGTGCAACTGTAATAGTGGGTGTTATTTTATAAGCATAATTAGTTGTTTGCAGAGAATTGAAGCTTTGATGTGTGACAAAATCAGCGTCTTTTGTATTAAATAGATATTAAATTTAATATTTTTAATTTCTCTTAAAATCTCATCATTATCAGGCTTTCTTTGTATAAAACTTCGGATTTAGTTATCTTCCATTTTTTTAAATATAATTTTTTGTTACCTGATTAATTATCGCTTGGATCTTTATGAGCTTGGTATTTTTTAGTGTTATAAGATCAAGACGCATTTTTATTTATTGTTTGCTAATATCACAGAAGAAATTTGATTTGTGCATTTAGGATTAATTGCATAATTAAAAGTTTTGGGCTTCAATTGACAGTTTTTGCCTTACCAGTGCCCTTTTTATTTTCTTCCAGCAAACTTTTTTACGTATTGGGTCAATACATTGTTCATCAATTAAATATTAATTGTTGGACTTTCGATTACCAACATCCTTTTAATATGCCTGTGTTAAGCCTTAGAGAACGTAATGCTTTATTTCGCCTTTTTATTAATGTTATTTAAAATAAATAAACTTAAAAGTTTTATTAATACACATTAAATAAATATTTATCACATTTTGTAAAGTTTAGTAAGTGTGTATTTAATTGGTATATAGCATTATTTTAAATGGTGTTTTTTTATTTTTAGAAATAGAGATTTTTTTTCGTGCTTTACACATTAACTTTTGCCCTAAAAGCATCACTTGCGGTAAAGTGTCTTTTTAAACTTCAAAATAATCGTTCTTTAATACAAAAAATTTATGTTTTTTATTTGACACTAGTTATTAACATGGCTGGGATTTACGCAAATATTTTAAAATATTTTTGAAGTTGGGTTAAAACCCAATTTTTGTGATAGATGCATTATTTTAGGGTTTTGAACAATTTATTAATTGTGTCTAATATTTTATTATAAAAATTAAATGAATTCATGTTAAATTTTGACAATTTTTCAGCCGAATTCTCTACTTGGTGTCTGATCATCTTTTGGACTGATTCTTCAAAATGAGCGCTGTGCAGCTCGACACAGTCGTGAACGTTGATCGGAGCTAAAACATGTTTGAATATTATATTATTATTTATTTTGCTTTTATCATTTGATAAATATAGGGTTCGACTATCTTTTTAGTTCCGGTTAATAAAAATTGAGATATTTCAAAAATAAATTTCCATGCTTAGGAAAGTCGGCAGCGGCAGTAAAACTCACTTTTTTAAATATAAAATTAAAATTTATCTTTTTTTACAAATTAATATTTTTTAAAATTTTAATCAGCAAAAAATGGATGAAAAATGAAATGCAATTGGCAAATATGTTAAAATAAACTTTAATTCTATTATAAAATTTTTTTTTGTTCGTATTTTTTCGATTCTTCGCATTCTGTACGTTTAGTGATTTCTCATGAATTGATTGCTTTGTTCTTTTTTTTGGTGAACGCATCAATAATTTATATTTTTTTTAATTTTAAAATTTGAATCTTTTTTAAATAACTGTCTGTCTCCTTGTTCATGCCCATGATGTTGCGCAAATTGTTGTGCCATCATTTGCTCCAAATCAATGTTTGCTACACGCCTTGTAGACCTTGCAAAGTAGACAATTTTAATATGCTTTCCATAATTGTTTTTTATATATTCTATTTTTTATTGACATAAATCCAATGTAAATTGTAATGTAACGTTTTTCTATGAGGTAATTTAAAAATTAATGATTTCCAATAATTTTCAACATAATTATTAAGTTTCTTTTAATTTATTTATTTATATTTCATGTTTATTTTTTATTTTCATCTCAGCAATTACATTAAAGTTTATGACAACAAAAAAATTTGCCATTAACACTGCAATCCTTTCGAATTATTAAATATAGGTAATTGGAAGGCCGCATTTGTTTAGTTGAAAAAGCGTTGAATACCTTTTTGCATATTATTATTTAAAAAGTTTTATTGCATAATTATTAATAATTCGTATTTTAATAATAATTAGTATGTAATATAATGATATTTTAAAATATATTTATAGCTTATGTTTTTTATTTGAATTAAAACGGTATTTCTTTCATTATGGTCACCAGATTTTTATTGACAGTATTCGTTAAACATTTTTATTTTGTTAAAAAAAACAATTTATATCTCAATGATGGTTCCAAGCGATTTTGTGCGCAGCGCAATGCCAATGGATTTTGTACCAATTTTCTTTGAGGCTATTTTCCTTGTTGTGGTTTAGTAATTGATATTATAAGCTATTATTTTCATTTGTGAAAAATGTTTTAACAATATTTATTTTAATTTAAATTTTGCAAGGAAAAAATGTGTTAAAGTAAAATTAATAAATTATTCAAAAAGAATTGTAACTTACGTTCATGTTATCACATAACATTATCTTATTTATCCGCTATCTGGGCGCTAGGCTGGAAAATTGCCTGATCAGTTGCAATATATTAGTTAATTATTATTGAAAATGTTTTATTGAGATAGATAGATCTTCATGCATTGATTATTCAACTAAAATATTTATAATTTATTGTATTAATAAGATTTTTATTATTTTATGATGTTAAATTTTATCGTGTCATTTTACTCATGATTAACATGATGCCATCGTATCCAGCGTTCCCCCCTCCAACAATTGGCATGAGAATTTTTAAAATGATCATTAAGTTTAATTAAATAATTGCTTTAATGTTATTTGTTGTATCTGACTGACAACCTTTATTTCATCTGATAACTGAAATTTTAAATTAAATTAATTTTATTCATATTTTTATATTTATCAATTATTCTTAAATAATGATTTCGGTATCGTATTTGAAATAAGATTTTTTTATTTTAAAGCATATTTTTATATATTACGAAAAAACTATTAATAAAAAGCTATTACAAAGAAGTATCATTAGAAAATGTTTTTTTAATAGTAAATTGTTAGAGAAAATTTTTTTCTTGTTTTTAATTAGCTTATTTTTGCTCTTTTAAATTAATATTCACTTAATTTTTTGATGTGTCTGCTCTCTTTTATCGAGAAAATAACGAACAATCGCGATATATCCACCCAAAGAGGCGCCATCAACGCTGTTTTTATAGTAAACTTTATTTTGCAGAACTTCAGCCGCTGCGTACGTAATTTATAATTTATAATAAGGACATAACTATGTTTTTATCCTAAGTTTATTTTAGGTAAGAAAATTGAAAGAATTAACAGCATTTTATCCATTAAATTTTCAATTAATACGCACTTAAATGAATGTAGTTCAAACAATAAGCGCAAAAATGCTGTGTTTTTATTAGAGCTGTTCGAGACTTGAAATTTACTGAGACTCGAGAGTCGAGACCGAGACCGAGAATTGACACCGAGACTCGAGACCGAGACCGAGAATTGACACCGAGACTCGAGACCGAGACCGAGAAATGACCCCGAGACTCGAGACCGAGATCGAGACCCAAAAAAACCGAGAAATTTCTCGGTTCGAGACCCGAGATCGGGACTTTAAAAAATTTTTTTTTTTAATTTGTTGAAAATTTTATTTTAAGCTCCAAAATTTTAAATAAATAGTTTTACACTTCGCGACAAATTTAAATTCCCATTTTTATTTCTGGAACGTTTTTTGTCCGATGGTCCAGCCCATCGGAACCGCCGGGAAAAGAATTTAAAAAAAAGTTCAATTTAGGAGTGTATTTTCGGGGGGTTTTATTGCATTTTTTTTGTTTAGAAATTTTCAAAAATAATTTTTTTTTTGCGAATTCTGCTTAACTTTTGGTGGGGGGTCGGCGGTGCCGATAGGCGCCGCCGAGAAAATTTTGAATTTTAGACTCGATTTGTGAAGAGATTTGCTACCCAATTTAGAAATGCGGTAATTTTTTGAAGCTTTAGTGATTAATTAGGAAATATGCTAAGAATTCGCAAAAAAAATTATCATTTTATAAGGTTTACTGGGTGATGTTTTTTGTTGTTCGACTAAGAATCAGTAAAAAGTAGTATCTAATTATCAATTTAAATGAAGAAAAATTCATTTCACTGGGTGGACTAGAACTTACGACAATATAGAGTAAGCGACACAGAATTTAACAACTGCGTCATACGCTCAATGTATGACGAAAGTTGACAAAGTATTAAAGGATTTCTAAATTTGTCATTGTGTATTTTCAAACTTTCAAACACATACTTCTTTAATGATTTCTCACCAAAAATGCCATCTTTACCAGTGCAAAAAAGTCTCGTTTTCCGAGACTAAAAACCCGAGAGTCGAGACCGAGACCCAAAAAAACCGAGAAATTTCTCGGTTCGAGACTCGAGACCGAGACTCTCGAACAGCCCTAGTTTTTATCAAATTTCACAGTTAATTTAGAAATTATTCTATTCAGTTTTGCCTAATTTTTTGTTAAGAGGAGGGGCTGAATATGTTAGTTAAATGATTCGCTCCGAAATTTTCTCAACGAAAGCCTCTAAACCCAATAACATAAAAATAATATAAGACTGTTGAGCCAAAATCAGAACAACATTTTTAGGATTCGACCCCTTCAAATCAGAGAACATATTATATAAAAATAACAAATTTGGCCCTGCTTATCCATCCAACTCAATTCCTTAGAGCTTTAACGATATTTGTTGTTACGGAAATTGTCCTAAAATTTTACCCTAAGAATTTCAATGGATCAAAAGAAAAATTACCGTATATTAAAATTTTGGTTGCAAATCTCTTAGAAAGGAAGCGTTTTCGACGGCTGGTAAAATTACTCACCGATTTGAGAACCCTTTAGCAGCGTAAACTTAAACAAAATGTTGTTTTGCTCCATTATTTACCAATTTATGATTTTACCGATTAATTTTGATTTTTCAACCCGAAACTCGATGAACCGAAACCGACTCGATTGGGTCGACCCGACCCGAAACCCGAACCGACATTTTTCTCAACCCGCCCTATCCTTGCTACGCAGACAATTTTTTTTTAAACATTCGAATTATATAATAAGTTAATTTGATATGGCATTTTAAATTTAAAATTAATTAGTTAGTTTATTTAAAAAAATAAATTATTTTATTGTGGGAAGATCATCTTTTCCCAGATTCTCTTGCCACTCTAATAAAATAAAATAAAAATTTACAACTAAAATTATCATTCACACCGTCAACGTTTGAAGAGATGTTTGTTTTAATAAAATTTGAATCATTATTAAATAAAAAAATTAATCATTAATAGCATGGGATCAAACAATTATACAATTAAGCAATCCAATTAACTTACATGGGTTCTACACCTATAGAGTCGAGAAAAGACCAGCTCAACATTTATTTCTGTCCATATAAAATATTTTATTTGATATAAATCCATGTATTTTAAGATTATAAAAAATCAAAACAAGAAGTTTCAAGATATAACAACTCTAATTTACATACAAAAATTTTGAATAAAAAAGTGAATTTAGATAAATCAAATAAATATATATCTTTGAAAAACAATAAAAATTTTTTTTAAATTATAGTTATAATTAATATTTTTTTAAAGTGAAATTTTACCGGCGCACCACCGAATCAGCAACCGCAGGGAGAGCAGCAAAGAAAAACGACTGGACAGGGTTATATTGCTACGTAATTAAACTCGCTCAATGCATTTAATAAAAAATTTCAAAAAAGGATAATTTTTTTTTATTCGACGCAAAATTTAACTCGCAAAGTCCGTCATGGTTCCTGACTGCGCTCTAACAGTTACCTAGCAAAAAAATTTACATTTATTCGACATATTATAGTATAATGAATTTGAGAAATATTGCATACAAATCTTAATAAGGCTTTTCCTTCAAATTCGATTACCTAAGCTTTATTTTAAACAACTAAAAAAAAGTCGATTTTATGGAATGAATTTTGGTTGAAGAAATTTTTTTATTTAAAATATAAGCATAGTCTTAAAAGTCTAACATCAAATGAAAGGAAGTCAGTTTGATAAATGAGCTAATAAATCGTAGATGCGGGTTTTTTTTCTTTGATTCTTGAAAAAATCATTTCTAGGGGAATTCTTCGGTTTTTCGTCCGTTGTAAACAGTTGGGCCAGGGCGTGGTCGAACATTTCAAAAAAGTTTGGGCACAAAAGTATATTTTTATTAAAAAATAACAAAAAATATTTCAACTACAAAAAAGTTAAAAATCATGAACAATTATTTACTTTGAA
Source organism: Globodera ellingtonae (assembly GCA_001723225.1). Lineage (NCBI taxonomy): Eukaryota > Metazoa > Nematoda > Chromadorea > Rhabditida > Heteroderidae > Globodera > Globodera ellingtonae. Next base: position 93,440 of record MEIZ01000073.1, read on the forward strand.
AACTATTCAATAATTATATTCATTTTACTTAAAAATAAACCTGCTATTTGTTAAATTATACAATATATAATAACTATAAAACTATTACTAAACATAATAAAATTAGCCGCCAAAACATTTAAATTCAAATTAAATATATTGATAAGAAACCGGGTTCAAGCATATTTAAATTTTTACAGATTATATAGTAATTATACTAAAAAACTTTAAATTATTTAATTACTATTTAAATGATAAACTTATAAGATAAATACTCATTTACAATATTTCTTGATTCAATATAATAATAAAATTTAAAAAAATTTACAACTAAATCAATCATTCACACCGACAACGTTTTGAAGAGATATCTACAATTCATGCAGACCCCTCTGCTGGTTGCCTGACCCAATTAAGAAGTAAATTTTACACCATTTAAATACTTTTTTTAAACATAAATGCAATTTAAAATAACACATCTATTTTTTAATTAAAATTTACGATTTTACATTAAAAAGGGCAAGCAAAAATAATGTGCCGCACAGCAAAATACAAAAAAACTAAATATTGATTTTATATTATTATTATTTAGCTATTTAGCTATTTAACTACCGAAATTAGCACAAAATCAACAAAAAACCACGTTCGCGTTAATGTGTGCATTTGTCAAAATAAAAGCATGCCAACAATATTGTATATTTAAATTATAATGTATCTAATATTGCCGCCTTGTCATTTGTTAGTAGTTATTCTGACTGTTGGGCCCAGGCTTGTCCCGTTTTCAAAAGTATCAGAAAAATAAAAAAAATTATTATTCAGTAAGAAAAAGATACAAATTCTTAAGAACGAATAAAAATAATATAAAAATTTAACAATGATACAATACTTACCGTTTATCTAAAAAACTATATTTACTCATAAACATCAAAACGAAAAAGAAAATTAAATGATTATTACTCAAAAGCAAATAATAAAAAAGATGAAACTTATTTCATTTTAGTGATATATTATTAATTTACTAATAAAAGACAATATCTTTACCGAAATTATAAATATAATAACAGCGATCCTATCTATCATCACGTTAACACGGGCAATTGCTTATTTTTAAAGAAAGCCGAGAAGCAAAAGAGATTAAAACAAAAGGCCTTTACGCCCCTCATCCAATATTTTATAATTAAACTCTGAAAATAAAAACAAAAGCATAGTCTAAACTAGTAAATTTTAATATTATAAAAGCAAAATTCCGTTAATTAAAGCTCCCAAATTTAAAGTCAAATGATTAACTCAAACAATAATAATAAATTTAGTGGGAATTTAACATTTATAAAAAAATGTCTTTTATATATAGTCAATTAATAAGTTTAAATTATAAAATGGAAGTCAATGCCCAGCAATGTCAGGGCAAGCAAGAAGTGCACTTTTATTATGCATGCAAAACTCAAAATCATAGGCTGGAAGGAAAAGAAGCAATAATTTGCACTGTGTCAATGACGACATTGTTTTTTTGAATTAGCTAATGGAAAGTCAATATTTATAAAAAATACATATTTTTTTATCAAACAATTAGAATTAAGCAAAAAAAGTTAATTAAAAATGCAATTTAAACGAAATTCTTTTATGACATAAATATCCAAACCATTTCTAAACTAAGAACAACGAGCCCTGCTTTAAACAAATTTTTATTCAAATTAAAATTAAATGATTATTATTCAAAAGCAAATTAATAAAAAATTGTTGTTTTAGAAATATTATTAATTTACTTCGGGCAATTGCTTATTTCTAAAGAAAGCTTATGCTGGTTTTAGATTACATTATAATTTTTTTTCCTAAAACAGTTTTATAAAAGGATCAAATAAATTACAATTATATTTCCAGGAAAATCAGGTGTGAATTTAAAGATTATTTTTATTCTTGTTAAAAAGTCGATAAAAAAGTATTATTGAATACCAATAAAATTTAAAATTAATATTATGATATAATAACCAACATACCCCCACAACGTTCTGTTGCACATCTATAGAGAGAGATCAACGAAACTCGTCAAAGTTATCAAAAAAAAACAGACAATATACATATTAATTCGGCTAGTTCTACCAAAGAATGTACGGTTTTAATTAAATACGTTTAAAATATAGGGGGGTATCATTCGAAACAAAAATGGTACATGTTACATGGCCACACAATTTTTTCTCGAAATTAGTAAAATTAATTATTTACATTAAAATTAATAATTGATTAGTAACTCTATTTATCTAATTTATGATCAGAAAATATAATGAAATTCGAATAATTATTTTAAAAAATCTTTATAAGCTAATTTTTACAACGAACCTGCTATTTGAAACATTTACCTTTTTTCTATTTATACTGTAGCAAACAATGCATATAATAATTTTAATAAATAGTTCTTATTTAAAAAAGAATAAAGTATAAACATGAATATATAATTGAAAAATTCAAATTAACTCAAAAATGAACAAAAAATTAATTTTACATTACGTTTTCTATTTCTTTAAAATTCCTCTATATCAGGGTTTCCATCGAGTAAAGACTAATTCCCTAGTGATAATCCAATGTTTTAGAGGGCGCATTTTTTATAAAATGATCATTTTTTATTGAAATTTTGAATATACACAATGCCAAATCGTGAACTTTTTGTTAAAAGCCCAAACTCGGACACAAAACCGCTATTATAGGTTTTAGGGGCTAAAAACGATAAAAATCCAAAATCTTAATGGAAAAAAATTTAAATTCAAACCCCAGGCATTTTCGATGCCAAAACTGATCCAGAATGGTTATGTATCTCAACAATGGCCAAACCAACGAAGTGCTTAATTACCAGCAGACATGAAACCATGGAGACCTGCACTCGAAAATGGAGAGAGGAAAAGATATTTACGATAAAAACTATAATATGATCGATCCAAAATCTAAAAAAAAGTTTAACAAAAGGTTCAAAGAAACATATAAAATAATTCTTTTCTCGAAATAAAAACTGGTATAAATTATAATTTAAAAAAAGGTAGTTGTCAAACACTAACAATGCAATTAAAGAGATAAATAACTACTAATTTTTTTTAATTCAAAGACGACACATCGAATATTACACCGAAATTGTAATAAAATAAAATAAATAAATAAATTTAATTAAAATGTTGGTGCTTAACTTTTAACCTTCGACGACATCACGAGTTCAACGGAACTCGCCAGAACATCCGAGTACAATAGTGTGATTCCCAGCATGAGTAAAAGAATTACTTTTAACGTCGAAAATTTTTTTAATCAAATACGCATTAATCACAAAAAAATGCACTAAAATGGTATATAGGGCGCGGACGTGTTTTCTATGTTTATTAAAAAAAAATTCATGAATATAAAAATGATAAGTAAGTATAAAATTTATTTTCAATCATATCTAATTGGTTCTTATAAGATAACTATGCAATTAAAACAGGACAACATCAGGGAGAAATATACATATTGGTGGGGAGAGCATGAAATATTTTTATTCTTTAATAATGAAAGTTCTAGTTTATTGAAACCAAAAAGTTTAAACAATGATATACAATGAATATATATTTATTAAACAACCTTTCCTGAAGACATCAACTCTGGTACAGTCCGCGTCGCTGAGTAAAAATAAATAAAGAACTTTAAATTGTAAATTAAAAAGCAATTTAGTATTTCTAAAAACCACGTTTTCCGCTGACGCAAAAGTACCCATAACATTTGTAACCTTATAAAAAATATTTACAACTTTAAATTTAATTTATTATTTTAAAAGGACGTCGTCATGGTGGAAATTTGTATACCCGGAAATTCA
>MEIZ01000073.1:97316-111398 GCA_001723225.1 Globodera ellingtonae
ATATATATATATATATATATATATGTAGAATTATAAAAAATTAAAATTAAGAAAGTACAACCCTTATTTCTAGTAATAATAGCAGAGCTAATTTTATAAAAATTGTACGCTTAAAAATCTCTAAACCGTTGTGATTGAGACCGAATTGTGCAAAAATTGATGATTAATTAATAATTATTGGTTTTCAAATAATAAGTTTAAGCTATTATAAAAATCAATCAACATACCTATAACAATATTACTTATTACTCGGGATCTAAAATAACCAGTTAATAAATGATTTAATACGCACATACAGTTAGTTTCTAAGTTCAAGCAATACTCCTATACAATTTTTATAATGTGTAAGTAAAGTTCATTTAAATTCAACTCTAATGCATGTTTACAAATAAAAATTACCTTTGTATTAATTACATCAAAAGTATTGAAAATAAAAACTTTATTATTCAGTAAAAAAAGATGCATAAACATTGATAATAATCTTAAGAAAAGAAAATTCTTATTTTGTAAAACATCATTAATAATCTTTCGATATTAATTAAAAATGTCTTTATAATATTAAATTTATATATTTTAATTATATTTTACGTACTAATTTGAGAATAGGTGACAACAAACAATGTTGTAATTACTTTATTTATGAAAGATTAAAAAATATATACCTCGTATTTACATTAACTTAATTTATTAATATAAATTTTAAAAATTCCAATGCAAAGTCAAACCCTTTAAATTTATTTTAGAACCTTTAAAATAAAATTTAAATAAATTAGAAGCGCCGTATTTTGCAACATACCCTCACAACAATTTCATTAACCGAGATTTGGTTGCGAGAGAAGTCGCTAAAAAAGTGATAAAAAATAAAGCAAAATTATTAAAAAACATTCAATAAAGGCGCCAATATTAAATAAATTAAACGTAATTTTTACAAATCAAAGATTTTTAAAGCCGTCATATCCAAGCATAAAGACAATAAATAAAATTACAAATACAATACATGAATGAATTCTTTACTTTTAAAAAAACTATTAAACAATAATCATTTATTTTATATTTTAATATCCAAATAAATTGCATTTTTCTAACAGAAGTCGATTACAGCTTTATTTTTTCAACTGTTGGCTTTAATTTAATAAAATTAAAAATTTAGAAATTTATTAATAATAATATCAAATATGAACAAAACCAATTTAAGCTGCGTAAAATTGGTTAAATCAGTTTAAAGATCATTTATAAATGATAAGTTCAAATGGTTTAAGTACATGATAATAAATTATATCCAAAAGTAATTATGATAACAAATTTGTATTACATGCAGATAAAGAGGGATTTGCTGGACAATATGAAAACCAATATAAATTAAAGCACTTTAGTTTGAATTATTTAAAATATACTGACAACCAATAATTGTCTAAAAATTGATTTAAAAAATTAGTTAAAAGGTGTAATTATTGATAATAAAGTCTAATTATAGTAGAATTAAAAATCCAATTTATTTTATACGGTTTCTATGGCCGACGTGCGAAGAGCCTACCTTCAAGCATGACGCAAGACGACGAACGACTCAAGCATGAGCTTTGATTACCAAGATTGGGCAGGACCATTTTATATTAAAGGAATTCAAAAAAGTTATTATTGCTTAAAAATAAAGATTAAAAAAATATGTTTTGTCTAAAATAATTCAAAACTTACTTATATCCTTTTAACATATTTCAAGCAAGGAATCGCGATGACCATTTGTGGATTAGTCTGATTCATCAGCATTTTTAATTAGCAACATTAAATTAAATATATTTATTTTAAAATCATTGAAGCACCTCTTTTCCTTTAATCTTTGACAAAATGAATAAGCACGTTAATATACCCCTTTAATATATAAAATGTTGAGTGAAAATAAATAGATAACGATTTAAAAAAAAACTAACATAAAAAATGAAACAAAAACCGCATATTAATAAAAATCAAACTAAATATAAATAATTTAATAATTCAACAAATGTACAAATGTTGTAGGACAAATATTTATTGGCCTTAAAGTTGTCAAGGTTGTATTATTAAATCTGGACTTATATACTTAATTCATTACATTTCACATAAAATTATTTGCAATTGCCTCTCTAAATACGTTAAAGCGCTTTTAATAATATTGCAAATACAAATTTCTAAAAAACAACCATCCTTTTAAAAATTTAATTTTAAAAAACCAAAAATCATAGTTTCAACGGGCTTTACTAAATTAAATTTATTAATATTTAAACAATTTTATTATATCGTCTTGTAAAGGATTCCTCTGTCCTCTGTCCTGGGTGTCGTTGACTACATTTTTTCTATATAAGTCACAAAATTTCCAAAGTAAAGGAAAATAAATAATTATATTAACAAAAAAGCAAACAATCAAATAAATGGCAATTGTTTCACGCATTTAAAAAATATTTAAATCAATGCCATAAATAATTATTGTTTACTCCAATTGCTTACATCTCAACAGAGTTGTTTTTTTCATGCTAATTTTAGAATTTTTTATTAATTAATATCATTTAGTTCTATGATATATATTTCTATTGAATCGCCCAATGCGCAAGCTGATCGACATCGCCCTAATAAAACGCATACAGCAAATACTAAAAACTCAAATTATCAAAAATTAAAAACTTTATAATTTTTATTAGTCTTGTTTTATATGATTAATTTCAATATAGCAGAAATAAATAATCACAAGTTCAAAACAACAAATTATTTATTACTTCTAGATAAAATAAAAAATAATCAAGTAATACAAAAGTCTTATGGTCGCAGATTATTTTAGATTTATAAAACAAAACAGAAATAAATTTCATTTAACACCAACTTTTTAAAAACAAAATAATACGAGCCACTGAAAACAAAATTTAAAAGAATTAACAAATATAAAAATTAAACTTGTTAATTTTCTAAATTAAACCTTTAATAAAATACAAAAGAATAAATATTCATTATAAATAAATCTTGATTACGTTTTAATTTTTAGATTTTATTATATTTGAATCAATGATTTAAAATTATTTTTTAAAGAACCCATGTTTTTATTGGAACATTCTTTTTGATAATTGTTAGCTTTTTTGTTTGAATTTGTAAAATTTGTTATAAACAAGTCAAACTCAATTTTTAAAGAAATCAACAAAAAAAAGAATGAAATAATTGATCCAAAAAATGAAAGAAGAAAAAGAATTAATGGACGGGGGAAATCGACAAAATGTCCGTCCGCCCCCAGGCCAAAAATCAATCGGCGGCGAACGGAACGGAAATGTTCAAACATTGACCCAGGTGCACGATAAATTTGTTCCTTTTTAAATTTAGTTCCATAAGCATTATGATTTTAATTAATATTAATTGATAATTAAATTATATTTAGTTGCTTTATTGAATTTTGTTCCAGACTTGTTTGGGTTTTGGCGCTGCCTGTTTATGGCTGCGATGATTTGATTAATTTATTGCGAACGAATTATTTTGAAAGAACATTAAAATATAAAACAATATAAGAGGCAATTGATTTTTTTTGAACTTTTATTTAATTTTCATCGTAATGTTATTTTAAGTTGACATATATTATTACAATTGGGTAATTATTGTAAAAAATGTTTATTTTTGTTTTTGAACAATTTTTAAAAAGAAAAAGTCTTTTAAAATTCCACTACGTTTGATTCACTATCTTGCCATCTTCACCTCTCATACTTTTCATCTACCAGCTCCAAACAAGCACAGCCAATTTAACATAATTTATTTATTTTATATTTGAAATTAATTGAGCAGCCGTTTTTATTTTTCATTGTTTTTTTTCTACGTTTTTAATTAAAAAACGATTTTTTTCTGAGACGCGTGGCTTTCATTTATTTCTTTTATGATTTAATGGCATTAAATTTATATCCATTTATTCTAAATTTTTTATTTATTTTTTGTATTTAAATGGCGTAATCTTTTTGTTCACGAGCTCCATTTTCTTTAATCATTTTTATCAAAACCTAATAAATTTTATTTTTTGTTCAACAACAATTCAATATTAAAAAACATCAAATTAATGAGAAAAAATTCGATAATCTTAGTCTTTTAAATTTTTTGAATTAATTGTTCTGATTTATTAATATGTAATAGATTTTTACTGAATGATAGTTTTTTTATACTGAGATTTATGCGCTTTGTTGATAAATTATAAATTAACGTTTTATTGTTTCATTAAGCATTTATTTTTTATTTATTTCTTGTTTTATCGTCAACATATGCTCAGTGTTTATTATTTGAATATTAATGCGAGTGAAATGATTATACACAATGATTACATTGATTAAAATGTTGATATTTACGGCTCTAACGTTGCTGCAGTTTTTATTTTTAATGTTTATTGCATTTTTTTGTTAATTATTTAATATATTGGTGATTCAAATGATTTATTATTAATATTTTTGGTCTTAATTTTTTAGGCTTCAACATGTTAAACAAATTAATGATACATGAGCAATGTAATCAAAAGTCTGCTGCTGATTTGATCCGCATGAGGCAGCGCAACTGGAAATTTTTTGAGCAGATGAATGAGCTGGCTTTTTGACTCTTTCGTTAAGTAATTTGCAACTCAAAATTAAAAATTATTTTTTTGTATCAATTGTTCAGTTAATTGTTAAATTTATTTATTTATTTAAATTATATTTTTAATCTTAGAATTTTTTAAAAATATATATGAGACCGTATCTTTTTAAAATATTTTTTTATAATTAATGCCGATTCAAACTTTTTCATCGTATTATTTTGTTTACTATTTAGCTTTCATACTTGGTCCCGAGAAAATTTGTAATAAAATCAAGAGACGATAATTAGAATATTTGGAGAAATGTTTGTACGAATTTCAAAAGCGCAATAAAAATGATTAAAAATGACGGGACAAATATGACCAGCAAAGTCATGTAAATCTAATTAGTGTTAAAATATTAATAAAATTGGTATGTAAAAAAACTATTTAACCATTTTAATCAATCACAAATTTAAAAAGAGTAATAAAAAATTTAAATAATTTTCAACAAAAAAACATAGTTGATTTCACGCATAATTTGAAAACAATGCTTCGGAAATTTGCAAATTACTATATCAAGTAAAGCACTTTTTTAAATAAGGAATAAAATAAAAAGTAAACGCAAAACGATTAACGTAACAATAAACAATTTAAAGAAAATAGTTTGAATTTTTGACTCAATTGTTATGAGACAACTAAAATTTGTAATTTTTGATGCGCATGGGCGAGGTCCGTGGTGGAATTTTTTTTTGAAAATTTAACGATATTTGCTAAGAAAGGTTTTTTTGTTAAGAGCGTAAGATATGGATAACTTGAATTAAAAAATATCTGCTTTGCGCGCATTTTAATTAAAATATTTGAAAACGGACCGTATTGGATGTCAATAAATGCCACCCGCGAAGGCTGCTGGAGAAGAGCACAAAGGAACGACTCTGGTCAGCCTTATATTGATTGCTACGCAATTTTTTATTATTATAAAAACCCACTCAATGCATTTAATAAAATTTCAAAAAAGGATAATATTTTTTATTCGACACAAAATTTAATAAAACGGCTTCATAGTTTCACAATTCACAAAAAAAGCGAAAAAACAAAATTGACATTGGCATTGAAGAAGCACATTTCGCATTTAAATCCACTCGAAAAGTAAAAAGAAATATATTCAATACATAATACTCAATTTTGCCTTCTTCCTGTGTGACTCTTGCTCACTGTGTTTCTTGTCCAAATGTCTGATCAAATTCCCGGTTGATTTGTACGAGTCCTGTTCAAGAATTGCAGTACAATGTTTGCAGCGAATCGATCCTTTAACTGGACGATGAAAATAATACCAAATGGAATCTGGCTTTTCCGACATCTGTAAAGACAAAATAGCGAGTTTTAGTGCAGACAAATCCACTTTTGATTTACATTGAAAAGAGAAATGAGTTAAAGGATATTTTTTGCACAACAGGACAATTCAGTCCAACTAAATAAGGTATCGTTTCGACTATTTTTTCTTCTTAAAACTTCACTCAAAACCTGATTTCGAGCCGAAACCCGATCGAAAAACCTCGGGTCGGGTTTCGGGTTAAGAAAAATATCGGGTTGGGTTTCGGGTCGGGTCGATCCAAAAAATCTCGGGTCGGGTTTCGGGTCTTCGGGTTGGAAAAAGACCGGGTTTCGGCTCTCGGGGTAACCCGCGGCAACCCTGGTCCAGAGATCGCATGGATAATTGCATTGAAAAGATAAATTATTATATAATCCAGCTTTTGTTTGTTAAACAAAATTTAATTTTTTTTAACATAATTATATTGATAAGCCTAACATTAAACTAATTGAATATTATATTAAATTGTTGAAGGATCTTTACTTAAATGTACTTGGAATAAATAATAATGTGTTAAGCCAGAATAAATTAATTTCTTACTGATTGAAGCATCAATAATTACATTTTTCTATATGAGAATATAAGTATAGACTAACTCCAGGTTCAAAAAATAATATAAATTTTCATTTAAAAAGGCATTTATTTAATTTTTAGTTATCTATAAATAAACAACTTTAATCAAGTAAAGAAGTCACTAAATGCAAAATGAAGAAAGCAAATTTTAATTAACATCTTAATTTTAATACTAAGAAAAAATGTTAGAAATAGTAAACAATATATAAATTTTTCAAATTTTTCATACAATGATATTATAAACCATACAGAATTTAAAATAAATCAAAATTGGGGAAAGATTTTTAAGTTTGCAAAAACAAACATTTATTTTTAAGTAAATGATGATCGATTTGCTGAACAATATGGAAACCAATTTAAATTTAAAAATACATAGATTCTGTTATGTAAAGTAAAAGTTTATATAAATAGCATTTTTCGACAGAAATGAAATTCAGAAAATAATGGTGCTCGCTACATAACTGACTATGAAGAATTTTAAAATCAGATTAAAGACGCACAATTTAGATAAATTTGAAGAAATATTTCAATTTAAAAATAATGCTTTCCTTAAAATTTTAAATGCGATATAAAATAAAATTTTATAAAATGTTATTTACCTTAGAGAGGATTCAAACGGAATAATTAGACAATTTTTTTGCTAAACTTGAAAAATTAAAACCAAAAATAGGCAATTAAAAATAAAAGATATTATGTATATTCAAATTTGAAAGACCAAGTTATGAAAGCTAAATTGTAAAAAAATAATACGATAAAAGAGTTTGAATCGACATTAATTATAAAAAAATATTTTAAAAAGCGTCCGGTTATATATATGTTTAAATTCTAAGATTAAAAATAAAATATAAATAAATAAATAAATTTAACTAATTAACTGAACAATCGATACAAAAAAATAATTTTTAAATTTTGAGTTGCAAATTACTTAACGAAAGAGTCAAAAAGCCAGCTCATTCATCTGCTCAAAAAATTTCCAGTTGCGCTGCCTCATGCGGATCAAATCAGCAGCAGACTTTTGATTACATTGCTCACGTATCATTAATTTGTTTAACATGTTGAAGCCTAAAAAATGAAGACCACAAATATTAATAATAAATAATTTGAATAATCACCAATATATTAAATAATTAACAAAAAAAAGCAATAAACATTAAAAATAAAAAATGCAGCAGCGTTAGAGCCGTAAATATCAATATTTTAGTCAAGTAATAATCGTGTACAATCATTTCACTCGCATTAATTAACATTAAATTTAAATAATAAACACTGAGCATACGATGACGATAAAACAAGAAACAGGTAAATAAAAAATAAATGTTTAATGAAATAATTAAACGTTAATTTCTATTTATCACGCATAAAAATCATACAAATTTCAAAATAAAATAAATATCACTTTTCTCACATTATGATTTAGTGCTCGACTTGCCAATGCTTTTTAAGCTGGGCGTAGCAGCGAATGGTCACCCCAGCGCTATTCAGGGCACTTTGCCCGGGCCCCAGCGAAGATAGGCAACAAACATCACCTCTGAAAGTGGATAGAAATGAAGTAAACTGAAGATTGAAGATTCTAAGGAAGCTCACATAAATTTTAACATTTAAAAAAATTAAATTAAATAGACAAAAAAAATTGTCAAATATTTATTTTGGAACTAAAGTCAATCCTTAAAAAAATTAAAATATTCAAAAGATAAACAACAAAGAGGTGAGATGAGAATCAATACCTACCCATGTTTTAATCTTTTTTAAAAAATTGAAAAAACAAAATAGTTAACATTGATTTATCCATTAAAAACAATAAAGTAAAAAACAATAAATATTTCAGCCTACATTGGTTAATGTTGGAGAGTTAGAGTTTTAAAACAATTTACATTATTTTATACTCTTCTGTCGATTAATCAAAAAATAAATATTTAAAAAAAAATAAAGTTATTTACTAATCTTAAATTTAAATGAAAAGATAATGCAAATACTCATAAATTCAATATCGAAGCGTTTCGTAAATATATTAATAATATTTTATATATCAGGAGTACCGAATGCAACCATTTAAATCTTATTAAAAATTTATTTCAATAGTCACGGACTACGAAATTTATAAAATCAATCCAATTTTGAAAATAAATTTTATAAAAGATGACTGTAAAATTAAGCATAAAATTAAGATCAGTAATAAATTAATCAACGATTAATTAATTCTCATAGTAAAACATTTCACATAAATGATTTGCAATTAATTTCTAAAAAACAACCATCTTTTTAAAAATTTAATTTTAAAAAACCATAGTTTCAACGGGCTTTCTAAATTAAATTTATTAATATTTAAACAATTTTTTTATATCGCCTTGTAAAGGAATTCCTATGTAAAAATGACTAAATTTTTCTTATATAAGTCAAAAATTTCCAAAAAGCAAAGGAAAATTAAATAATTATATAAACAAAAAAGCAAACCATCAAATAAATGGCAATTGTTTCACGCATTTAAAAAAATATTTATCAATGCCATAAATATTTATTGTTTACTCCAATTTGCTTACGTGTTGGGTCGTTTCGTAAAAACTGCCACCATGGGCGTTTCGTAAATTTGCCAGGGCGTTTCGTAAATTTGCCAGGGCGTTTCGTAAATTTGCCAGGGCGTTTCGTAAATTCACCACATAATATTATGAAGTATTTTAGACATTATAACTTTATTTACACCGCACTAAATCAGTTAATCCTTATACCATCGGAAAACTCTAAATGAGTAGAAAATATTTGTAAAACTAAACTAAGCAGTAAATCAAATTTTAAAAAAGTTATGATCAGAAATACACGAAAAAACCCGATTTTGGCAATTTTACATTATAACTTTTTTAATACTTATCAAACCGCTTCAACTTTGCTGTATTGCTTTTTTTACTCGTTTCGAGCTTTTTATTGGTATAAGGTTTAACTGATTTAGTGCGGTGTGAATAAAGTTATGATGTCTAAAATACTTCATAAAATATATGTGGCGAATTTACGAAACGCCCTGGCAAATTTACGAAACGCCCATTTGGCAGTTTTTACGAAACGACCTAGCACCTTTGCTTACATCTCAACAGAGTTGTTTTTTCAAATGGCCATTTGTAGTATATTTATTAATTGATATCATTTTATATATTCTATTGAATCGGCCAATGAGCAAGCTGATCGACATCGCCCTAATAAAACGCATAACAAAAAATACTAAAAACTCGAATTATCAAAAATTAATAAGTAATTTTTATTAGTCTTGTTTAGCAGAAATAAATAATCACAAGTACAAAATAACAAAATTATTTATTACTTCTAGATGAAATAAAAAATAATCAAGTATTACAAAAGTCTTGAGGTCGCGGATTATTTTAGATTTATACACAAAAACAAAATTCATTTAACACCAACTTTTTAAAAACAAAATAATACGAGCCACAGAAAACAAAATTTAAAAAAATTAACATAAAGTTTCATTAATAAATTAAAAATTAAACTTGTCAATTTTATAAATTAAACCTTAACAAAATACAAAAGAATAAATATTAATTATAAAAAAACAATGTTATTTTCCAAACTTTAAAAAAATAATATTTCTTCTATAAAATTTTATTTCGTCAAAATCGACTTTCAGGACAATAAAAATAGATAAAATTTCAAAGTATTATTCTAATATTAATAGTATTCAATAAAACAATAGGGCAAATGATCTTAAAATATGTCTTCTTTAATTAAAACCACTGAAAAATATTTTCTAAATATATTTAAACAATTAAATAACATAAGATTAATGAGTGATGTTGAGTGTTGTATTATTAAGTATAAGATATTACAATTAGCATGACTTAAATTTAAATTACTCTACAGGAGTGTCAGTAACAAAAATTTAAAATCTAAAATAAATAAAATAAAAACATTGAATTTTTTTGAATAATAAATAGTAATAAATAGGTTTAAAAGGACAAAGGCAGAAGCAAAATCAATTGCAAGAAGGCAAACGCTGAATTTCAACTATTGCTTTGTTGTCTAAAAAGGCTATTCGCTTCAAAAATTATTCATAATTCAATTCATTATGCACTGAAAAAACATGTATCGGAACCGGTTCCGGAACCGGTTCCGAAGCGGTTCCAAGCTCTTTACGGTTCCACGGTTCCGGTTCCAAAGCGGTTCCGGATTTTGGCGGTTCCGCGGTTCCGGTTCTAAAGCGGTTCCGGATTTTGGCGGTTCCGGGAACCGGTTCCAAAATCGGTTCCGAATTTTTTGCGGTTCCGCGGTTCCGGTTCCGGAACCGGTTCCCGGAACCGTTGGAACCGGCACCGGAACCGGGAAAACACTGCTTCTTTGCTCAACCAATGACGCGGTCAACACTATTTTTTATTAAAAAATTATAATTATTCTCAAACCCTCTAATCGTATATATATATAAAAAAATTAACATATTTAATGTAAATAAACATTACATCAGGGTCTTCCTTTACATTTTTGTCGACTAATTAATAATCTTTGATTCAAGAGCATTAGAGAACACACACAAAACAAAATAAAAGTGCTTAATACATATAAGAAAGTTTCTAAAAACTGAACCTTACAACAAAGGACAGAGAAACATTAAACAAATATTTAGAAACCATTAAACGAATAATAGTAATGAGAAATATTAATAAACAATATGATTTAATAAATAATTTCATCAAGCAAATTTTATAACAATTATAGATAACAAATAATTAAATATAATTATACTGCATAAAAATTAAAGTACCTAAAATTAAACAATACATTATGCAATCATAAACGATCCTAAGTTGGGGATTTTTAGTTATTTAACTATTTTTTCTGCAGCTTTGTTTTCACGAGTTACACACGAAAAACATGTTTTTAGTCGGAAATTTTGGCTTTTTAACGTCACTATTCGTAACTAAAAAAACTCTTTCGGGGTTTATTTTGGCAAAAAATGGCTTTTCGTCACTATTTATGCCACTATTTTGGCGTTTTTACCAAAAATTTCTTTAAAAAATGAAATAATTTGACTTTTCTTGCCAAGATCACTAAATTTTTGAAAACTTTTCATAAAAAATATAATAAAATTCGTATTTTTTCTTGATAGGATTTTGTATTTTTTAGGCGACTTTTTGCAATTTTTTTTGCCTAAAAGTAACACCCTACTGATTGCTAATTTTACGCTGTAAAAAAACAAGTTTTAAGCCATTATTGTAATTTTTACACACATTTTTTCATCACTATTTTCGCTTATGAACCCGGATTTTGGCCACTATTTTTTGGCACTTTTTCGCCACTATTTAGTTAATTATTTAAAGATTTTTCTTAACTAAAATCCCCACCCTAATCATAACCAATATTTTTCAAATATTAAATGTTAAAAAAAATTCTATCAATTATTTGAGTAAAAATAAGCAAAGTTGTGCTATATATGTAAACAATAAACTAAATTACTAAACATAGTAAGAATTTTGCCGCCCAAAACTTCAAATGCATAAAATTGAAAATTACAAGTTAACCCCATTTAAGAAAGTAAATTAAAATTATATAATTTATTTATAATTCTTAAAAAATAGAAAAGTTGATTTAATCAACAAAAACCAAATAACTTAAATCATTCTGTTATACAAAACTCTCATTTTGATAGGATTTTTCTTTTATAGCGCTTAATTGGGAGGAATTTAAATATTTAATTATTCGATCGTCATTTTTACCAATTATCAATCGATTATTCGAGATTTGCAACAGAATATGTACGATTTGGCCAATATATTGTAGATCTATAGACAACGTCCTTCAAGTGAAGGCATTTGGACATCACAAAATACTTTAGAGCAGTCAGGGATGGGAATCGCGTCGGAAAAAAAGCGAATGGCGATCTCAAATTTTTTAATGCGATCAGCGATCCGCGATCGGCGATCTCAAATTTTTTAATGCGATCAGCGATCCGCGATCGGCGATCTCAAATTTTTTAATGCGATCAGCGATCCGCGATCGGCGATCTTAAATTTTTTAATGCGAACGGCGATCTGCGATCGGCGAACTGCCCCAAAAAGGCGATAATTGCGATCACGATCACGCGATCGCGATCATTTTAAAATCAGACAAAAAATTTTTTTTTAAACTGTTGGAATTTCAAAAAGCCGCACAAAAATAGGAACAATTCTGGTGCGGTGTCCGTGCGAGACAATCAGAAAAAAAATATGCCGGTGTAACACCCTCGCCTTTAAACCAGGACTGGCAAATGGACATTTTCAAAAGCCTGATTTTGCTATAGCTCAAAATGTAAGCGAAATTTCGATGTTTTTTGCGTGCGCTTTTTCTCCAATACTTTTTTTAGGAGAGGGAGGGGGGTTGGCGGTGCCGATAGGCGCCGCCGTGAAAAATTTTCGAATTTTTGACTCGACTTGTTAAAAGATTTCAATCAAAATTTAAAAAATGGCCGTGTTTTTTGAAGTTTTTAAGGGAGGGTGCGCCCTTTCAAAACATTGGACTTTTAGATTCTTTCTATTTACTATTTTACAGCATATTTTTTGTTCAATTTCTTTAACATGATTCAAGATTCATTAAAATTTTCAAAATTTTTTTCCGGCGGCGCCTATGGCACTGCCGACACCCCCCCCCCCTATTTTCGCAATTTTTCTTAACAAAGATGTTAAATTAGTAAAAAAAAATGTTTGAAGCGCCTATCGGCGCCGTCGGACCCAACTATAACAAAATCCAAGTCTACATACGGCTCCGTTTAGGGTAAAACAAAATTTGACCCCAAAATTGGTTTTGGTTAAATTTTTTGAGTGTCTTGTAGTTCGTCAATTTTTTTTATGGCATTCTGACATTATTTTTAATTAAAAATCCATTGGTCAAAATAGTCACAATTTTGCTCAAGTATGGGCAAGAATTGCAAATTTTGTTAAGATTTTCTAAAAAAATAGGTGGAACAATAGAGCCCCCATTTTGGGGGGTGCGGATGGGGGCTTGAACAATAGACCCCCCCGGGGGCTCTATTTTAGGAAATACGGTACTTGTGGAAAAGCACCATTATCTAATTCGAAGCAATCATACACCACTTCAGACTGCCTCGCAAAGTGATTATATATTTATGCCTAAATTTTAATAAAACCATGAAAATTTGTTTATGTTTTTTAAAACTAAATCATTTAAAGCAGTCAAGGAGTAATTCGACCAACGAAGCCAAGTAAAATCCAATTAAATAAATTGGTTGTATAACAAAACTTAAACTACAATAAAACCAACGCTTACAGTTATTATATTGTAAGCCTCAAGAAGGCAGCACCGACGCTTTCCGCGGTGGTCATCATTGCGATCGCTGAGGTCATCAACGAATCATCATCGTGGGTTATCCGAGGTCGATAAAAAAAATAAATATATTAATTATTTTAAAATTTCTCTGGGAAAAATTGATGTCTGAGTTAAAATAAAAATTAAAACTTGCAAATAAATATAATTTAAAAAAATTATAAAATTTCAAACACTAAATTCAATTCAATTCAAAAACTATCACATCTAATAAATTAAACTATTCTGTTTAAAGCTTAAAGTAAATTTAACAATTACCAAAAAAGAATAAACTAAATGAAAAAACATCAAC
>MEIZ01000073.1:111429-141181 GCA_001723225.1 Globodera ellingtonae
TTAAAATCGACTTTCAGGACAATTAAAATAAATAAAATCTTTCAAAGTATAGAATCAATAAAAACAATAGGACAAATTTATCTTCAAATATGTCTTCTTTAATTAAAACCACAGAAAAATATTTTCAAAGAAAATATATTTACAAATTAAAATTTAAAATATAAAATAAAATAAAAACATTGCATAAACCCTCTAATCGTATATATAAAAAAGCTATCTTTACAACATATTTAAAATGCTTGAAAAACAACTATTGTTTTAAAAATTACATACAAAAACAATAATTTAATATATAAATAAAGGTCAAATACAAAGGCAGAAGCCAAATCAATGGCAGAGGATGATGATTTAATTTAATTACCTAACAAGCTTTTAACATTAAAAAAAAATTGAATTTTGACATATTTAAATTCCTATTTTAAATATGAACACGAAATGGAAGTAAACATTTGGTAGCCATTCTTTATTTTTGGTTGAATGATTGAGTTTCAAAAACAAAATTTAATTATTTTAATGCTTATAATTTATTCATTTTATGCGGTCGGGCGAGGTCGCTTATCGCAAAAAATAATATAAAATAATTAAATGGAAAATGACAACCAAAGTGCAGGTCGCGAGAATTGTTGAATAATCCTAAATGAATAAATACACTATAAAGTTTAGTCTTTTTTCTTCCATAAAAGTTATTGAATAAAATTTTATTAAAATATTTACTTCATAACAAAATTAATCTAAAAACGTCTTCTTCTACTAAGTAGCAATGTAATTGCAAAACATGCAAAAAATATAAATTTGACTTATTATTTTTAAAATACACAAGAAAATTTAATTTTTCAAATATTGGATAAAATAAAACAAAATCAACTATCTAAAGTGTTCAACCATAATCTTTAACTGATTATCAGAAAAGACCTTTTTTGAAAACACATAAAAATAAATATTCCAGTCTTAAAATGAAATCATTTATAAAAATAAACAAAATGTAAAGTAAAAATATTAACGAAAAAGAAATTAGAAAAATTATAATTACAATAAAATTACCACAAATGCCTCAATTAATTCTATATGATTAATTTCAATATAGCAGAAATAAATAATCAGAAGTTCAAAATAACAAATTATTTATTACTTCTAGATGAAATAAATAATAATCAAGTAATACAAAAGTCTTGAGGTCGCAGATTGTTTTAGATTTAAAACAATAAGACAAACGATCTTAAAATATGTCTTCTTTAATTAAAACCACCGAAAAATATTTTCTAAAAAATATATTTAAACATTAAATAACATAAGATTAATGAAATGATATTGAGTGTTGTATTAATAAGTATAAGATATTACAATTAACATGACTTAAATTTAAATTACTCTACAGGAGTGTCATTAACAAAAATTTAAAATATAAAATAAAATAAAACATTGAATTTTTTTAAATAATAAATAGGTTTAAAACGATAAAGGCAAAAGCAAAATCAATTGCAGGAAAGCACAAACGCTAAATACGATCCGGAGTTCGACGAGGTTTAAAATTAATAAATAATGTGATTTAATAAATAATTTCATCAAGCAAATTTTATAACAATTATTGATAACAAATAATTAAATACAAATATAATTATAATGCATAAAAATTAAAGTACCTAAAATGAAACACTACATTATGCAATCTTAAACGATCCTAGGGTGAGGATTTTCTAACTATTTTTTTCTGCAGCTTTGTTTTGACGAGTTATGCACGAAAAGCATGTTTTTAGTCGTAAATTTGGAGTTTTAACGTCACTATTCATAACTAAAAATTTTGGCAAAAAATGGCTTTTCGTCACTATTTTCGCCAACTATTTTGACGTTTCTTCAAAAAATTTCTTTAAAAAAAATAAAATTCCTCTTTTCTTGCCAAGATCACTAAATTTTTGAAATTTTCGTAAAAAATATAATAAAATTCGTATTTTTTCTTGATAGGATTTTGTGTTTTTAGGCGACTTTTTGCAATTTTTTTTGCCTAAAAGTAGCACCCTACTGATTGCTAATTTTACGCTGTAAAAAAACAAGTTTTTAAGCCAATATTGTCATTTTTACACACATTTTTTCATCACTATTTTCGCTTATGAACCCGGATTTTGGCCACTATTTTGGCACTTTTTCGCCACTATTTAGTTAACTATTTAGAGATTTTCTTAACTAAAAATCCCCACCCTAATCATAACAAATAAATTTTCAAATATTAAATGTTAAAAAAAATTCTATCAATTATTTGAGTAAAAATAAGCAAAGTTGTGCTATTATTAAACATAGTAAGAATTTTGCCGCCCAAAACTTCAAATGCATAAAATTGATAAATTACAATTTTAACCCCATTTAAAGAAAGTAATTTAAAATATATAATTTATTTAGCATTCTTAAAAATAGAAAATTTGATTTGATAACAAAAACCAAATAAAACTTAAAATCATTCTGTTGTTACAAAACTCTCATTTTGATATGATTTTTCTTTTATAGCGCTTAATTGGGAGGAATTTAAATATTTAATTATTCCATCGTCACTTTTACAATTATTAATTGATTATTCGAGATTTGCAACAGAATATTTACGATTTGGCCAATATATTGGAGATCTGATAGACAACGTCCTTCAAGTGAAGGCATTTGGACATCAGAAAATACTTTGGAGCTAGGGAACTGCACCAACTTTGTTCACGATACAATTAATAAATTGGTAAGTAAAAAAGACTACATGTATCCATTTTATAAATCAAAATCAAAGAGTAATTAAAATTAAAATAATTTAACTAAAAATAAGCATTGTTAAGATTATCTAAAAAAATAGGTGGACCAATAGCGCCCCTCCCTCCCCTAAAGTTGAGCCCTCCCCTAAAGTTGAGCCCTCCCCTAAAGTTGAGCCCTCCCCTAAAGTTGAGCCCTCCCCCCCTAAAATAGAGCCCTCCTTTTGGGGGGTGTGGGGGATTGAAAAAAATAGACCCCCGGGGGCTCTATTTTAGGAAATACGGTACTTGTAAAAAAGCACCATTTCTAATTCGAAGCAATCATACACCACTTCCGACTCCTCGCAAAGTGATTATATATTTATGAAAATTTTAATAGAACCAGCAAAATTTGTTTATGTTTTTTAAAAACTATTAATGTGTAAAATGCCTAAATCATTTAAAGCAGTCACGGAATAATTCGACCAACGAAGCCAAGTAAAATCTAGGCATCTTAAAGCGGATAATCTTAATGAAAAAACCTTTAATAAAATACAAATAAATAAATATTACAAGACAATTTTTTAAAGACATGTTAATATTTCTTCGATAAAATTTTCATTTCGTTAAAATCGACTTTGAAGACAATTTAAAAATGAATAAAATCTTTAAAATTATTATTCTAATATTAATAGAATAGAGAACACACAAAAACAACAAAATAAAAGTTTTGCTATTTGACTATTTTATACTGGCATAAATATGTATATAATATTCTGCCGATTACCCCGCTCATTAAATTCCTTTACAACTTCAATTTTTTAAATAACTTATTGACTATTAAAATTAAGTGCAACCAAAATTTTAAACAAAATAAGATTAAAAGAAATCGCAATCATCGCAGCACTGACTGGTCCAAAAGATTTACAAAGAGTGAGATGAGAATAAATACCTGCACATGTTCTAATATTTACAACAAATTGAAAAAATAAAATAGTTAACATTGCTTTTATCCATTGAAAATAATAAAGAAAACAAATAAATATTTCGGCCTACATTGCGTTAATGTTAGAGAATTTTATTATGTATAGTCAAATTCAAATTCCAAAGACCAAGTTATGCAAGTTAAATTGCAAATAAAATAATACGATAAAAGAGTTTGAATTGACATTAATTATAAAAAAAAATTTTAACAAAAAGCCAGCTCAGTTCATCTGCTCAAAAAATTTACCAGTTGCGCTGCCTTATGCGGATCACATCAGCAGCAGACTTTTGAGAACGACAGTATTCAAAATAAGTACTGTGGCAGCGTTAGAGCAGTAATAAAAAAGTAATCATTGTGTGTATAATCATTCACTCGCATATTAACATTAATATTTAAATAATAAACACTGAGCATACGTTGACGATAAAACAAGAAATAAATAAATGTTTAATGAAATAATAAAATAATAAAACGTTAATTTATATTTATCACGCATAAAAATCATACAAATTTCAAAATAAAATAAATATCACTTTTCTCACATTATGATTTAGTGCTCGACTTGCCCATGCCTTTTAAGCTGGGCGTAGCAGCGACTGGTCACCACAGCTCTATTCAGGGCTCTTTGCCGGGGCCCAGCGAAGATATGCACAAACATCACCTCTGAAAGTGGATAGAAATAAAGTTTAAAATATATTTTATCTGGTTAATTAAAATAAATGTCTTATTTACTGAAGATTGAAGATTCTAAGGAAGCTCACATAAATTTTAACATTTAAAAAATTAAATTAAATAGCAAAAAAAATTGTCAAAAATTTATTTTGGAATAAAGTCAATTCTTAAAAAATTAAAATATTCAAAAGATAAACAAAGATAAACAAAGAGGTGAGATGAGAATCAATACCTACCCATGATTTAATCTTTTTTTAAAAATTGAAAAAACAAAATAGTTAACATTGATTTATCCATTAAAAACAATAATGTAAAAAACAATAAATATTTCAGCCTACACTGGTTAATGTTGGAGAGTACAACGTTCAAAATTTTTCATTTATCCTTAATCTTTTGTTAAACAAATGCTGAGTACTATGTAAATTCAAACAAGCGATTCTTAAAACGAATAAATAACTCTGTTTACTCAATTGAATTATAAAAATTAAATTTCGGTATAATAATAATAATTTGAAAACCACTTTTTTAAATTTTTATTTGTATTTCTAAAAAACCTCATATAATCTATTTGCCTTTACCATTTTTCGTCTATATTCTGTTGATTTAAAACTAATGACTCATGCGGAATAAATTTTAGTTGAAAGTAAAAACGGGCAAGTGAAGAAATTTTAATTTTGCGACATATTACACTCGCTAAAAACTAACATATTTTACAATAAATACAATTGTTATCGAAAAAATATTAGTAAAAAATGCGTTTGTAAAATTTTAAGGGAATTTTTTATAATAATTTGTTGAATTATATTCAAAAAAGTACTAAACTTATTAAAAAAAACTAAAAAAGACAATGCACCAAATAAAATTACCTTTAAAAATCTAACATAATTTTATCAATTTATATTTTTGAAATTTGTTGAAATCAAAATGACGCATTCACGAAACATCTCACACTTGAGTGTTTTGGCTCAATTAGCCCGACTCGAAGAGAACATTTTTTTTTAAAAGCAAACTTATTAATAAATGTTACATGAACACAAAAACAAATTTTTTTTGTATTATTTAATAAAATTTATTTTAATAAAAGATAACTTTTAAATTTTCTACAACAAAAGTCACGAATAAAAGTGATTACCGAAGTGCAAAATCTAATGTACCCATATTTAAATGAAATGTAAACAGTGATTTAATTGGATATTGCACAATAAAAAATTAAACTTATAAATTTATTTAATATAAAAATTTTATTTTGTGAACAGAAATTTAAAAAAATAAACATATTTGCATATAATTAAATTAAATGAAGTTAATATACAACTCTGTTTAGAAGCTTGGAAAGATAAAACGTCAACGGAAGAGATCTTGAAAAGGTGAGAGCATCGTGATTTGTTTTCTGAAAAAATAGCCTTAAGCAAACGTTAACAATTATTAATTTGCTAAAAATAATTAATTGCACTTTTACAAAATTCGTCTCATATTTTTACTAAAAAATGTCATGATAATTAGTTAATATTAAAATTAATAATTAATTTAAATAATAAAAAGCGAGCGACTAAATTGCTTCGTTATGGTAGAAAGTGTTTGTAACAGAATGCAAAACAACGAGAATTCAGACAACGAAATATATTAAGGAGCGCGACTTCGTGAGAAAATAAAATAAAAACTTTAAATATGCAAAACATTTTTTTACTATCTTTAGCGAATATGAACATTGTCAAAAACACAACTCAACGGGCTGTACAGCTTATTTATCTTTAGTTTGAGTTTTATAAATATAAATAAAATAATTAAAAATAAAATTAATTTGATTTAAATAGGGTAAAAATTACAAATTTTTAAAAATGAAATGATAATTAAATGTACCATTCAAATGGTTAAAAAACTCAATGATAACCTAAAAACTAATTTAATTAAAATGAAATGAGTTTTATTAAGAAAATATGATGATTTTGCAATATTTCATAAAATCTTAAAAGTTTAATTTACTTTGTTSGAATTTACTAATGATTTTAAATTTGTTTAATAAGTATAAAAAATAGGATTAATGTACGGCCCTTGCCCTGTCTATCTATCCCCTGAATAAGCAAAAACATTTGTTTTTTTTCATGAAAACGTTTCTATTTAATTAAATTACAAAAATTAAAATTAAATAACTTAACAGGTAATATTATGCAAAAAACCGTATAAAAAAACAAAACAAAACACTTTATAAAAATTTCAATTTGAACAAAGATTAATAATGCATTAGAGAAGATCATGTTATATAAATGAATAATGATTCAAATGCAATGCGCTCGAAAGCTATATAAAAACAGCAAATTTGCCTAGCTAGTTCTTATAACAACGGTTGTATCGAACTTGTCAAAATCAGCAGTACATTTTAAAATATCTTAAAATATAGTAAATATTTATTTTTCCGCATGAAATGCGTGTTTTTTAATCATATTTCTCTCCACTAACAATTTTCTCAACATTCGGGATTGGAAATTGCAGCTTCCCCATGGATTTTCGATAATTTTGCCGCTTTCGATTTTCAAAAATGCATTTTTTTGCGAGTTCTGTTTTAGTAGTGGGGGGGGGGGTCGGCGGTGCCGACAGGCGCCGCCTGAAAAATTTTTGAATTTTTAACTCAATTTGTTGGATTTGGTCCAAAAATTACGAATTATCTGAAAGTACAAAATCAGTACGTCGAGCTGAAAACATTACATTACTTTTAAAAAAGGTTTAAATTTACCTAAAACTAATTTGCGTAAAAAAAAATGATAAACAAAATTCACTGAGTAGAAAAAAAACCCAAATCATAAGTTATATGAAACCATAAACTATTATTAAACATAATAAGAATTCGCGGCCAGTCATTAGCTGYAAACTAAAAATGAAATTAAGTTATGTCAGGCAAAAAGTTATTCTATTCAACATAAAAAATTTTAACTGAAAACTGATAACAATTAATTAGTTTAAAGACATTAAGTTATAAAATAAATAAATAAATTGTTAACTGTATTAAAATTCAAAATGAAATGTTAAATGTTAAATCCAGAAGTTTTTTGTTAAAATTTCAACATTTGTAATTAACTAAAAGAAATTAATTTATTTATTAGGAAATAAAAAAGCCATTTTAATGTGAATAAAATATTTTGGCCAACACTCAAGTTTTGCCTGTTTTGAGGGCATATTTGAAATTGTAAATAACAATTATAATTGCTTTGTATTTTACAAAACCACAAATTAAAAATATAATTTTAATACCTTTTAAATAAATTCACAAAGGAAAATCAAAAATTTAAATGTATTTATAATTGGATTTTTCTTTCTAATCTAATGTACCGACAACAAAAACTTTATAAAAAGCTTTAAATTAAAAGCACCGCTTTAATAATTACTCTCGCAATGTTGTAAATAAAAGTTTTAAAATTATGCGAGAAATTTACTTATATAAAATTAATTAAAGAAACGTACTTTCCCACATAAACCTTCACAAGCCAAGCGTATCAAAATTAAAATAGACCAATTTTGAAAGTTACTGTATCTGCTTTAATCAATTCAAGCAAACGATGTCGTCGGAAAATTGCAGTTTAATAAACTATGCTGGATGAGATATTCTAGAAAACTCAATAATTGTTGAGCTCATCATTGTTTTAAAAATAAAACATTCTTAAATTCCCCCGTAAAAATTTTTGACAAAAAATTATTCCATCTAATTATCTTTAGAAAGCTAATCAACAAAARATTGGATTTATAAAAATTGAAATAAAAAGCCCTAATAAAGCCTGGCGGACAGATAAAACTGTCAATTGATCCATAACAAATAAAGCATATTACTCTGAATGGCCAAATTATTTATCTGAATTGGAACACATATATTCGAGTGATACAATACTGTATACCTAATTTAATTATTCATTAACTAATTGTTGAAAAAGTTATTTAAATTCAATAATTATATTATGAATTTAATTTTAATTATCTGAAAACAAGCGTTAATTAATTTTTAAAAGCACATGGTTTCTTCTCTTGCGGCGGTGATCGCGGAGCATTGCCACAACACTATTAAAATAAATATGCATTAAAAAACTTTAAGCAATAAATAAAAAAAGGAAATCATAATAAATGGCAAAAAAAATGAACTATAAAAACCAAAATTATGTAGACATCTGTAATTTTGTAAAATTGATTATTTCCCATAAGAAATTTATTAAGGCAAATGGAGGCGATAAAATCTAAGAGAATATATCTACTCAATTATGGAAGGGTCATATTTGGACGACTAAAACCATTAATAATTTAAGTCAATTCTTAAAACAAAAAAATTCAAAAGTTTTAAATAAATTCACTTTATAAGTTAATGGCAGAGAGAATAAAATGTAAGAATGGTAAAAATGACAAAATAAAAAATTTCCAAACTGAATCAAATGTTTTGCATTAAAAAAAACTTGATCAATAAACAAAAAAAAAGAAATGATATTAAAAATGCACTCGAAATGAAATTATCTTTTCAAAATAAATATGAAAGGGTATTAACTATAAATTGTAAAAAATCTGTAAAATCAATAAAGCATAGGGCGGCGGCCGCAGAACGTATCCTGCGACCAACAAGCCGGATATCACGCAAACGAGCATTTTTAATATATCAATTACATCAAAATGAATGCTAAAAAAAACATATAAAAATAATAATAAAATTTGGACACTAAGAAAAAAGATATCTTTTACGCCACTTCGGAAATTATTTATAAGTTAAGCCTACAAAATAACTGTTCGAAATTTATATTTCTGATAATTTATTTAATTATTGACACAAATTCATTTGGAAATATTTAATGCCAAATAATCTTATGGAGAGAAGTATAAATTATGTAAAATAATTTTATAAAAATAGCATTTAATAACACAAAAACATAAATAACCAAATAAAGGATTCTTTACAGAAGAAAATTATAATTAACAATGAACACATAAATAGCAGAATGATGTTTTCAAAGCACAAATCGCCAAATTTCCATTAGCACTGAAACATTTAAAATTCTGTCAATCATACTTATTCGACAGAGAATTCGTGCTATTAAGAATTAAAATTCACTATGGTCTAAAATCTGTTTTTAATTAATATCCAACCTTAGATTAATCGCTTCTCGAAATAAAAATGGCATAAATTTAATTAAATAAATTAATTCTAAAATAAAAAAAAACGTTAACACTTTAACCGAGCAATTAAATTATGATGGAATTATTACAAACAAAAGTCACGGCATAACTGTGATTAGCGAAGTTATGTAAAATCTAATTGTGTAAATAAAGAGATTGATAATAAAAATAAAAATAAATAAAATATCATTATCTATAAATGTCGGCTTTTTTTATAAAATAGATTTGTAAACATTTAATATTTATTGTTGTATAAAGTTGCAAAGTTTTTATTATTAAATCTGGATCTATACTTTCTAATATTTAATAATTATAATAAACAAAAGATATTCAAATATTAAGTTCATTGATATCATTTAATAATGGACGAGCTGATTCGACATCGCCCTCGAGCCACAAAAAACAGATTTAGAAACATAACAAATTAATATTTTATTTATAGCAAATTATAATATTAATTGTCAAATTAAACCTTGTAATAAAATACAATAATTTTTTTACTTGCCACTAGTCCATTCAAAAATATACTTGTCAACGTTCATGTAACTGCAATTTGAATACCTCGGCTTTATTCGATTTATGTGTCGTAATATTATATTCTGGGAATAATAAATAAGTATTAATCTAGAATATTAAATCAAAAACACTATTAACTTCACAAAAAATTTACTTACATGGTGCAGATTGGCATTACGATGTGTCCCCGCATGAGAAATGCGCATCATTACGAGGGCAACTTAAAACAGAATTAATTAGTTTAAAAACATTAAATTATAAAAATAAATTCTATTTCTATTGAAAAGAAAATGCATAATAATTAATTGAGTGCAAATAAATCAGACTTTGATTTTTAAAATTACCATACAAAAGGATTCTTAAAATTAGTCGGGTTCAAATTTGTCCGAATAAATTTTTTCCAAAGTTTGACAAAACATGAAAGCAGATGTCCTTAGTTAAATTATAATTAAAATGATATTAAGCTAAGTCGTGCAAAGATTCAATTTCTACTTCTAAATGTTTATAAAAATTCTTAGCATGCGATGGACTAAATTTAACAATATATTTTCATATGAAATCAACATGCTCTGATAATGTTATTTAAAGAAATACAAAAGCTAAAAATTTTACAAATAAAAATGATATATCTCAACAAACTATTATGCAATGCTAAATATCTTCCAAATAATTTTCATATTAAGATTATTAACAAAAAATTTCATAATACAAAAATTTACAACTAAATAAATCATCATTCACACCGACAACGTTATGATGCAGACCCCTTTGCTGGTGTGCCTGACCCAATTAAGAAGTAAATTTTACAATTTAAATAAACAAAATACAATTTGTTTAAAAATTTGTCTTAAAACTCCATAATTCATTTTTTTTAAACCTAGACAGGAAAATTTTTTTAAAATATCACATCTATTTTTTAATTAAAATTTATGATTTTACATGTGAAAAGTGCAAAGCAAAAAATTAATGTGCCCACCCAGCAAATAATGTCAAAAAAGTAAATATTGATTTTATATTGAAAATAAAAATCTATTCTTACTCTTGTAAACGCTTTTATCTACATCGCAAAATGATGTTTTTAATTAGAACTATTTGGCTCCAAATTTTAAATAAAAATTAACATTCATTTTAAATAAGTATTAAACTAATTTACAGAACAAAAAAAAAAGAAAATAATTAACTTGATACATATTGAAAATCATTATAAAAATAAATTAATTAGTTTCACATATTTTATTAGACAATTTTGAAATAATGTAAATTATTTTATAACAAACAGTCAACTACAGTATATGATATTAGTGTAAAAATCGAAACTTATAATCAGCAAAAATTAAATTATAAAAATTCAATCTTTATAATACAATTTGTTTAAAACTTTCTTAAAACTCCAAAAATTCATTGGCCGTCGTTAAAACTTTTTTAAAACAAAAGACAGGAAGTTTTCTATACTAAAATAACGCATCTTTTATATTTAAAATTTAAGATTTTTGCATGTATAAATTGTAAAACAAAAATTATGTGCCGCACAGCAAATAAGAAATGTTCTATTACGTGTAATAAACAATAAACCGCGCTACGCATATCACGAAATCGGGCATATCATTGGGCTAAGTTTCATGAAGACGCCGGCCGATTTTGGAACTGGTAATTAGCAAAAAGTGCTTCAAAAAAAATATAAATACTAAATTTTAATAAAAGGGGGTTTTACTTTATTTGCAAAAAAGTGTGATCCATTAAAACAGGTAATTTTAAATGTCATATAAAATTGTATTTAATATTTCAATCGCTACTGGAAAAGTTGATTTGGTTTAGTCATCGAAATATTATAAAATGCTTCGATAAAGTAAATTCTAGCCTTGTAAATATTGGGGCAATGTTTTTTTCTGAAATGCCGAGGTACTCTTTCTCATGGACGAGCCGCGGAAAAATCTAATATTAAGGAAACAACTTTGAAAGTAATAAATATATTGAAACGGGTTGTTGAAAAATATGTTTTAAAATAGTTATGATTAGTGAAATGAATTTCGATTGGATAAAAATAAATAAAATGAAAGCGTGTGACAAAGCAATGTCTATTGATGATAAATAAATATTTTGAATTAAGAAGAGTTAATAAAATTAAGCCCCTGTAGCTTTTGTATTTGAAAGCAAATAATAAAATTTGAAAGACATATCGAATAATACACAAATGCACATAAATTAAATTATAATAAAAACTGACTTAATTGAATGATTTTTTAAACTAATATAATATTTTAAGTTGCAAAACTTTATTAAAACTAAAGAAAATATTTATTTTTTGTTTTAATTATATAAAGTTTTTTATCTATAATAATTTTATACAAAAAATAAATTAATGCAAAAGAAAAAGAATTAAGCTAAAAAACTTAATCAAAGTATAAGTGGATGAATAAAACCATAATTCAGAAAATGTTAGGGACCAGCCAAAATTAAATTAAGTACGACTAAAACGAACACAATTCTACTATTTAAAGAATCTAATTAATAAAATTAATTTTGTGCAGTTTTTAATTTTTTTTAGAAAAAAGGAGTAATGCTTTTTGCAGGACAAAAAGGTCTAAAGCATCTTAAAACTGATAATCTTAAATAAAACTAATTTTTAATCTAATTAAAGCAAAAAATTAAAGCTATTATATTATAAGCCTCAAGAGGCCGCTTCGGCGCCTCTATATCTGCTGTTGTCATCATCGTTGCTTTTCAAACGTACCAGCTGCATGTTCGTAGTCAAGTGATAATGTACCTTTTGATGGACTTATAATAAAAAATAACCTAATTGAATACCCAACAATATTTAAGATAAAACAATAAATGAATATATTAATTGTTTTAAAAATTTCTTCGAGAAAAATTAGTGTTTGAGTTAAAATAAAAATTAAAACTTGCAAATAAATTTTTTAAAAAATTATAAAATTTTAAACATTAAATTAAATTCAATTCATAAACTAATTTGCGCAATATGAAAATGATAAACAAAATTCTTGCTAATTCTATAATCTAATTAAAATACAATAAGAATATGCCCCCAAAACGTTTAAATTAAATATAAGTTTGCATCAACAAAACTCCCCAATAATCTTAAAATATAATAATAGTAAGCAACCAAGATCTGGTTGCTAGAGA
The DNA here is from genome assembly GCA_001723225.1 of Globodera ellingtonae. Classification (NCBI taxonomy): domain Eukaryota; kingdom Metazoa; phylum Nematoda; class Chromadorea; order Rhabditida; family Heteroderidae; genus Globodera; species Globodera ellingtonae. Next base: position 124,588 of record MEIZ01000073.1, read on the forward strand.
AGTCGATAAAAATGATAATGAAAAAAGCAAAATTATTAAAAACTTTGGATAAAGTGCCAAAAAATTAATATTTATTGCCATTTGAACGACATCTTTATATCTCAATCGATTTTTTCAGTTCCCGAGACCGTATCGGGTGGAGGGCCACCCGTCATTGTACCCCTTTAACCCCGAAAATTAGGGCTGAGGCCCGACCCCTCAGGGGCGGAAAATGTCGGGGTCGGGGACAAAAACCCCGACAAAAAGTCAGCCGACAAAAAGTCGGGGTCGGGGACGAAACCCCCGAATAAAAAAAGTCGGAGGGAGTTCGGGGACGGGACTCAACCCTAGTCTCAATAATGTTTACCAGAGAGTCTTTTTCCATTTGGACTACGAGTACGGCGATAGCAGCGGCCTGCCCACTTTTTGGTATTATTGCGTGCTCGAGATTCCATCGTTTTCTAACAAAAGTTAATTAGTATATAAAATTGATGCTTCTTGGAAAGTGCATTAAATTACGATTCTATTTTATATTAGGACTTGCCCATAAGCATAATATTGAGAAATTTTTATTTTATTCATTTTTTTCATAAAATGTTGCCACACTTTTGAACCTCTGTATTTTTTTATTCAGTTCTTAGCAACAAAAAAGGTTTCAAAAGTCGTTTTTTGAAAATTGTGGGATTGTATCAGGGTTGCGATTAGAGCTGGGTAAATATAAATTTCCGGGAACGGGAATAACGGGACCGGGATTCCTGCCCTTTTCCGAACCCTTAAATTCCTGTTGCACTTCGTGTTTTATAGAAAAAATATTTCCATGAATATATCACCGGGCTGGTCTCGGTGGCCCGCATAATTATTTGATCAAAAAAAGTTTGCACCCTTTGGCGACTCCAACCGAATACAATCGTAGCCAATTGTCATGACAATTTCGTGTCATGAGTTTCAAGCACATAGACTCAATACTCTAACGCCCGCACGGCGCCCCATTATTTGACCACGACGAATGGGACGCACTTTTACAGCATTAGACTTTGGACGAGAAACGGCGCCGCCAACCTTTGGGTGCAATTGTCACACGCCCCGCTGCCTTCTCCATATATAGAGGAAGGAAATTGGAAACAAATTGCTCGATACGGAGCATTTGTGTCGAGAATGCTATGCCAACGTTCTGTGCTATTTCACCCGTTGACGCCGCCGTCTGCCCGTCTCTCGTATTTCCATTTGCTTTTCCAATCACAAATTGTTCTCGAGAAAGAGGGAGCGGGATTGCGTTAAAGGAAATGTAAAAATTGAACAAAATCCAAACCAAAATAAAACATTCATACTAAAATCAAAATACATTTCAAATTTGAACAAAATAACTGCAAATTTTAATTGGGTTTTGAATTAACTTTTATTTTGTCATTATCTGATTCCATCCAGCTCCATTTTCAAGCCATCAACTCTTTTTGTATAAGGATTGCATTTCGGAAAATTAAAAGTCATCGATTGTGAACAATATGGCTCAACTTTTAGCTAATAATGCGAAAAACAATTTTATAATAAATAAAACTATAATTAAATTACACAAAAATTTGAAGTTGAATAGCGTAAATATATTATATATTTTTATTACTTCTATTTCAAGGAAAAAATTGGGTAATTGTTTAAGAATTGTTTAAAAAATATTCGAAATATTGAGTATTTTAGAGTTCATCAACATTTTGGTTAACTAACTGTTGCTTACATTCCATTTCAATTTCCAATTTGTTTTAAAATAGGTATTTAAAATATAAAATAAATATTTATAAGAATTGGAAGAATGAAACTTCAAATGCATCAGTTTCAATTTAGCAATTGAAATTGTTAATAAATCCGATCCACTGTCAAAATTCATAATAGTCAAGCAACTGATCTTTGTACAACTCTGACAATGATTCTATTGTCAATTGTACGTATGGCATTTGCACCACCGCTCTGTTTGCTGTTCTGCCGCAGTTTGGATATTGTTGAGGACATGGATTGAACACTGGAAACGGTTGTGACAACCGTATTTTTGCCAAATAACTTTTGAAGCCATGTAAAGTGCTGGTTGAAGCGTGTACGGTACACGTTGCTGAAGAAAATATTTTATTTTATTTGTTTCTGGCAAATCTATTTTAAAAGAAAAATTATTAAAAATTCAAAAAAAATTTTTGAAACATTCGATAGCTACCTGACAATGTAAAGTACCGGGGCATTTGCACTGTATACGGTAATTGTAAGGAAGGAAAATGCAATGGAAAATGCTGTTTTGATGAATACATTTACGACCACGAAACTTTGGAAGGTCATGTTCACGATGCTCTTAATGAACACACCGATCAGGTTGAGGCCGATGATGAAGATCAGTGATTTGATCAGCTTCCGATTGTTCGAATTCACATCTGCGAAATAAAAAATTTAACGTAATGTTCAATTTCTAATATTTTGATCCTTTTTGATATACAGTTATTGAAACAATCAGTTTTAATATTTATCTTTAATTACTTTTTGAGGTCGCGTTCAGCCTGAACACCGTGAACCAACACAAAGAATACAAAACCATCAGCGTCCCGCTGAACGTCAGTCCGTTGATTTTCATCAAAGTTCCCATGCCGCCATTGCCCATTTCGTTTGTAGTACAAGACAAAATGCTTTAAATTATAAATCCTTTTTAATCCATTTTAATTTGGATTAAAACATCCATAATGTATTTTTAAAATACTTTCCTTACAAATCTTTACTGCTCAGGTAGTCGATGTAGTTAATGATGTAATCGTAAGTGGCATAGCAACATAAAACAACCCAAAGAAATGTCAAATAATATTTTGAACGCCTCATTTTGTACCTAAAAAATATCAATCATTAAATAAATATAAAAATAAAATTATTCATTTAACAAATTTTTTTATTTTGTCATACCAAACAGGAAACACCACACAACATAGGCGATCCACCCCGGTGAAGACCATTAATAGCTGGGCCACGTCTCCAAACAAACATGGCACAATCAAATACCAAAAGCAATATTCGTAACGGATGAATTTTATGCCGGAGAGGACAACCAAAAAGCTGACATAATATCCAATGTTCAAAATCAACGCAAAAGCACTCTCCATCGCTATCAAAATGTTGCAAATGCTGCGCAGACTTCTACAATTTTGCATTTTTGTTTTACAAAATAGACATTTAAGTTAATGAATATTTATATTGTTTCTTAATTCACTTTGATTTAACGGTGATGTACACAATGCCAAAATCGAAGCAAATTCCCAGTGTTGCCCACAAGGCTCGAAAGCCGTACACTCCGAGCAAAATCAACCATTGCGGCCCATCCGCATTGAAATATTGATACCACTAAAACAAAAATATTTTATTAATTATGATATTTGAAATTACCTTATCAGTGGATGCATTGTAGACCATTTCACTGGAGCTAGTGAAATTGGGGACAAGCAATATTATTTCTAAATAAGCTTTTATTTATTGTATAAAATTTAAGAAAATAAGCGACAAGAATAATTAGACAACGGTTTGTTTGGGTTTGCATCAGGGATGTGTATCGTATCGTAATCGTAAATATCGTAATTTAGAGCCATATTGTATCATATCGTAATCGTAAATATCGTATTTTAGAGCGATATCGTATCATATCGTATTTTTGCTAAAATCTATAGTAATTTTTGGCCTGACTTGGACCCCAGATTTGGGAGGGGGGTCGGCGGTGCCGATAGGCGCCGCCGAAAATTTTAAGTTTTTTTACTCAATCTATTAAAAGATTTTCAATTAAAATTTAAAAATACGCTAGCTTTTTTTAAGTTTTAACGAATGCGAGGGCCCGGCGGTGCCGATAGCCAGGGAATAATTTGAAGATTTTGACGAAATTTGTTAAGAAAATTTGTCCAAAAATTACGAATATTGCAAAGCAAAAGGCCCCCTATTGTATTTTTCTCTTCGGAGGGGGGGCATGCCCACCCTGCATATGCGCCTGCCTAAAACCCTTTTTCTCCAAAAAAAATGCATTTATTGCGATGTTTTAAAACAGCTAGAAAAAATATCGTATCGTATCTTTATCGTTATCGTAAATATCGTAATTTTGGCCATATCGTGTATCGTAAAAAAAATTGGATCATATTTTGGTGTATTGTAAATATCTTATATCGTGTGTCGTATTTTGAAGAGAAGATATCGACAGCACTGGTTTGCATGTCTGAATGGGCTCCTAAATAAAATATTAAATTTATTTAAAGAATCGTTAAGTTAGCTCCGTAGGTACTCCCTAAAATGCAAAAAAAAAAATCTTCATTCATTAAACTAAAAATTCGGAATATGTGCTGATTGTGCACAATTTCTGCTTAACTTTATGTGTTTAAGCATTGAATTGTTAAAAGGCATTTTTTTGTGTTAATTTATTTGTTAGATTAAAATGTAATGCTTTACGGGCATAAGTCCACACGTTAAAGCTTTTATAACATATTTTGTAAATTAATTTTTGCGTGCGCAAAGGTTAATCCGGCCGCTATATATCAAAATAAACTTTATTTTGATAATTCATTTTCATTCAATTCAACGAACTCCAATTTATATTATGGCGTGTTTTTGTTTTTGTGGGTGTATTATAAAATTGAAATGCCATTATTTTGTGGTTTTGTGTTGGTTGGTGGACCTCACAGAAAGCCTTTGGCGGGAACAAAAATGCGCATGCACTCGATGGATGACGAGTTTTTGTGCATGCAAAAATACAAAAATATTCTATTATTTGTATCCCAACACTTTTTTTTAAAAATAAATAAGATTTTATTTATAAAATTAAAAAAGAAAGATGCTCTATTTGACGAATAACGACGTTTTTCAGTTGGATTTAATTTTATTCCAATTGAATGTTTGGCAACTTTACACGCACCATTTAATTATTATCAGGCACTCTGTGCCAATGCAGGTGTTTTTATTGAAACGAGGCAAATTAAATGGTATTTATTCGTTTAACCCCCATTTTATTTCATCTGTCAGCAGTTTTGCGCAAATCGCTTCTGTTAACTTATTAGATATGAATAAAAGTGGCATTACATGTAATTTCCCACAAATCGGCGGGACTCTCACAGCAATGCACGGAGGAACTGTCGAAAAGCTATTATCGCTGAAATTATTCTGAGACAAAATGAAAAGTAATTCTTTGCGCTGAGTAAAGTTCATAATTAGTGAAAACTGTTAATTCGAATAATAAATTTATACATTTCATAAAAATGGCGGAATGTCTGGCGCATTGTTTAGAACTCAAATTACGAACATTTATTTCTTAATCAATAAACCAAAAATAGACAAAATTTCGAAAATTTTGCAACACTTTTCTTAACAGAGATCGCGGTTTACAAATTTTGCCGCCAGCATCTTTCGGAGCATCACACCCACAAATTTTTTCGCCGGTGTTTAATAGGGATTTGAAACGCACTCATACGCTTTTGTTAAAGAATTTACTCATTTTTTAAAAGTTTTAGATTTAAAATTGTCGATAAGCGCCGTAGGGCAAAAATTTAGAAAACGAATAGTCTAATACTAACTGCTAAAAGCGCTCATTTTAAGTTACATTTTTGGATAAAAACGGAATCCAGAATCCGGTTACACCCCATGCTGGGCAGTCCCTGCCAAAATAACAGTTTTTGGAGGGGGCCATCGGCGCCGACAGACGCTGCCGGAAAAAATAATTTTTCAAAAAAAAGTTCAATTTTTAGGCGTGTATTTTGGGTCTATTAAAATTTTTTTTTGTCTTTATATATAGGAAGGTTATGCTTTTAATTTTTAAATTTATTCTCCATAAATATAAAGAAACATCTTAATGATTAGTAAAAAATTGTTTATAGTAGCTTTTAAAACTGTCGAATGGCATCCTTTTTGTATATAATTATTGGGTACGAAATATTTTTATAAATGTATCCGTCCATCTTCAGCTTTTTTTCATTATTTTTACTGTCCAACAAAAACTTTTTTTTGCCGTTATTGCGCAAATTAGTACATTTATTGAATTTTTACATTGTTTAAGGTTATATAAAAAATTGAACAAATTTTCTTAGCAAAACTCTTAGGTGACAAATTTTTTCAATTATTGTACAAATACAAATTTCATAAGTTTTTTAAAGTTTCCGACGGCGCCTATCGGCACCAATCTAACTCCCAATCATCCAAAAACTAAATCGGCGTATTTTTGATTTGCATAATTCAATGATCAAGTCGAGGCCCACGATCAGCAGATGACAGGCCAAAATTTTGGATCAGCTGTAGTTGAAATACCCAAAAAAAATTTTGTGTCTTTGACTGATAGTAATTAGAAAATTAGCGTTTATGAGATCATGAATTTTTGAGAGGTTTATTGTAATCAAATGGCGTTAATAGGGACAAAATTCACATCCGATCACAACCTTATCTCAATCAATAATGAGTCTGATGTGTGCGGTGCCTTCATTTTTACTGGGCCCCAGTGCCGTTGTTGACGATGACCCACGGCTTTGCGAATGATGTAGAAATTGGTGTCACAGTTGTAGTTCGCAAAATTTTAGCAATCAATTTTGGAAACCATGGGAAATGTTGATCAAATCGCGTACGATATTCGAAGCTTTAATTTTTTTTTTTGTATTTTTATTTGTTAAATAAAACAATGTCTGGCACTACCTGACAATGTAAAGCACCGGGGCGTTGGCGCTGTACACGGTAATTGTGAGGAAGGAAAATGCGATGGAAAACGGTGCATGGATGAACACGTCGATGACAACAAAATTGTTTAGAATGAGTTCAACTGCACATTTTATGAACACGCCAATCAAATTTAGGCAGATGATTAACAGCAATGATTTGATCAGCTTTCGATTGTTTTCTGACACTTCTGCAAGGAATAAAAATAAAATTTGAGATTTTTAAACATTGTTATATTATATACTATTATTATTTATTAATAAAAAATCCGCACTTTCAGAGGTTTTAGTGAATTTGAACACAAAAAACCAGCAAAATGAGTAGACGACCATTATAATGGCACTGAATGTCAAACCGCTGATTTTCTTCACCGGAGCCAAAAAGCTCTGACCAATTTCATTGGGTGAACATGAAATCATGCTGAAGAATGGAAAATAAAATTGTAATTATTTTTAAAACTAAATCTTAAATGAAAAAAATCAATTATTAAAAAATAAATAAAATATTTTTTTAATTTCTTACATATCTTCAATTTGTTTAGAGTCAATATAAAGGAGTATAAAGTCGGAGATTCCAAAAAAAATAATAATTGCGACAACAAAAAGTAAGTACTTTCTGATTTTTCTTTGCTGATACCTGCAATTTAATTAAAGTAATTTTTATTAACAAATTTAAATGATTAATTTTCACATTTGTCATACCAAAAAGGAAATGCCACGGCACAAAGTCGATCCACACCGGTGAAGACCATCAATGGCTGTGCCACGTCACCAAACAAACATGGCACAATCAAATACCAAAAGCAGTATTCGTAACGGATGAATTTTATGCCGGAGAGGACAACAACAAAGCTGACATAATATCCAATGTTTAAAATCAACGCAAAAGCACTCTCCATCGCTATCAAAATGTTGCAAATGCTGCGCAGACTTCTACAATTTTGCATTTTTGTTTTACAAAATAACCATTTAAATTATTTTATATTTATATTATTTTTAAATTCACTTTGATTTAACTGTGATGTACACAATGCCAAAATCGAAGCAAATTCCCAGTGTTGCCCACAAGGCTCGAAAGCCGTACACTCCGAGCAGAATCAGCCATTGCGCCCCATTCCCATTGAAATATTGGTACCACTAAAAACAAAAATATTTTATTAAAAATATTAGAATTTACCAAATCTGCTGTGGCGTTGTAGCTCATATACTCAATAGTGTTGTATTAATAGGAAAAATATTTTACCTAGATAGATAACAAAATTATATTTTATTTTATTTTTAAGACAAAAATAATACCCAACCCAATTTCTAGAAATTTTAAGAAAAAGAATTGTCAGTAACTAAAATTCTCGTAAATTAAAAATCTACAATAAGCCTAAAAGCATTTAAATTTTAATTTATAGTTACGTGAGATTCAACATTTCCCATGAAATTACTAAATATGTGTAAAAAATGCACATTTCCAATTTAAATCTGAAAATTGAATCTGGTGTGAATTTTTTAATCACTTCAGAAATTTTCAATAAATTTAATAAAATAAATACAATTTTCCAAAATAGAATTTAATTTTTTTTTGTTTCGTTTACAACATTAATGATTAAAATAAAGCAAAATTGTAAATCGATAAATAACGCAATTTATTAGGGCTTTTTAATAACGACAGTAACCAATGACATTGCCGTTTTAAAATGTTGATTTGAGAAGTCTTTTTGAAATAAAAACTGACGTCACTAATAGCCACCAATGTACGGAAAATTTTTTAAAGTGTAACTTTTTTGTTTAAATCTTCATCCAAAATCTCATTTTTGCTGAAAATTTCCCAAATTTTAAAATTTGTGTTTTCTTCATTAATTCAAAAATGTATTTAATAAAATTAAAAAATGCTATTTGACGAATTACCTACTTTTTTAAGTGCACATCAACTTGGCGACATTTCAATTTGTTAAGTTGGATTTTATTTAATTTTTATTTCATTAATATGTTTGACAACTTTACACGCACCATTTGATTATTATCAGGCATTCTGTGCCAATGCAGGTGTTTTATCAAATTAAATGGTATTTTTAACTCCATTTTTATTTCATCTGTCAGCAGTTTTGCGCAAATCGCTTCTGTTAACTTATTAGATTTGAATGAAAGTGGAATTCACAAATTCATGTAATTTCCCATTTAAATTTCATAATATGGCGGAATGTCTGGCGCATTGATTTTGAACACTTAGAATTTGTAGAATATCTTGAGACACTATTCTTAACGCAAAACTGAACATTTGAAGACAGAATTGCCTGCCAAAATTGCAGTGTTTGCACTACAACCACCCATTAATGGGGACGGATTTATCGAATTTTCCCTCAACTTTAAACGTGAATGGAAACAAATTGAACAAATAATCGGGCAAATTAAACAAATAATCTGACAACTCCGTATAGCAGCTGGTTAGGTGAAAAATTGTAGGTTGGTTTTTGCTAAACTAACTATTTTGAAAGTTTTGACTGAAAGCGCTCATAAACATAATGCTTTTTATTCGGTTATCGATTAGGTTACACTGTTCGATCGATCAAAAAATTGCCACTGGTACTCAATGAGTTGGGTTGGGTTAGGACTTTCACTTTCTACACTATTTTTAGCCATTACGCCCTATTCCCATTAAAATATTGGTGCCACTAAAACAAAAATATTATTTTTAAAAATATTAGAATTTATTTTTACCAAATTTCGAGAAATTTTAAGAAAAGAATTCTCAGTAACGCCTAAAGGCATTTAAATTTGCATATAATTTATTGAAGCTTACCTATTTTGGGTTTTGCTTCTGCTATCAACCTTTTCCATGAAATTACAAAATATGTGTGAAAATGCACATTTCCAATTTAAATTTATGAAAATTGAATCTGGTGTGAATTTATGAGATTAAAGACAAAAACTTTTTGCATGATTTTCAATTACCTATGGGCACCCTGGATTTTTGAAATAATTAAATTAATTCTTTTTAAAATACGCAATTTTGTCGATTTCTTAAAAAGGATTTGCAACAAATGCTTTCTAATCAAAAGTGCTGCCGCGCTCTTGGGTAAATCTAATTTTATCACTTCAGAAAAAGTCGTTTTCTTGCCAATAAATTCACCAAAATATAATTGATAAAATTTAATTTATTTTTTCGTGACAATTTAATTGCAATTTTGATCTAATTGACGAATAAATATGAGAATCGGAGAATTCGTATAGGCAATGAATTGTTCCATAAAATAAATACCTCAGGGAGTGGCCAGCTTTATAATTCTTTAATCCAAGAATAATTGCAAATATATTGTGTTTGAATTATGAGGGATTTTTTAATAACGCCCATTTTATTGATTTTCTTATTGTGAGGGATTTTTTAATTACTCCCATTATAAGGGTTTTTTTAAATAATAATGGCATATAACTAGGGCTCGGAAAAATATGGATATAAAATCATGAAATATCCTCAAATATGGACAAAACACCAAAATATGGGCATAAAAATTGCAAAAATATGGACGAAATATGGAGAAATTTTTTTTCAAATATAGCAATGGGCAAAATTTTCCAATTGAAGTAATAAATCAAAATTTGTATGTAAATTAAAAGCATTTTAGAAAATTTCTGAAATAAGCAGAATTTTAAAAATTTTCATTTTTTTGTGGCAGAATTTTTTGTGCGAAAAAGTCAATTTTTAGGGGTGCATTTTTTGAAAAAAGTCGATCCTTAGGGGTGTATTTTCTTTTTTATTGCATTGTTGTTAAGGAATTATTGAAAAATGGCAAAATATGGACATAAATCGCGAAATATGGAAAAATATGGAAAAAATGGATATAAAAATCGGTCCTAGAAGCTTCAAATCAAGCTAAAAATGTGTTTTTCGTGCATTTCAGGGCATTCCCAGTTCGCAAAAAAAAATATGGATTTCAATGAGTTTCCGAGCCCTACATATAACCAATGAAATGGCCTTTTAAAATGTTGTTTGAGAATTGTAAAATTCAGAGAGTCATTTTGAAACGTTTTACTCCGTCTTCGGCATTTGTCGATGGTTTCGATTCAACGATCAATTTTTACAATGTAAAAAAATGTGTCTTTTGAAATCATCGGACGTCAACATTTTCGTTATAATGATTAACCCAATGTAAAAAAATGTGTCTTTTGAAATCATCGGACGTCAACATTTGCGTTATAATGATTAACCCATGGTCTTGACTCGGTGGTCATTGGAGCCACAACATTTGCAGTGGCCGACGTATTTGACCCATTTTTTTGCTGGAATAATATTGTGAGCCACGGGAAATGTTGCTTGAATCGGGCACGGTATTCAGTGCTAAATAGCAATTAATTTTTCCTTTTTTTGTTTAATTTGTAAAACAAAAATGCCAACACCTGACAATGTAAAGCACTGGTGTGTTGGCGCTGTACACGGTAATTGTGAGGAAGGAAAATGCGATGGAATTCGATGTTTTTACGAACACATTTACCACCATGAAATATTCAAAGATGATTTTGATGACCGATTTTGTTGCTACTCCGATCAGATTCAGTCCGATGATGAACAACAGTGATTTGATCAGTTTTCGATTATTTTCTGTTACATCTAAAAAAGTCAAAAAATGTTTTGGACGCTATCTTTTCCCGAGACAGACTTTGTGAGGTTGCAGTAAATTTGAACACAAAAAACCAGCATAATGTGTATAGTGCCACTATAATGGCACTCAATGTAAATGTTTTAAAATTCATTATAGGGCCAAATGGGCCAAGTCCGATATCATTAGGTGCGCAAGAAATCATTCTAAAAGATTTCGAATAATTTTTCAAGAAAAAATCTTTATGTTTTTTTTTGCTTACATATTTTTAGTAAAAATGTAATCACTGTACAAAATTACAAAGTCGTAAATTGCAAAGCAACAAAGAAATACGGCCACAATTGCTAAATATTGTTTGCTCTTTCTCTGTTGGTACCTAAAAATAAATAAATGAATTCTATAATATAATAATTTTGTTCTATTCATTTTTTGAAATTTTATACCAAATTGGCATTGCCACGGCACAAAGTCGGTCCGCTCCGGTCAAAACCATCGTCATTTGGCACAAGTCGCCGAACAGTGAGGGCACAATCAAATACCAAAAGCAGTATTCGTAACGGATGAATTTTTTGCCGGAGAGAACAACCAAAAAGCTGACATAATATCCAATGTTCAAAATCAACGCAAAAGCACTCTCCATCGCTATCAAAATGTTGCAAATGCTGCGCAGACTTCTACAATTTTGCATTTTTGTTTTACAAAATAGCCATTTAAATTAATTTATATTTATATTATTTTTAAATTCACTTTGATTTAACGGTGATGTACACAATGCCAAAATCGAAGCAAATTCCCAGTGTTGCCCACAAGGCTCGAAAGCCGTACACTCCGAGCAGAATCAGCCATTGCGGCCCATTCCCATTGAAATATTGGTACCACTAAAAAACTATGGAAATGTTTAAATGTAAAAATTTATTCACTACCAAATCTGATGTTGCGTTATATTCCATTGCAAAGCAAAAAACGCTCTTATCGTTTAAAATATTCGCCGTTCAAAAATATGCTCAGTTTACAGTAATTTAAATGTTCAAAACAAATGGTTGTGATGAATTTTTGTCCAAAAGTTTATTTAAAGATGCTCTATAATTTGTCTGTTTGTAAGTCTGGCGTTTTACAAAGTAATAATTTTCATTTTATGTTACGCACCCATATATTTGCTTCAAATTATCCGTAAACAGTTGGACGTCATAAAATAGTAATGCCATTTAAAATGTGAAGGTAATAATTAGTATTGCCAATAATTCTATTTTTTGATAATTTCTTTTAAAAACATTTTTTATATGAAAAACAAATTTAAATGTGAACAGAACCTTCTTTTAATTGATTATAATTAGAAATTTTTCTCCATTTTAATCATTTCAGTCTTCACCCAATAAAGTTCCATACTGGCCGGTGAAAATATTGAAATTAAACGCATTTTGTTCTTTGCCCAAATTTATAAGGCAATTGTGCAAATTCTCAAATTTAAACGCAAAATCATTAACACTCCAAGTTTATATTTCTTAAAAGCCTTGATAGGCGCCTCAGGGAGAAATTTAAAGTTTTGCTTGTGGTTTTTGTTAAGGAACTAACGTCGCTGATAATTCAGAATTAATAAAATTAAATATTGCTTTTTGACGAATTACCTAAACTTTTTTAAGTGCCCATCAATTTGGTGACATTTAATGTATATGTTGGATTTTATTTAATTTTTATTCCATTGAATGTTTGGCAACTTTACACACACCATTTGATGATTATCAGGCACTCTGTGCCAATGCAGGTGTTTTATCAAATTAAATGGTATTTATTCGTTTAATTCCATTTTTATTTCATCTGTCAGCAGTTTTGCGCAAATCGCTTCTGTTAACTTATTAAAGATATGAATGAAATGAATGAAAGTGGTAAATAATGAAAAAATTACATTTTTATCGCTTTATTTTGTCAGTTAAAAGTTTAATTTTAATTAAATTTTTAAGGGTTGCATCTTCATTATTTAATATTTTGATGGCTTACAATGTTTCGGCAGATTTTGTAAATAATAATAAAAAAAATTGACAGTTTTCCCGCCTATTTCAGTGGTTTCAATACTTCAATGAGGATGGTCCACAAATTTGGATTCTCGCCATCGCGTTTGGCGCTCGTTCGGCATGGGCTATCCTTGGCATTTTGTTCAACATTGGACTTATTTATGTCACAATATGCAACAAGTTTGTACACAAAAATCCGTTCCCCCCGAGCCAAAACAGAAATTTAAACAGTTCTCTGCATAGAAGTTGCAACATTTTGCTGGCAATGGAGAGCTTCTTTGCCACCACAATGAACGCCACCAGCCTGGTCAGCTTCGTTGTGGTGGTCTCCGGGTTCCGCTTCATCCGCTACCAGTACTGCTTCCCCATCATCATCCTCCCGGGCAATGTTCTTGGCAATTGTGCTCAGATGACCATGGTTTTCACCGGGCTTGAACGGCTTCAGTCCGTGCTTTTTCCAATATGGTAACAACTCTCAATGAATTAAAATGCAAAACAAAAATTTTGCCAAATTGCTAAGGTACAAAAAAAGAAGCACAAAGACTAACATACGTTTGGCGAGTTTGTTACTCTTTGGCTACTCCATCTACCAATTCAACATCTACTACATCGCATACCAAGACAACATGGACCTGTACGCAATTATTGACTTGTATCAGAAAGTCGTTGCATAATTCAAATTCATAACACCAAAATATAACTTTTCGAAAATGTTTTAAACCGCGTGAACCTTGCTGAAATTATAGCTTCGATGCAATTAAAGCTCTCTAATGGTATAAATATAATTTATTTTTGTTACATTTTTTCTGAAAAAAACATTCGTGTCACAACGAAATGCCAACCGGTCAAAATGCCAACCGACTGTATGGCATTTTGACGCTTTTAGGTATGGTTGGCATTTTGACTGAGCGCCAAACATTCAGAATGGTCTCATGCTCAACCACCGAAATCATCGCTGGCAAAATGGCTGCACAAATGAATGTGAATGGTTACACTTTGAGTGCCATTTTGATGGTAACGTATACGCTGATTTGGGTTTTGGTGTTTAAACTTCGTGTCACAGCTAAAAGTGATTTTTTTTATTATACTTTTCACATATAATAATTATAACACTTTAAAGCTGTCTCCGAGAAGAATATCCGGCTAGCCAAATCGCTGATGTTCATCATCGGCTTCAACCTGGTCGGCGTGTTCACCAAATGCATTGGGCTGTTCCTGTTCCAATACGTGACAGTCAATGTGTTTGTCAAGTCAGGCTATAACATCGCATTTTCTTTCCTGACCATCGCCGTATACAGTGCTAATTCGCCACTGTTGTACCTGATGAGGTCCGCACATTCAAAACCCGTGGGTGCCATAATTGCCCATCATCCCCCACATCTCCGAAGGTCCGGGGCAGGGATGGGCAAAATCGGAAAATAAAATCCGAAATTCCGGAAAAGCAAAATCCGAAAACGAATTCACGAAAATTTCGAAATTTTTCCGGAACCCGAAATTTTTTCAAGGAAATTTTTGCATTTCTGATTTAAAAAAAGTTTTTTTCTATCTTATTTGTGCTTCACTCCGATATGCAATAATTATTACCATTCAACGCCTCTCGTCTTGGTCAGCAATAAAGGTTTTTACCTCAAAAATCCCATTCTTAGGGGTGCAAAATCCGAAATTTTGCTCAAATTCGAAGTCCAAAACGGCCAAAAAACCCGAAATTTTCCGGAAAAAACTAAACCAAATTAACATTAGGTTAACCTAGGCAGTGTAGGTGTGGACTTGAAGGGATTCGAACCCCTAACCGCTGCATCCGAGCGCTCTTCCAAGGCCCTCAAGGAGTTTTTATGTTGACGGCCTGGGAAACCAAGTTAAAATTAATTGTTCACCGAGTAACTTTTTTAAACATTGTCCAATCGCAAAACGGCAATAGGAAGGCAAGATTTTATTGATTATATATTCCTTTAGTACCGAATACCGTACACGCTTCAACCAGCACTTCCCATGGCTTCGAAAGTTATTTGGCAAAAATACGGTTGTCACAACCGTTTCCAGCGTTCAATCCATGTCCTCCTCAACAATATCCAAACTGCGGCAGAACAGCAAACAGAGCGGTGGTGCCAATGCCACACGTACATTTGGCAATAGAAACATTGTCAGAGTTGTACAAAGATCAGTTGCTTGACTATTATGAATTTTGACAGTGGATCGGATTTATTAACAATTTCAACTGCTAAATTGAAACTGATGCATTTGTAGTTTCATTCTTCCCTATACCTAATTTTAAAACAGATTACATTATTAACTTGAAATTTGAATGGAATGTAAACAACAGTTAGTTAACCAAAAAGGTGGTTACCCTAAAATACTCAATATTTCGAATATTTTTTTAAACAATTCTTAGACAAACAAATTCAAGAAAGAAGAGTGCTTATGAAAAAGACCAACAACCTGCAGGAAATTACCCAATTTGTTCCTTGAAATAGAAGTAATAAAAATAATAATATATTTTCGCCATTCAACTTCAAATTTTTGTGTAATTTTTTAAATTATAGTTTTATTTATTATACAATTTATTTTTCGCATTATCAGCTAAAAGTTGAGCCATATTACACAATCGACGACTTTTAATTTTCCGAAACGCAATCCTTACAAATAGAGTTCATGGCTTGAAAATAGAGCTGGATGGAATCAGAAAATGACAAAATGAAGCTAAGTAAAAACCAATTAAATTCGCAGGTATTTTGTTCAACTTTCAAAAGTATTTGGATTTGATGTTTTATATTAGTTTAGAATTGATAAAAAAATCGATTTTTTAAAACATTTCCTTTAACGAAATTCCGCTTCCTCATTCTCGAGAACAATTTGTTATTGGAAAAGCAAATGGAAATACGAGAGACGGGCAGACAGCGGCGTCGACGGGAGAAATAGCACAGGACGTTGGCATAACATTCTCGACCCAAATGCTCCATATTGATCAATTTGCTTTCCAATTTCCTACCCCTATATATGGAGAAGGCAGCGGGGCCTATGGCAATTGCACCCAAAGGTTGGCGGCGCCGTTTCTCGTCAAAAGTCTAATGCTGTAAAAGTGCGTCCCATTCGTCGTGGTCAAATAATGGGGCGCCGTGCGGGCGTTAGAGTATTGAGTCTATGTGCTTGAAACTCATGGCACGAAAATGTCATGACGATTGGCTACGATTGTAATCGGTTGGAGTCGCCAAAGGGTGCAAACATTTTTTGATCAAAAAATTATACGGGCCACTGAGACCAGGCCCCATCCATTTTGAAAAAGAGTGATGGGGGGGGGGGTCAGTGGGCAGGAAGCAAAAATCAAAAATTCCATACA
>MEIZ01000073.1:141212-202163 GCA_001723225.1 Globodera ellingtonae
CCCCCCCCCCCCCCCCCCCAATTGTTGGTCTTTTAATGGGGATAAGGTCAATCAATATATGTACTTTTTGCACATTTTGGCATTTAACCTGTCCCTTTAATTCGCTTATTTTAACTTTTTTTCACAATGACTCTGATTTATCCTATAAACATATTAGGTTTATATTTGTTTGACTCGAGGCATTTTGATCGTTTTAAGCCATTTTGAGCAGTTGGCATTTTGACCTTTTTATGATGCCATTTGATTTTCGGCTCAAAATTCGAGTTTTTGTCTTGCTTTCTGTTTGTATAATCGTATTGAAAATGCCGCCTTTCCATTTTGATGCGCCGCCTTTTAAAGGCGATTTTGTTTTATCTTGCCCATTATCAATTAATATAATGATTAAATGCTTGTCCGAACATAAAAATATAAGCAAATATTACTGTATATTCGTTTCCATCATGTTAGCTTGCTTTTTAATAGGGCATAATCTCGACTGATCAACAAAATAGAACTCCAAATTTCGTTTTTTAATTTCCAATTTATACAAATTTAAATCATTTGAAATTGCTAACAAAGAAAAATGTATGACAATCCGAGGAAAGCGGAGAAACGAATGAAAGAAATGTGAGTTTTGCTTTATTTCCACGGGCTCAGGGGGAATTCCCCGCCCTCACATTTTGCAGTTTTTTTGACCAATTTTAAACAAAGCGGGGGCTTGTCTATTTGTGGCACCCATTCACCTCCTTAACGAAAAAGCAAGCAAAGATTGAACTCATGCTTTTTTAAGAGATTATGAAGCAAAATTAATTATTGAAAAATTTGGAAGTTTGAAACAATGTTTGAACTCAGGTCTTCGGTTCGTATTGCTGGTCAGATTTGGATTCTAAGCCCCCTAAAACCATTAGAAACTCCGTTTTTCAGACTTCAAAGAATTTTGTGGACCTTTTTGTGCTCAGACTGAAAGTTGCGAAATGCGCCAAATTCTTTGGCAATAAAGCCGCGCGTCGTCTGTAAATTCAGCAAAAAGCGCTGCCAGAAAAAGGATCGGATTTGAACGCCTTGCAATAAGTCATTGTCATTTTTAGATTTTGTAAAAGCCCTAATTGGAAAAATGTTACCATTTTTGTTTAATTTGCATTACTGACGATGTGTTGCTTTTATAGTTACATCGACCGAAGAATTCAGTCCAAAAAAACATGCATTTCGTCGATTAGCAATTTTTGAAAATTACCGGAAAATTCCATTTGCCGAACACGACTCAAAAGGGTGATCTCTTTTGAATTTGTATTATTGGACTCTCTGTTTTAAATGGTATTTACCCAACACGCTACACCCCACCTCGCTACTTTTTTCCATATAACTTTTTTTAAAGTCAACTAAATCAAGATTTTGATATCATTCGAAAGCTTATATAATTAATATAAGCTATCACAAGCAAAAGCTAGCTAAGCGATTGGATTTATGGCCAGTAAAGCTTAATTTTTCTATTTCTTTAGCCGTAACTTTTTTTAGGTTTGTTCAATCGCTTACAAATTAGCCTTTGCTTGTTGATAGCTTTTAATATTCTAAGCTTTCGAATCATATAAAAAAATCTTTGATTTACTAGTAAACTTTGAAAAAAAAGTATAAGAAGAAAAGGATTTATACGTCCGTTTTAAATTCCATTTTTCAATTCGATCGATCCGGTCAATTTCATCATTGTCCTTTACGGGCGTAAGGCGCCATTGTGCAATTTGAACTGAAAAACAATTTGACGGGGGGAGAGCGGTTGGTGTGGCGACGTTTTGATGAAGACAATTTGCTTTTTGTTCGCTGTCTAATTGAGCGCGACGAAGACAAATGGGCCGATGGGCAAAATTCTAATTCAAAGTAAATTCAAAAACATGAAACACTCCAAAATTTAATATTTCTTGAAAGGCTTCGATAGGTGCCGCCGCGAGAAATTTGAAGATTTTTTTAATGCTTGAATGCATGTGGTTTTGTTTTGTTAAGAAATTGTTAAATTTTTTGGAAAATGTGAACTATTAATTAATTTATCTAAAATTTAAACAAAAAATGAATAATAATTGGTTTAATGAATTAAATTAATTTCATCAAAGATTCGGCGTATTAATAATACACATTTCCTTTACTAAAACCAAAAATGCAGTCGTCGCATCCGCAAATGACGAGAAAAGAGCGGAGAGAGCAGGTGAGAATATAAGAGGCAGACCAGACGGCGTGTCATCGACGAAATAGTACAGCATCAAATAAGCAAATCGTCACTCGTCTGCGCCCCATCGAAAATGTTTTGCACAAATTTCGCTCAACAAATATAAGCCGGTGGGTTTGGTTGGTGCAAATGTGGGTACCCGCAGTTTGGCGGTGCCGTTTCCCACTCCAAAACCCTGGCGCTGGAGTGAATATCATGGGCCATGAATGAGCTGTGAGCGTTAGCGGGAGAACATTGTTTTAATGGTTAGCCCCGCGAGCCTGCCAATGGCTTGGAATTTGGACGGGTTGTTAATCGGTTGGAGTCGCCAACGGGTACCCAACTTTTTGCCGTATTTAGCTATATATTGTCTTGACAATTAGGGCACTAATAAAAGCGCTCAAAATAAGTTTTTCTAAATCTTAAAAAGTCTATTTATTATAAAAGGCACTAAAATTGCAAAATAGGCACTAAAATTCAGTCAATTTCTGCTTGATTAATAATATAAATTTATTAACAAATTTATAATAAAGATTTATAGTAGGATTTATACGATTACTTTTTTTACAGAAATATAATCTTCGGCAATTGGCATTGAAATGCTTCTTTATTTCTATATGACATCATTTGCTTGCACTATGTCGCAATTACTGGAACTGATCAAGTCTACATATAATGATTTATTTGCAAATTTGTGGCACAATGATCTGGACTCGAATTCGCACAACCTAAACTACGGTCATAATTATGGAAAGATTGAAAAAATAACAGAAACATTTATAAAACCTTATAAAACAATCAAATCATTTGATCAAGAAGGTGAGGAATTTCCCAAAAATTAGTTTCGAAAGACCAAAATTGAACCAAAATGTGAACAAAACGATTACCAACTCACAAAAAGGCCCGAATCTATATGCACCAAAAATGGCCAAAATATGCATTTTTAACATGCTTTTGCCAAAATGTGCTGTTTTAAAATGGTCAAAAAAAGAAAAAGAATAATTTTTTTCCGGGAAGGAGAGCCCGGTAGTGCCGATAGGCGCCGTCGGAAAAAATGTTTGGGATTTTATTAAGAAATGCTACCAACAATTTCGCAAAATTAAGCATTTTGCTTAGGAATTTTGGGAAAATTTTATGATGTCCGGTGCTGCCGACAGGAGCCGCCGGCGATTTTTTTTACAAGAATTGGCAATTTTGTTAAGAAAATGAAGCAAAAATTCAAAAGATGTTTTTTCAAAAAAATTTTTCTTGCGCGCATTTTAATTAAAGAATATTAAAATTATTAAAAAATGTTCCTTTAATGGGGGGGGCGGATGACTAGAGGCCGAAAAGCGGGTTCGAACTTCAAACCCATGCCGAAGAGGCAAATCAGCAGGCCACCGACTTCTTGTTTGATTTAGGGTTGGTCCCCGACCCCTCGGGGGCGGGAATGTCGGGGGTCGGGGACCAACTCTAGTTTGATTCATGTAAAAAGTAAATAATGTTTTTGTCAAAAAGTACAAAAGACCACCGCCCTGTCATCGACAAAAATTAAAAATGACTATAAAACATTGGTACTCAAATGTACGGATATGCTCCGATATCCGCGGATTTTACTTTCATATCCGTATCATCCGTGTCCGTCCCCTTTTTTGAAGCTCCGTATCCGTATCCATCCATATCCGGATATATCTTCGGATATCCGGATATACGAACATCTGTGATCATGCCTGATATTTACAAATGGAAGGGGGAATTGGACACTAAGCAAATGCCAAAAACGGTGGACGAGCTCACAAAAATTGGAGTGAATTGATCAATTTGATAAAACATAAAGGACCGCCGTCGACCTGAAAATGGTTATCAAAATTAGACTTTCAAAATTTGCTTGCACCGAAGTTTAGCGAATCATTTGGGCGCCAATGTTTATTAATTATTCTTTCAAACTTGATGTTAATGAGGAAAATAGCAGGGGTCCCATCTAAAATTTGGTACTTTTCCGGTGTCAACACTACAAATAAAACAAAAATCTGCACTTTTTATGGCAAAAAATTAGAGATTTTATCATCCAAATAAATAGCCCAAAAAATGCGAATTGAGTCACACACACTTTATTAAGCGGAGGAAGCCCTTAATCAAAACTTTGGTCCAGCGCTTGCGGTTTTTGTAGATGTGATCAGTCGACATGTCGCTGAACCCCTTTTCGATGTCCTTGTTGGTGTTGATCTTGCTGGTGAGCACAGTAGATGTTCCGATACTCCGTCTAAATTCTTTGCTCTTCAGCTCCTTCACAGCTTCAGGCCCCAATTTTTTGATTTCAAAAATCGAAAAGTCCTCCTTGGTCATCTCCTTCAAAATTTTCTTCTGAAATTGATCAAATTAAAAATGTTATTTATATTTATTTTGCATATTTTGGACCTTCATGCCAATGATGCCGCACTTATGTGCCAAACGGAATTTGAAAAGGGCCGACTTTTTGCTCTTTGTCAACAAAAACTCAACGCAACGCTTCTCAACGGGGTACAACAAAAATCGATTTGCCAACACCAAAACGTTCTCAATGCATTCATCTGAATATTCATTTGAGAATCTCGATTGTTTTGATTTACAATTTTTGTGTAAAAATTACAAAATACTCGTCAAAACAGCACAAACAAATGTTTTAAACAATATCAAACGGAAAATAAAATAGCAATACAATTTTTGTACCGTCCAAATCCACGTTCAGTGGGTCCATTGTGGCGATAAGTCGTTCAAAATTTGCGACGGCATCCGGAATTTCGTCAATTTGAACTTTTGGCATTTCTTCGGCATTCTCTCCAAAAAACAAAGTTCGAAAAAATTTCGAATAACCAGCCAACAGCTTAAATTATATTTAAAGATAATTATATTTAATTTAAACGCACATATTTGTTCACGTTCACCAATTCGCCATTTACTAACAAAGCATCTTTAGGACGAACACCGCTATATAAAAAGCAGTTGGAATTAACGGTCGGAGTCAACTCAAATTACGTTTTAAACTGAAACTTTTTAAAAAGAGACAAAACGACTAACTTTTGCTTGATAAAGTAAAATAAATAAAAAAAGCGGGTTTGCTTAGAAATTACGGTACTTTTCGGTTTTGTGCCTACACCTCAAAATTTTTAAAAAAGTCAACAAAAGGGCGTTGAAAACACGAAGCCCAAACGAGGGTGGGTTAGGCCTAAGCCTAACAAACTCTATAAAAGCAGTTTTGGGTGATTAATGGTGCAAAAAACAAAATCAAAAATCAGCTTTTCAAAGTCTTAGATGTGTCGGATCTTAAAAATATTGTCAGATTCATGATCATCACCCTTTTTAAAACCCCATATATGATGTTTCAACGCCCTTTTGTTGACCTTTTTTAAAATTTTGAGTTGTAGGCACAAAACCGAAAAGTACCGAAATTACTAACTATAAGTTATAACTGTAGTTTATCGGCTCAGTGAATTTCGGATTTAAACAATAAAAAACTTACGCCATTCCGTTGGGCTCTTCCACGACTATTTTGGCTTTGAACGTCACAGCGTCCTCCTCCTCATTGTAAAAGCCATTTGTCGGGTCCATAAGTTGCTTAAACAAAACAAATATTTAAAAAAAAAATTCATTTTATTCGTTCACCTCGAATTTGATAAATTCCCTGTCGCTCAAACTATTTTCAATTGCATTGAAAATGTGACGACCTTCACTCTGCCTAATAGTGTGGTATTCACCGATTTCATGGCAAGAAGAAACAACGCTAAATTTGAAAGTCGCCCGACAAGTCCAAGTCATATCTAAATATTTATAATTGCTGATCATAAAAGTATCATTTATATAAATCATGAATGCAAATATCGCCCACCCGTTTTATCGCCATCGCAATATAGGAAAATGCCAATGTAATCGTCATAATGATTGATCAAGATTCGCCATGGCAACCCGTTGATGTACTCCACCGGGTCACTGAACCCATACTTCGGCCCACGCCCAGCAGAAAATTCCTTGAATTTTGACATCCGCAACACAACTTGACCGCTGCATTTTAAATTCAGAAAATGAGAAAGGCAGAGGAAATTGTTTTCGACCGACTGATCAAAAAAGCATCTCTGATCAGTATAATTTGCCGATCTGATCAAATTTAAAAGCAAACTTACGCCATTCCGTTGGGCTTTTCTGTTATCACTTTGGCTATGAAATTCACAG
This sequence comes from Globodera ellingtonae, assembly GCA_001723225.1. Taxonomy (NCBI): domain Eukaryota; kingdom Metazoa; phylum Nematoda; class Chromadorea; order Rhabditida; family Heteroderidae; genus Globodera; species Globodera ellingtonae. Next base: position 147,571 of record MEIZ01000073.1, read on the forward strand.
CGTCTTCCTTCTCATCGTATAAGCCATTCTTCGGGTCCATTAATTCCTATAAAATAAAAGAAATATTTAAAAATATATTCCTTTTTAATCGTTCACATCGAATTTGATTAATCGCCGCCAGTCCTTATAATTTTCAGTTGCATTGAAACTTTGACGATATTCTCGCATACGAACGCGTTCGGAGATTTCCTTGCAAGGAACGACGCCGCATTGGAAATCTGCACGACAAGTCCATGCCAAGTCTAAACATAATGATTATTTTATGGGATTTATTGAAGAGCATGATTTTCCAAGCGTTCATAATTAAACATCGTTCACCAGTTTTATCGCCATAGCAATAGAGACAAAAGCCAACGTGATCATCACAATGTTTAATCTTTATTTGCCATGTCAATCCGTTGATGAACACGAATGGGACACTGCGTACTTCGTTTAGCCGACGCCCTTCGGAAAATTCCTTGAAGTTCGGCATCCGCAACACAAATTGGCCGCTGCATGCGTACTTATTGTCGTCTGCAAGGAAAATTTGCAAAAAAACAGGGAACTTTTTGACCGTTGGGCTGTTCACCGCCGGTGTTCGACGGACATTCAGTTTTTGTCGGGTCCATTGTGTCTATATTCGATGTGTATCAGGGGTGCTCGTAACCGCCAAAAAAAAATTAATATTAAGTAATCAGTAATAAGTAACGGCTAAAACCAAGTAAAAGTAATTAATCCGTAATAAGTAAAAGTAATTACGAGCACCCCTGATGTGTATTGTATTGTTAATAATTATTGATTATATCTACGACGATTAGCGAGCTCGATTTTATATGCTTATTCACGGTTCGAGACCCGAGAAAGCTCCACAAGTGTATTTTTTGGTTTAATTGCATTTTCTTAAGCAATTTTTCAGAAGAAGCATATTTGTGAAGTAATTTTCAAAAATCCAATTTTTTGAAAACCTCTGGGGACGGGGGGAGGGGAGTCGGCGGTGCCGATAGGCGCCGCCGAGAAAAATTCAAATTTTTGACTCAATTTGTTAAGAGATTTTCAACCAAAATTTTAAAAATACGGTTTGGGATGGGAGGGGTCGGCGGTGCCGCTAAGCGCCGCCGAGGGAAAATGAAATTATTTAGAAAAAAGTTCCTAAATTTGCCAAAAATCATCTTTTAATGTTTTCTGAGAGATGTTTGTGTCGACTAAGAATCAATAAAACGAGTAATTATTAAAAAGAATAAAAAAGATTCTCAGTCGGGGAGTAGTGATGCTCCGACAAATAATTTAAGATACAGAGATCAACCACTGAGCCACACTAGCATTGAGTGCCCTTTCGGCAAAAGATTATTTAAAATGTTTTGTCACATTATATGTTTTTCAAATCGCTTAAAATTCTGTAATGAATTCTCACCAAAAATGCCATCTTTAAGAATGCAAAAAAGTCTCGTTTTCCGATACTAAAAATCCGAGAGTGGAGACCGATAGAAATTTCTCGGTTCGAGACCGTAACTCTCGAACAGCTCTAGTTAGAAGGATGTGTTGAGAGGGGAGGAGTCCAAAAGTTGAGAAAAACATTCTTTCTTGTGATTCGGTCTTGTAACCGTTGTTTTTGTGCGCGAGGGGGGGGGGGTCGTGGGGTAACTGAATGAATGCCATTTTGGTGGGGGGTGGGTAATGTCGCCTACCAGTTTTGTTGCCAAGGGCAGCCGGTTCCTGGGAGAAATTTGGTGCCAATAAAAGCACTTAGAATCCGTCAGTTCTAAATGCACAAACCGCTTTACATAAACAACCACCGCCCTCGTCTTTGCCATGCGAATCCGTTGATGGGGCGACTGTTGACACTGGACACGTGTCCTCAGTTGGTCCCCCGCCTAATCCCCGGCAGCGCCGGACCCGTCTTTAACAAATAAATTGTGGTAAATATTTTTTGTTCTAAAAATTGTGTGAAATGTTTTTTGATACACTGAGTGAGTTACGAATTCGTCAATAGAAAATAAAAATTGAGAATTTAACGCAGTTTTTGAATCGGTGCATGAAAATAAGGAAAGAGATTCAAAACCCTCGTTTAAATTCTCAATTTTTATTTTTTATTGACGAATTCGTAATCAGAGCATCAAATAACATATTTCAGACAATTTTTAGAGCAAATAATGTTTCCACAAATTTGACAATAGGGACCCCCTATGGTTTTTGTCCAACTTTTAATTTGCTATTAACTTTGTTCACATTGTTCTTTCCGCGGAAAATTTTTTTGCAGACTCGTACTCAGCTCGGCGATTGGTCGTATTTTTATTCGGATCCGACCGACCACTCCCATTTAGTGTAGAAATAGCCAAATGCCTTGAGACCGGTGGCCAAACAAAATTTGCGTTAAGAGGGAATTTTCAACCTCTGGCCGGGCAGCATCAGTGCTCGACGGACGTAAAAAAAGCAACAAACAGCCAATGGCATTGACCAATCATAAAGAAATAAATGCAAAGAAAGGATGGGAAAATGTACACGACAACTTTTTGCCAAAAACGGAAATTATTTCACATCGAATTGGGCCAAAGGTAATGAGGGCGGTACCAAAGATTTTCAAAAATTTGGGCAAGCCTAAATTTTTGAAAAATTTAAAAGCTCGTCAAAACCATCAAATTTATCGCTTATTTTTTGAATCTGTTGATCATTTCCAATAAAATGCATTCGAAGCTTATTTTTTGGAACTATAGAACAACTATTTTGGGATTATTATTATCGAATAAAAGATAAATAAATCGCATTTGCTGCATATGTTGTCGATTGAAGCAAAATACATAAATAAAAATATAATGAAAAAGTAAAACACAAATTTATATTATTAACAAAAACATATGACAAATCATCGAAAATGCCAACAAACATGAACAATTTATAAGTAAAATAAATTTCTATTCCCCGAAACCCTGGTGTTTTCTTTATTTTATTTACATATTAACATAAAAAGTTATTTTTTTTTAAATAAATTAAGATTTTCATTTTATTAGTTATTTTTATAGATTTGTTCAACTTCATGTTGAGCTGGAGCGTATTTAGCCGGCCTCTCAAAATGCAAGCGATTTACATCTTAAAATACAATTACTAGTAATGTCGCGCATTTAATATTAGTTTAATTTTGCATAATTCTTCCATTACCTCGTCTATACAATTTTCAAGTTCAGTAAAAAAGGAATTTAAGATGTATCGATCAAATTCAAATAGTTCGATTCTTATAATAATGCTGGTTGAATTGCTTATGTATTAAAGATTGCATTATTTATATTTAATTTGATTAAAATGTATCAATAAATTTATAAATTTAATTTACACAAAGTTCCCCTAGCGGCGCCGATACCTCGTCTTTTAAACACAGATACAGCCGTAAGCACTCTATCAGATCAGTTACGTCTGCTAGCACCAAGGCAACAATCTGAGCATTTATGAAATTATTTTTTTAGTATTAATTGTTTTTCATATAGCTATAATTTTATTTAATACATAGAGTCTTATTAATTATTAAACAAACATTAATAATGTTTAGATTTTATTTATTGTTTTTTTTCAATTGTATTAAAATGTTATTGCGTTATCATTTAAAGATAATTAAAAGAGGTTTTCAATTTGTATACCTATTTAGTATTTTGCCATTCGCAAATCAAAAAAGTTTTCATATAAATAGAATGATTGATGGGGTAGCTTAAATAACAGACAGCTTATTTTTTTTTCATTTAATATTTTGTTAAAAAATTATTATAACGGATTAATTAAAGAATTATTATATTAATATTATAATTCAACGTTGTGTAGATCGAATCAGTATTCCTCAATGTTTCGGGCATTCGAGTTTTCTTTAGCTGTCTTCGAAAGATTTATTTTAACTAATATTTCCTTATTAGAAAAATGCTTTTGCGTTTAAGCTTAGCCATATAAGTTGCCCTCTGAATTTATTTTGTCAAAGATAATTACATGTTTAATATTTTTATATCTGCCAAAAATATTAGCAAGAAGACAGAGTTTTGTATATTTGTCTTTTTTGTTGTCAGGTTGTGCATAATAATACATTTTGTTTGAATCATTCATAAAGATTTTGCAGATGAATTGGATTGTTTGGCTTTTCATTGATTTATGCGTATTTTTTTATCAGAAAATAAAACCATTTATTTAATAAATAGTTTAATTTTTATTTTTTATGTTTCTGCGTATTTCACAAGCTTATTGAAGTTATTTATTTGATATTAATTTACTTTATTTTTCTTTAATCATTAGGTGTTGGCTTAAATGTATTAAAAGATTGCAGTTACCTAATTAATTAACTTCATTGATTCGGGTGATTTAAAGCTCGTTGAATAAAAGTTCATTTATCTTTTTCATCAAAAATGGTTTTAACTAAGTATATATTAAGAAAACATTAAATATGTATCACAAATTTATGTAAGATAATAATTTTTTATATTTAATAAATTAGTTTAGAAACGAATGTTGTTCATTTAAACGTAAATGAAATTTTTTAAAATTATTAATAGTAATTGTTACAAATATTTTTTGTTTAATAAAATAACGGAACTCATTTGTCAGTTGAACAAATATTATGAAGTCCAATCATTCTTTTGCATATGGCTCCAGATTTAGTTTTTTAGAAATGCTTTACAATATAAAAAATTTTTTCTAATTCATTTTTCAGAATAAATTTTTGATATAAAGTTATTATAGGTTAATCATCATGACCCAGAACAAGAATGGGAATGTGTCCAGGTTTTCATTATAAAGTCGAAAAATGATTATTCTATGCCGTTATTTATTTATGTAAAATTTTTCATTATTTTTAATTAAATTGAGATGTGAACGAACTTGAAAACTCAAGGTTATGGGAAATTCTTAAACACAATAGTTGTATGTATACTTTGTGTTTGTAATTTAATTATCAATATCCAATTCTGAAGATCTGCCAACAAAATTTCAAACGAGACAAGTAAGACTAACCCAAACATTTAATTTTGTAATAAGGAAATCGTAATAAGAAATCAGAATTCCAATTGAGAAAATTCCGATATTAATTCCGTATTTTAGCAAAATATGGGCACGGAATACGGAATTACGCAATACCAAAAACGGAATTTCACGGAATACGAAAAACGGAACGACCAAAAATACGGAATTTTACAGAATTCGGAACGGAAGATGCTACAAACTATTAATTAAAATTGTTTTAATGAATTTTAGATATTATTTATGTCGTTTTTAACTTATTTTTAATGATTTTAATTTTCAAACTCGACTTTTACTTTCTTATCAACACGAGGTTAAATGGGCTAAATATTTTTCTCGTTTGACGGTCCAAGCTTCATTTTACTTTGCCTAACAAAAATTACGAAATAACGTTCTTATTTGTATTGGTTTCCATATGTTTAGCAATTTTTCATCGGTGCTTGATTTTTATTTTGGAAATGAAAAAGCGATTTTTGTAGAGAATTTTTTAAATGATTTATTCATATAACTTTATAATTTGCCTGCTTCTCTTGGGATTTTTTAAAAATCTTTGCTTTGTCCAAGGCATTGCTACCTATTTATGTCGTCCCTCTGTGACTGCTCTTTAATTCCACCAACCATCATTATACTTTTTTGTTAATTTCATAAAGCAATTTAGTTTTTATGTCTTTATTACAATTACATCTAAATAAGCGGTTAGGCTTATTTGTAGCTTGAATTTAATGTTTTAGTAAATGTAAGTTCCATTGTTTCGTTGACATTTTATTTTTCCAAGCATAAACAGAGTTGTATAAATTTACATCATTTAATTATAATTATATGCAAATATGTCATTTAATAAAGGCATCTGTGTGAAAAGATTTAATGTTTAATTTAAATTATAAAATATTATTAATGTTACATTTTTAATTAATGTTTAGAAAACGGTAACTTATAAATTCGTTTTTTCCAATATCCAATTAAATCTCTGTTTTTAAATTTAAGTCTTTTTATATTCATTACCTTTCCCATGACTTCGCTAATCACATTTATTCCGTGACTTTTGTTCGTAGAAAATATTTAAATTTATCTTTTATTAAAATAAATTTTATTAGATAAGACATAAATAAATATTGCTATACTTTTTGTTCAATGTATCAGCATTTTTTAGAAAATTTTGCTTACTTTAATTATTTGTAATTTATTGTAAACAAAATTTTTTAAATTAATTTTTCAATTTTAACATTAGAATATAAAAATTTTAAAAAAAGTTACAACATAATATAATATTGAAATTAACACCTGTTTAATTATTTATGTTGAAAAGGAGCATTTGCTGCTCTTTTCCTCCATACATGCGGACCATGTCGGTCTTCCACGGCTAGCGAATATTTAAAAATAAAGGTGTAATTTATTTTAAAATGTTTATAATTATATGTTTCGTAAGTTAAATTTTTGGATCAGCAAATTTAAGTTTTTGTAATTGTTACAAATAGGTATTTAAAACCCACGTTTTTAGTAATTATTTTTTTTTAAAAACACCTGTGCTAATCGGTAATAAAAAAAGTTTGTAAATTTGAAATTTAATAAATTGTAATATTATTTTATTTGGGTTTATTTAAACTCTTTTTCAATTTATATAAATTATTTGATTTTCTGTTTTTAATTAATATAAATCCACAAAATTGTTTCATATTTTAATCGGTCGGGGTCAGTTCGGCGCGGCCCAGTTCGGCGCCGACAAGTTTGAAACGTTATAACTTTTTGCTTATTTGCCTAAACCAAACAATCTTAGTATCATTCGAAAGCCCCATGTCTGTAGATGCTATAATAGAAAAYAGCTAAGCGATTTGACTTAAACAAKGAAAGTTATGACGCCACAACGACAAGTTGGCACGAAAAATGGCAATTTTCACACGTTTTAAGCTATAAATTTTTTTTGAAACGACGAACCGGTTAGCTTTACCTTGATCAAAGGTTCATCATACTGAGAGCTTCTGAATGATATCAATTTTGTTTGATTTGCTTACCTAAAAACTAAGTTATGTCTGATCGCGCCGAACTGGGCCGCGCCGAACTGGGCGGATCCGTATTTTAATAGTCTAATTTGGTGATCTCACGATAAATAACATTTATTTAAATTTATTTTTTGTTTGGTTTTTAAATAATTTTTTTGTTGCGCCGATATAAAACACTTCTTTAATGCACACGGCGCTATGTTCTGGAGTCTATAATGCATGGTTTTGGCTGCGATTATTTGATTAATTTATAGACGAACGAATTATTTTTAAAAAAACATTAAAATATAAATAATATAGAGTCAATTGATTGTATTTGAATTGAACTTTTAGTTCTAATATTCGAAAAAAATCTGTAACATCAATTCCTTTAACAACAGCATTGCTGAGTTACAAGGATGAAAATGAACAGGATGTATAAGTAGACACGATTTAAAATATAATTAAATAAATAAATTGGATGTAAAAAAGAGTATGAGGTGAGTCAACAATATTTTAAATTAAATTAAAAATAAATAATATAAAAGATCACAATTCAAATTATATACTCTATAGATGCAAAAAATAAAACTTACTTAATTTTTTTTAAGTTAAAAATAAAAAATCTTGAAATTTATATCTTAAAACCGCCACCGATTTATATGTGCCCAATTTTAAGTGTAATCATTTATTTAATTGACATAAAAAATATGGCACTATATCAGCTTGTAAACAAAAAGCTTACAATAATCTTAAGATAAATTAAGCTCAGCATTTTTACTGTATACTCAATATATGTGTGTTAAAGATATTAATAATGATAAAAATATAATTACATTTATAATCCATTAAAAATTAGACTTACTAAAATTATAAACTATGGTGTTAGTATTACGTTTCCAAAAGTGTATTCTTTAATTACTTTAAGGAATCAGTCACGGAAAAAATGATTAGCTAAAAATTCAACTACTATCATCGGGCAAAAAATGTAAGCGTTAAAATAAAATAGCTGAATTGAAAATTTGTAATTATAAATGAACATATTTGCAATAAATCTTTAAAAAATTATGAAATTTATATATACATAATTTTAAAAAGTTGCATTGTTGACTTAAAATCAATTTTATAAAACTAAATTCACCTTATATTATTTTTTAAAGAGAATACAAAAATTCCAAAATATCTGTCTTAAAAATTAATTAACAAGTATTAATCACATTATCCAAGGTAATACACATTAATGAACAATTTTTTATTTTGGAAACAGAATGTTCACAAATCAAAACTTTCTCGAAATCATATTATTGTTTTAAAAAAGCATTAATTCTATATATAAATAAAATTAATTTTATGCTAATGAAATAATATATTAACAAGCTTTAAATGATTAGCGTATTCCACCCGTGGGCCAGACAATACGGTGCTATCTCTAAAATTTTGAAATTTTTATTTGTTTATTATAGAAAGCAAGAATAAAAATGGTTAACAAATAATACAAATTAAAAAATTATAAAAAAATAGTATTATAAGAATTGAAAATATCAAAAAACATTTAAGCTAAACTTATCAAATTATTTAAAAATTCGACTTTTTGAAACTTATCATTTAGTGTTGGTTTATCAAAAAACAAGAAAAACATCTAAAACGTTTAAAACAAATACAAAATTTCTAAAAAAATTGTTGTAAAAGAATTAAAATATCAAAAGAATTTTTAAGCTTAAACACGGCTCCCGCTCAACTCCAATCACCGGCCATCTACCATAGTTAATTAAACTTATTTATGAATGAAATGACAAACTTGGTTTATTTAACTTTAAAATAAAAATATTTTTTAACAATAAATTCCTTGTTGATCGCTATTCATAAAGCAAAGTGAAGGCCATGAATTTATAAATAAAAAATAAAATCACGAAACTTGATTAATATTGGCATTATAAATTATAAAATAAACATAATTAAAAAGCCCAAATTTGAAAAAGATGTAAAAGTGTGCAAAATAAAGATTGAAAGCAATTCAAAACAAAGATGTCATAAAACGGGCATGGCAACAAAATGCGGTCGCGATAATTTGCTTAATTAGAATTTAATTGTTCATATACTTAAAAATTATAAACAATGTTCAAATAATCTAACATTCATATATATTCCAGTATCAAATCGCTATTGGTTCAAAAAAATCTAATAAGAAAATAAATAATTTAACTGCCAACAATTAATTACATTAGTAACTATTTTTACCTATTTCGGCTTTTTTCTACCTATTACCTAGGTACCTATTTTTCTACCTATTTCGACCTTTTTGTCCCTATTTTCAGGTTTTTGGAATTTTTTAAATATAATTTTGCTGAAAATGGCAAAAAAAGGCCAAAATATGCACCAAAAATACCGAAAAATGGCAATTCCGGTAGTTTTAAGCGCCAGGTCAACTCATCACTCTGGCCATTTCGGCTCCAGCGCCATTTGGGCGCGGCCTTTTCAGCGCCGCCATTTTTTTCCTTATTTTTTATGCGAGTTTTATGGATTTTTCGAAAATGACTAAAAGGCTATCGTTAAATATGAATTATTTTTTAAAAACAGTCAGAAATTGATGAAAAATGCCAAAATATGCTCGAAATATGCTCGAAACCCCAAAATATGCTTTTATTTAAAATCGCTTTTTTTTGTTTGGTGTTTAAAAATTTTCGGTAAAAATTTTTTACTTTCCTATTTTTGTACCTATTRCAAGGGTTTTGTACCTATTTGTTACCTATTTTGGCATTTTTTTCCCACCTATTTAGGTACCTATTTTCCAATTTTTCTTACCTAAGTGCCAGCCCTGTTAATAATATATTTTAACTTCAAAAAATTGTGTTTATGATTTTTTTAGAAATATAGATTTATTGTGTTTAGTTTCATTCGGGCTTCTTTAGTATTATAAGTAGTCTCCATAATAGTAATTGATGTCATAAAGGCTTTTCGTTTAAATTACATTTTTAATTAATTTTTTTTTGCTTAATTGTAATTGTCTGGTTTACTTTGATAATATTAATAAAAAATATGTATTTTTTTATAAATATTAACTTTCCATTAGCTAATTAAAAAAAACAATGTCGTACATTGACATAGTGCAATTCTAATGCTTCTATTTTGAGTTTTACAAGCATAATAAAAGTGCGCTCTTTGCTGACCTGACATTGCTGGGAATTGGCTTCCAATTTATAATTTAATTGAACTTATTAATTGATATATAAAAGAAAATTTTAATATACTTAAATTCCAATTAAATTAATTATATTTTTTGAAATTTGAGAGCTTTTAACTAACGGAATTTTTGCTTTTATAATATTGAACTTTACTATTTTAGAATATGCATTTGTTTTTATAATTTATTTTTATGTTGCGATATTAATTATTCTTATTAAAATTGACTGCCAAAAATATTTTTGATCATAAATTAATAAATAGAGTTACTGATCTAATGTAAATAATTATTTTTAATAATTTCGTGAAAACCTCTTTCGTGTGCAACCAGAACGTTGTGGGGGTATGTTGGTAATTATATTATAATTATTAAACTTTTATTTTGGCAAATGCACTTTGCCGCGAACGTGGTTTTTTGGTTTATTTTGAGCTAGTTCCGGTAGTTAAATAACTAAATAATAATATATATTTTTTAAATTTAAAATCAATATTTAGTTTTTTGGACATTATTTTGCTGTGCGGGCACATTTCTTTCAACGTTGTTTTTTGCAAGCTATTTTGGCTTTTATTTTAACTAAATTTGATGTCAATATAAACCATTTTGATTTTAAGAATTTTTTAAAATCACCCGTCGGTTATGCAAACTTGAACATTTCGTTGTCGGGTTCAGTTTTTACGAGATCTTGGTTTTTGATAATAATTTATTTTCAATTTTTTATTGCAGGTCTTTTTTAAGTTTGAGTTTTTTTAATCATCTGTTTATAATTTATTATGTAAATATTAGTATTTAATAAATGATTATGAAATTAATTGCTAAATCTTATTTGTTGAATTTACTGACACTTTGGTCGAAAAGTTAAGTAAAAACCTTTAAGGATGTTTTTCAGATTTGTAATTTAAGGTTTCGTACTTGCTAATTTAAGAGCAAATTTTTTCATTTACAAATTCAATTTTGCAAATTTATTTTTTAAAATTTGAAGGCATTATTGGAGACAGTGTACATAGTTGTGATTTTCTTTAACAAATTTTATTCTATCCTCTTTAGTTTGATTCAAATTTTTTATATTTTTATTTAAAAAAGTTAAGACAATGAATGATTGTTCAAACTTCAMTAACCTATATTATTTAATTTAAGTTTATTTCTACACATAATATTTTGTTATTTTTAAAAAGTATTATTTCTTTCTTGATTAGATTTACTTATATATAAATAGAAGAGAGGTAATTTAATGGACTAATCGACGATTCGGTGTTGTACCTATCGCTGTGTTCTCGTTCCAGCGTTGCTCGAAGTCGTTATGTAAACAAACGTTTCTTTGATATTTTTCAAAAAAAGTTATGCAATTTGTTGAGTTAAACAAAAAGGGATCTTTTTAGTTATTCTTATACTTCTTACGGATTTTCCTTTTTTATCGTTATAAGTAGAAAATATTAAACAATTTATTGTTATTTTAAAAACTCCGTTCTATATTAGAATTTATTTTTTGTTAATATAAGATTTAAAAATAGAAATCTGCTCGTGTTTTAAGCTTGGTTAAATTCATTATCATTCATTTAAAGGTTTATCAGCTTATATTGTGATAATTAAATGCATTTATTTATTAATTTTTAAATTCATATTGTTATTATAAAACATTGGTTGTTTGGTTGTTTGGATTTTGCCTATTGAACTTTTTACTCTCTTAATTTAAAAAATATTAGCCATTCACAATCTTTTATTTGTTTTTATTACAAATATATTTAGTTTAATGTATTTATATTCATAATGTGTTAATCGGTAGTAAAAAAGTTTGTAAATTTGAAATTTAATAAATTGTAATATTATTTCAATATTATTTTATTTGGTTTATTTAAACTCTTTTTCAATTTGTGATCAATTTCGTACTTCTGTATTAAGAACAACAATTTATATTAGCTTAATTTAGTAGGAATTTTTTAAATAATTTATACGTATGAATTTTAAGATTGCATAATTTTTTGTAAACTTGTTGAAAGTTTGGTTGTCGGGTTCAGTTTTTACAAGATCTTGGTTTTTGTTTCAATTTTTTATTGCAAGTTTTAATTTTGAGTTTTTTTATCATCTGTTTAGAATTTATTATATAAATATTAGTATTTATAAGTAAAAACCGCTGTAATAGAACAACAAATGTGTTCAGCACACTTAACCAGTTGAATGGCGTTTTTTTTGAAACGGATTATTGAAGACAGTGAACATAGTTGTGAATTTCTTTAAACAAATGTTATTCTTTATCCTTTTAATTTGATTTAAATTTTAATATTTTATTTAAAACAAAATCACACACAGTAACCTATTTTTAAATAATTATTTTATTTAAGTTTATTTCTACACGTAATGGAACTTTTGTTATTTTTAAAAGTTTTTTTTCTTGATTAATTTTAGTAAAAAGAGGTTATAGTAAAAAAAATTAAATGAATAAATTACATACATAATACTATCGTTAATTACATGTAAATAATAAATCTGAATTAATTTTTTTAATTTTATTATTTATCGGTTAAACTCGCTCTTGTAGCTGTCTCGCTTCTTGTCGTTCGTAAGAATTTAATTTTGTTGGCAAACTATTTATATTATGAGACTTTTATAAGTTTAATGTTGATGAAAAGGTGTCGGAATATAAATGTTGGATAAACATTTTTAAACAAAAAGTTGGAGGGGAAATCTATTGGCTTTATCAATGTACATATTGTATTTAGGTTCTTCGTTTGTCCTTTCTATGTTTAATGTTTGGCCAATTTTCATGAAGCAAATTAATTTATGTTTTGTATTACGCTTATATTTAAATATTATTTAGGTTTACTTACTATGAATGACAAAATTTTCGCTTTTTTTATTTAGAGTAACTATGTCTTTAAACGCATTATGAATTGTTGGCGGGCAGACGCTTATGCAAAGTACAACTGGGTGATAATATCTCAAAAAAACGTCGCATTTTTATAATCGACAGAAAATTGGAAATCGTCAACATCAAAATCCCATTCAATTAAGTAAACACGGCAGCGGTTTAAAAGTGATCGTCAGAACATCCGAGAATGGCAAAAGAAAGAGCAAAAACTGTTCTCTTTGAGGGGAGATTGGTTGCCATTTGGAAAAATCGGGAATCAAAATCTGGAAAATGTTAGAGACTTGACGGTGTGGACGGGCTCCCGGACAATGCTTCAGTTATTATTAAAAGTCGTAAAAAAGTTGTTAGTGCCAAAAATCCATTTCGACCGATTTTGAACTCCGAACCCGAATTTAAACTTTTTTACAAAAATTAAAAATCTTCTATAAATTAATTTTGACCTCAAAATCATGCAAAAAGCAAAAAATTACAATGAAAAGGGAATCCAGATTCAAAATTCCCCTTGACAATAATTGAAGTCTTTTTTTATAATTAATATATGTTATTTAATGAAATACAAAAACTAAATAAATAATATTGCAATTAAAGAGCCAAAGATAACAAGTTTATTCAAATTGCATATTTGCAAAAGGTTTATAATCACCTCTGAAAGTGGATAGAAATAAAGTTTAAATATATTTTATCTGGTTAATTAAAATAAATATCTTATAAAATATTCAAACATATGTTGAATTACTGAAGATTGAAGATTCTAAGGAAGCTCACATAAAATTTAACATTTAAAAAAATTAAATTAAATAGACAAAAAAAAAAATTGTCAAATATTTATTTTGGAACTAAAGTCAATCCTTAAAAAAATTAAAATATTCAAAAGATAAACAAAGAGGTGAGATGAGAATCAATACCTCCCCATGTTTTAATCTTTTTTTTTTAAAAATTGAAAAAACAAAATAGTTAACATTGATTTATCCATTAAATAATAAAGTAAAAAACAATAAATATTTCAGCCTACATTGGTTAATGTTGGAGAGTACAACGTTCAAAATTTTTCATTTATCCTTAATCTTTTGTTAAACAAATGCTGAGTACTATGTAAATTCAAACAAAACTTAAAAGTTCGGACAGTGAATTGCCAATGCGCGTCTTTGGAGCAGCTGTGTCTCTCGACTATGCAATAATGCCGCAGGGCCAATTACCATACCATTCGGTGACTTCAAAGAATAATTTAAAATTGGCTATCTGTTCAATTATTGGTTTAGCGACAAGCGCGTAAAGCGTCTATTGAAAACGGCGCCCTCGGGGAAGAATGCGAAGCGATGTATTTCCTCAAGGCCGAACGCGTTGTAAGTTTTCTGGAACGCAAATATTTGATGTTTGTTCATTATTCCACACATAAATATTTTATAAAAGTGCCACGACCGATCGCCATCAAATTTTCTAATGCCCTTCCGGACGATTTCCTTGTCGTTCGTAAGTATTTAATTTTGTTGGCAAACTATTTATATTATGAGACTTTTATAAGTTTAATGTTGATGAAAAGGTGTCGGAATATAAATGTTGGATAAACATTTTTAAACAAAAAGTTGGAGGGGAAATCTATTGGCTTTATCAATGTACATATTGTATTTAGGTTCTTCGTTTGTCCTTTCTATGTTTAATGTTTGGCCAATTTTCATGAAGCAAATTAATTTATGTTTTGTATTACGCTTATATTTAAATATTATTTAGGTTTACTTACTATGAATGACAAAATTTTCGCTTTTTTTATTTAGAGTAACTATGTCTTTAAACGCATTATGAATTGTTGGCGGGCAGACGCTTATGCAAAGTACAACTGGGTGATAATATCTCAAAAAAACGTCGCATTTTTATAATCGACAGAAAATTGGAAATCGTCAACATCAAAATCCCATTCAATTAAGTAAACACGGCAGCGGTTTAAAAGTGATCGTCAGAACATCCGAGAATGGCAAAAGAAAGAGCAAAAACTGTTCTCTTTGAGGGGAGATTGGTTGCCATTTGGAAAAATCGGGAATCAAAATCTGGAAAATGTTAGAGACTTGACGGTGTGGACGGGCTCCCGGACAATGCGTCAGTGATTATTAAATGTCGTAAAAAAGGTGTTAGTGCCAAAAATGAGCTCCATTTCGACCGATTTTGAACTCCAAACCCGAATTTAAACTTTTTTTCAAAAATTAAAAATCTTCTATAAATTAATTTTGACCTCAAAATCATGCAAAAAGCACAAAATTACAATGAAAAGGGAATCCAGATTTTGATTCCCTGAATTTTTTCAAATAAGCTAATCTACCGCAAAGAGATCAGTGGTTGTTCTTGCATTCTCTAATGTGTTTCCTATCCTTTATTATTTGATTAAAATTAGGGTTGTGGGCGGTCGGTTTAAAACCTGTGGTACCGGTTTTCGGTTAGGCCAGTTTTCGACCCCCGGTTTTCGGTTTCGGTTTTTGGGGCAAAAAAGCCGGTTTTCGGTTTCGGTTCGGTTAACCGACCGCCAACAACCCTAATTAAAATTCAAATTCCACATGCTTTTTGTTATTACAAAAAATTTATTTTGCTTTAAAAAATAATATAAAAATTCGAATTATGTAAATAATTTTTGAAAATTTTTATATTGAAAAATAGTAACCCAGCAAAATAATATAATTCGAATTATGTAAATAATTTCGAAAATTTTTATATTAAAAAATAGTAACCCACCCTCTATTTTTGAAACCACCTTCTAATTGTAAGAACCACCTTCTAATTGTAACCCCCTCTCGAGGGGGGTTTGAACAATAGTAACCCATGGGTTACTAATAGAGGAAATACGGTATTCGAAATCAACATTGTTATTTTTAATATTAGTAATATTTTTTTTAAAATAATTTTTTTATTTACTTTTTTCTTATAAATTTTGAAGGGCACTAAATAAATCTCTATTTTTGTGATGTTGATTTTTAATATATATTGCTATTTAAATAATAATAGCAAGTTTTTTATTTATTTGTATTTTATTAAAATGAATAAAATAATAAACTTGTTTTTGCAGAACTTCGCATCTTTTTCAAAATACTGAACTTTTCATTGTTAGTACAAGTTAAAAAATTGTTGTAATATTTTTGTTAGCATATTTGGTGATTTTTAATAAAATTATTTATTTTATTTGTCTTATTTCACTATTTTACGTATGGCTATAATGAGAATTATAATTAAAATTATATTATATTTCTTTATAAATGTTTTCAAATAAAACACAAATAAAATACAATACAAATTTTTGTTTACTTTATTTATTTGCAATTTTATTGTAACCAATTTTTTTTGCAATATTTTAATTTTTTAATTAAATTGCATGCTTCATATAAATCTTTATAAATAAAGTATATTATTCTTTTTTTTGTAATCGATGCCATTTGTTATATATAACCTCTTCAAAATAACGTTTTGGTGAATTTACGTACAATAAAAATTGATTTTAATTTTGTTTACTTTTTTAACCGTTGGAATCCTATAATGTTGTTTTGGTCCTCTATGTTCAGCAATCCAGGATTTGTGCTGCAAGAAAAGGGATTCTTGCCGTGAATTGAGGCAACTTGTGTGCCAACGCCAATGGGCCGGTTTGTCCTTCTTCGCTTTCACCGCTTAATTGGCCAGAATAGCTCGGCGGATTTGGTTCCAACGCAATCGTTTGGAGTTTGGCATTAACTTAAATAATAATCACTTTTGCATTATCTTTTTATTTAATATATAAATAGCAAATAGACTTTTTTTTAATTATTTTCTTTTTTGATTAATCGACAGAAGAATATAAAATAATGTAAATTGTTTTCAAATTCTCTATTATGCAATATTTTTTTTTACTTTATTATTTTCAAAAATATTATTATTTATTCTCATTCTCACCTCTTTCTTTATCTTTGAGTATTTTAATTTTTTTTTAAGGCTTGACTTTTGTTCCAAAATAAATATTTGATAGTTTTTTTAAATATTTTTTTAAAGTTTTTCATTTGCTTTTTTCACCTTTAATCTTTTGCTTTTTATTCTCTTTTGATCGTTTATTGCCAATCCCTGGCAAGATAGCTTTTATTATTTGAAAGTCCTTTGATTTGCTTAAAAGTTATTTATTTAGCTGGCACTTTGGTTGTACATAGTTCAGTTATAATCTTTAATTTATTTTAAACTTTATTGTTTCAGAACTTCAAATTATCATGTAAATTTTAATATCCAAGACTATAAGTAATAGTGTTGAAAGTTTTGTCTTTTGCGTGCTTATAAATAAATAATATACTTGATATTTTTGTAAAAGTTTTGTTTATACGGTTTTTGCATAATATTACCTTTTAAGATATTTATTTTAATTTTTGTAAATTGAATCCATTTAATGGAATAAAAAATGAAAAATATAAATACTTAAAGCTTAGACCTATATTTTTATCGTTGCATTTTGTGATGTTTAGTTTGTTGGGTTTTTGGTATTAAAAGCATATGGTTTCTTAACAGAATCTCTTTTCATGTAAATTAAATTTAGCGTTTATAAAAAATTTCCAAATAATCATTACTCAAGAATTCGTTATTTTAAGCACTTTCAGTTATGTTTATAAATTATGTCTGTTTATTATTTATTACAAGTTTAATTTTTCATTCATTCATTTAATTATATTTTAGGCAATTAATTCCTTGCTGCTCCTTCCGCATTTACTTGCTTGCGATAGCGCACGGCCAGCCATTTGTTGCCGATTTTCCAACTTTTTGTGTAGTTAATAGTTTTTAAATTAAATATCTAAATGATTAATACTATTTTATATTATTCCAGTATTTTTGTTTAATTTTCATAGCAAAATTTTAAAGGTTCATTTTGTTAATTTTTGCACCAAAACAAGATAATTATAACACCAATTTTAATTCCTTTGTAATTGGAAAAGGAATACGATCAAATATTTGTTTGTTTATAACTTTTTATTACATTATTTATATAAAGAAATTTAAATTATGCTTATCCCTGCATTTTGTGGGCGATAGATACCGAAACTAGGTTTAGTGTTGTCTTCTCGACCGTTGTTTCTGATAATTCATGAAGAAACAGTTTATGTTTTGTATTACAATAACATTTAATTATTCTTTGAGTTTATTTTCATAATAATAAAGACAAAAATTTTTATTTGGTTTTATTTAGAGTAAAATGTCTTCTAATATGCTTTCGAATTAAAAAACTCATCAGTGATATATTAGCTTGTTATTAGCATTGTTATCAGCTTAGAAATGTTCAAGCATTTTAATTTTTGAATAATTTATATAAGCTAATCATTCTCGTTTTTTCCTAATTGGTCGTGAATCATTTTTAATTATTTAAAAAATATTGATGAATTACTAATAATATTTTCAGCATTAGTTTATTTCACTTTATTTTAAAAATGGTTATTTAGTTAAATTATACTTTGATGATCTCACGATAATGATCTTTAACTTTAATAATGTAAAATTATTTGATTTTTGTTGGTTATAATAAATAATAAATTTTACTTGCTGTTATAATTATATTCGATGTATTATTTAAAGATTAAAACCCTTATTATTTTTTAATCGAACATGCCTTTAGAAGATGTTGGAAGCCTGCGTCGCCACTTAGCAGGTTCAATGAAACCGTGCGTGGAGGAATATTTATTAGAACTGTTTTTACATTTTATTTTTAACTAAATTATTATTCAACAAATTCAATTTATTTTATATATATTTTTTGCTTATTGACATCCTGACCTTTGCGGCTTTATTTATTTCATTTACTGGCTCATATTCGTATCTGATAAAAAGCTTTAAATTTTATACGAAAACTCGTAGCCGTGCCAAGCCAGATTAGTCACAATAACATTAAAACACGCATTGTTGGATAAATGTTTACAAATGCAAAAAGCATTCATTATAAATATTTTATTTTATTTTTATAAATTAAATAAATCTCATTTATAACATCAACACACAAATTATTATCTTGCTTTTAATTTGGCGATTCAACGCCTTGATTTTCTTTATTTATCTGGCAATTATTTATGGAATTAATCATAAATATTGTTTTTCCTTAATACTTATATTTAAACGAAGAGAATTTTTATTTGTCATAAATAGTTTTTAAACGGTATGTTTATTTTTTCAAAAGGTAAACGATATATTGTAGTTTAAATACGTAATTAACAATATTAGGTTAAAATAGCAACCAACTTGAATTTACTTATTTTTTAGAAAAATTTAAAATTATAAATTATTAATTATTTTTATTGAATTTGAGTAATTTATATTTTTGTTTTGGGCTTGACTTAAAAATATAAAAACTTTATATAATTAAACAAAGGTAAATATCTATATTTTATTTAATTGCAAAGGAACTGAGCTGTTAGCATCATATGTTTTTTTAAATATTTTTTTGAAATACCTTTCACTTATTCTTTTTTTAAATATTGAAGGATGCATTTTTTTCAGCGGCCTTCATAAGCCCATTTTAAGCTTTTAGGGGAGGTTGGGGGGTCGGCGGTGCCGATAGGCGCCGCCGAGAATTTTTTGACTCAATTAAAAAAAATTACCAAAACAGCAGAAATTAGCCAACTTTAGGCTTTTAGTGCGGCTCAGCGGTGCCGATAAGCGCCGCCGAGAGAATTTTGGATTTTTGTTAAGAAATTTCACCAAAATTTCCGCAAAATTTTGCTTTTTTCTTCGTAATTTCGGAAAAAAAAATTGGTTTACATTAGCGTTGAGGATTTCCGGGGGTCTTTTTTTTGTGCGCATTTTAATTTAAAAAATATTTGAAAATCATTATTCCATTAATGGGGGATAGAATGTAAAGGTCAAAGGGAGGTAAGAAAAAATGTTTGTAAAATTGTTGAATTAGTTCAAAAAGTTTGCAAGACCACTGCCGTCCTCGGCAAAAAAAATTTAAAAGGGACCTCCGACTTTCGAAATTATTTTCGAAATGGCCTATTTTCTCGAACTTCGAAATTCGAAAAAAAAGGTCGATGCCCTAAAAGCATCGCTTGCGGTAAAGCATCGCTTGCCGTAAAGTGTGCAAGTAATTGTTCTTTAATAAAAAATTATGCTTTTCATTTGAACACTAGTTATTAAAATTTTTTATGCCATTTCATTTATTTATAAGATTCGTAACCTTCTTATGTTTAACGTGTTCATTTTTGTCTAATTTATATGTTTAGCGTGTTTAATATTGATTTGGTTTTTATGTTTATTTTTTTTTAAAACAATTTTATTGTTGCATTGCAAATATATACTGAAAAATTATTTATTATTAATTGCTTTCAAATTCCTTCTTCGTGGCACACGCTTTATTTTATTTTTTTATCAATTATTTACTAAAAAATATTTTAAAATATTATTATTTCTCGAATTTAAATTTATTTTTGAAGAATACATATTGTACCAAAATGTTGGTTTAAACCCCAAATTCTTTTTGGTAGATGTATTTTATTTTGGGTTTTTGAGCACTGTCAGACTCGGCCTTGTAAAATCTTTTTTGTCATAACTCGGGCAAAACTGCAGACACATATATGACTAATATACGCATTTTATTTTCTATTATAATTAAAATTTTAATAAATTATGTTTTAGTTTGTTTTTAATAAAAACGATTGATTCTTATTTTACACACTATTAATTCATAAACTTTTTTCATATAATAACTGCAATGCTTTTTTTAAACCCGATATGTCCGCCTGTGGCTCCATTGCTTGCATTGGCAAAGGACTTTGACTCCTTGATCGTTGGCAAACAACTTAAAGACAAAGGCGAACTTAACAATTAGTATCATAATTAATAAACCAAACAACATTCCAACAAATGCGCTGACAACCAAACAACAATCCTACAAATGCGCTGACAACACAATCTTTAATCAGCAATTATTAAGAAACTTATATTAAATTTTACATTGTTTTAAATTTATGGGCATTAGTAGGGCCGAGATTTTTAGGGACTAAAAAACGTGAAAAAGGGACCTATAATAAAGACTAAAAACCCTCAAAATAGGGACTAAAAAGCCCAAAAAGTGGCAAAATAGGGATAAAAATCTCGGCCCTAGTCATTAGTAGGGCGGCGATTTATATGGAAATCCATATTTTTTTTGCGCACTTGAAACGGCTTCTAAATGCCATAAATAGTGTTTTTTGCTTTGGTTGGAGCTTCTAAGCACATTTTATAATCCATATTTTCCATATTTTTCCATATTTCGCAATTTTTATCCATATTCCATATTTTTTCCATATTTTACCATTTTTTAAAAATTCCATAACAAAAATGCAATAAAAACGAAAAATGCACCCCTAAGGATCGACTTTTTAAAAATTTCAAAAAATGCACCCCTAAGGATCGATTTTTCAAAATTTCTAAAAATGCAGGCTTTTTCGCACAAAAAAAAAATTGGTATCTAAATAATTATCTTTTCAAGGTCAAATAAATGAATAAATATTGGGTAGACGACAAAAATAATAACATTTTCAATAAATATAAAAAGATAGTAAAGATCAGCGAAATTTTACAGTAAGCACAATTCACGTATTTAAATTAATGCAAAAAATTATTCAAAAATTTGTGGACAAACAATCATTAAACAAAATTAAAAGGAAAGAAAATTATGATAATTAAAAATGCAGAAACCGAATGAAACTAAACACCTCGACATTCTAATTAATTATTTCTCATATTCTCTGTTTTGTAAAGATAAACTTCAACGACATCAAGAAGGCAAAGCTCACCGTCATAAAAATTAAAATAACTGTCTGTCCGTGGAGGCAATACCCCGCAGTGCGAGATTAATCAAAATAGAAGAATAAAAGAAAGCAAAAAAAAGAAATTATAATTAAATATATCAATCTCAAAGTAAAAATTATTTTAGCTATCTATAAAATCAGAATTAATTAGTTTAAAAAAAACGCATAAAATCATTCGAAAATTTCAAAAATATGAAAAAACTTCCACTTTTTAAATACCTATCTTAAAATTGTTAAAATTGAAGATCATTGTGTTTTGTCACTCGTTCAAACTGTTAACGCACTAAAGGAATGTTATATGCCGATTTTTTACATAAAAAGCTCTAATATTTTTAAATTAAACAATAATTACTAACCTGAGTAAACACTATCAAAATTTAACCAACCATAATATTTGGTAAAAATTTATAATAGTAAATTAAAGATATTAATTAGTAATAATTTGATTAAAGATTTTTTCAATGTAAACATTTTTTTTTGTAATCACAACTTATTCACTGTTTGTTATTAATAAAGCATTGATTATTTGATCCAGATATTAAAAAAATTTCAAATTCTGTTTGTTTTATATTTTTCTTTATGTTTTTTTACTTCGCTGTGCATAATTGTTAAACTATCATCTTTAAATTGTATTGCGGACCCGTTAGTCTTAAATTGTCCCTTTGTCAAACGTTTTTGTAATTTTTTGTTAAATAATTAAAAGCAATTGCTTTGCAAATTTTTAATTGTTTTATCAAATTTTAACTGTTAAACTGCGTGAAGAAATTTCAACGTTTTGTTGGTCGAATAATGTTATACCGCAATGTTCTTGGATCGAGGCACACTATGCTCGGTAGCGAAGTAGCTTTTGATCTTCTGCTGTCTTCGAAAGCATTTATTATAACGTATAGTATTGAAATTTATCAAAATTTATTTTGTTTAAAAAGGTGTATTGATTTTTTATTTAATCGCATTTGTTAAAAATGTCTAATTTATATTAATAATTTCTACACAATTTGTACGCTGGTATCATTATTGTTACAAATGATTGTTTCGAAGGTAGGCTCGCTAGCTTTAAGCTAAATCGATAGAATTGTATTATTAAGAACAAAACCGTTGGTCATTTTTAAAGCATTTTTAAGGAATGGGAGAGGGGGGAAAATGTTTAGAATTAATGAATTTTGTTAAGGAAATTGAACAAAAATATGCTGGAAAATAGCAAATAGAAATAATCAAGCAAAAAGCACAATAGAAATGGCCATTTCCCATTCTGCTACGCTTGACAAAATTGTATTGTTTTTCCCATTCAGGATTGCATGAATTTTACGTTTTGCTGAAGACATGCTAGAAAATAGAAATGTGATTTAATAAAATGACCATTTTTTGATAAAAATGACTATTTTCTGTTGAAAATTTTGAATATACACAATGCCAAACAAGATATTTCCATTAAAACCCCTAAATTTTCAACACTCACGCCAAATTCTCATTTTTCAAGTACATTCTTGAAAATAAGCATATTTTTAATTTTTAAGTACGTGGGTCCATTTTCAAGCACTGTACTTGCCATTCAAGTGCGAATGCCTGTATTAGAACAATTCCGGAAACTTTTTAGCCGCCGTGTATATAATTTTTTGTTTACAATTAATGTCTTGCTATATATTTTTTAAATATCATTTTCTGTTCATTTAATTTGTTTTTTTTGTGGCACTTTATTGAATGGTTTAAAAAATTTACATTTAAATCTCTGATGAAATTAAAAATTCTTTGGTTAAATATTGAATAAATTTAATTCCTTATCATTAACAAGCATTTTTATTGCCAAACTTATTGAAAATGCATTCAACTTTAAAAGGTGTTAAGTTAAACAAAAGCGATCTTTTTAGTTCCTTAGTTTTGATCATAAAAATAAAATATTTATAGACTTTAAGCTCCAAGTATTTTAAATTAGAAATTTTATATTTCTCTGTTAATAGGAATTATAATCTTAAGATTGAAAAACAAAATTTTGCTCGTGTTTACGATTCGTAATTTAAAATTTAATTATCGAATTTGAATTAAAATTCATTGTATATCATTGTTTAAACTTTTTGGTTTTATTAAAACAAGAAGTTGCATGAATTTTAAAATAAAGAATAAAATATTTCATGCTCTGGCCGCCAACATGAATATTTTCATCTGCTGTGCCTCTTTTATTGTATAGTTATCTTACAAGAAACAATCATGATAATTGAAATAATAATTTATACCTTTATACTTACTAACATTTTAATATTAGTTGCTCCAAGTTTATATTTTATCATAAATTAATGCGTTTTATAGTAAATAAATAGAAAACACGTCCTTAGAATTAATTTCCTCGAAAAATTCAGAAAATTTTTATTTTTGTATAATTAACCGCCTTTGTTTCTTTAATATATAAAAGATACTTTTCCCCACGAACGATCCAGAGGCCCTGCTTGGATTTAATAATTTTGCTTTTCAGAATTATTTTTATCGGCTTCTCTCGCAACCAGATCTCGGTTGCTTACTATTTTAAGATTATTGGGGAGTTTTTGTTGATGCGAAGTTATATTTTATTTAAACGTTTTGGGCCGCATATTCTTATTATATTTTAATTAGTTTATAATTTTCATATATAGCATAACCTAAGGATTTAGTTTGTTCTACTATTAATGTTTAAAACATGTTCCTTTGTTAAAGGATTTCGATTTTTATTATTATATGAAATTTTTATTTACTATAAGTCATAAATGCTAATGTTCGTCTTTAAGCATTAATTGTAAAACTTTTTTATATTTTTTTTGTTATATTTATTTGCAATTTTTAATTTTTATTTAACTCAAACATAATTTCTCAGAGAAATGTTTAAGACAATTATTAAATGCATTTATTATTTTATTATAATTCTAAATTTTTATTTTCTATTGAAAAATTCGTACTATGCATCAAATAACATATTTGCAGACAATTTTTAGAATTAAAAATTTTTCACTTTGATGTTTATAATAATTTTTATGTTCTATAATATTTACATTTAAAAATTTAATTTGGTGATTTTAAAAAGTTGTGAATTATTTATCCTCTATTATAAAATTAAATTTACTTTTTGTTTAGCATTTGTCCATTAAGATTTAATAATATGCACATAAGTAAAGTTGTGTTAATTTAATAAAGAATTTTATAATTGAAATAGAAAATTAGACTTAAAACATTTTTATTTAAATCATCAATATTTCATGATATGCGTAACGTCAAAAGGAGCGCGATGGCATGGCCCACCTCATGTGCGGTCACTCGCCCAATACTTTTACAACATACTTAGAGAGTGAAACAATGCCTTTTTTTATTAATTTGCTTTTATGTTTAATAATTACTTAATTTTCTTTTATTCTTTTGAAATTTTGATATTTATTAATGGATAAATATAGTCTTTGCCTAAATTTTTTTATTGACTAATTCTTGAAATTTTTACTCATATAAATTAACTAGATTTAAATGTTGAAATGTTTTTTTTTTGGTTTCTGTAATTTTATCATTATTTGTTCTTACATTTATTTATTATAATATATTTGCCAAGGGGGTGAAAACGTAGAATCGCATTCAATGTCGTCCTTTAGAGCTGTTTTACTCATTTTATTTTACATACATATAATTAATTATTTAATGTAATTTTTATGAATAAATGGTTATTTTGTTCTAATAATTTAAAGACAATAAAAGTAATTTTGATGATACCTCATCATTAGGCGGTTCTGACTTTAGCAAAATAAGTTCGTCTCATTATTCCGTTGAACTTCTCATAGGTAAATTCGTTGTATAAAATTTTGTAACTGCTATGATCTAAATTTAAACTGAACTAAAAGTGATTTTTTTAAGGTTTGATTCAGCAATTACTTACTAATAATGTAGTTTTTTAATAATTATTTTGCAACTACTAAAAATCGCCAGTATTAAAAAAACAATGCTTATTAATTCTGCAAAATTATAAGAATTTTTATTAGCAACAAATTTTCTACGGCATTTTGAAACGTAGGCCAAAAACATTGTTACCCCAAAATTTCTACTAAGCAAAGTTTGGAGTTTCATAAAAATTAATAGGTTGAGCAATAAACTTTAAATCAAGCATTAGGCTTCTCCCATCTATGTTCTCGCTAGCCAGCCTACAATTTCCGCTAATGTTAGATTGTCAAAGAAAAATAGAGTCTCAAACAAACCAGGTAAAAAAAAACAAAATTTGGTTATTGGCTCATAGCTCAGCTCCATTCTAATGACAGGGGAAAAAAGATATCCAAATAATCATTTATTAATTAATACTTTATTCCCGTTTTTATTTAACCATTTCAAATTAACTTATTGTTATCATTTAATTTATATTGTTAATTTAATTATTTACTTCTCGGGTAATAGAAATATAATTTGGAATTAATTCATCAATTTATTTGGCCCAAGAAGCATTAATTTATATTTTTTTATTTTTTAAATAATTGTATTTATGATTTTTTACATAGACTTGTTGAGGTGTTTATCCTAGTTAATTTATATGATTACATCTTTATTTTATAAAATGAGGTAATAAATTTCACTGTTGGTTTTTATAAGGATTTTAATTAATGCTTTTACTTAAATTCAAGTTCTTTGGTTTTTTAGAAATTAATTAATTTATTTTGAAATAAAAGATGAATAAATTAATTTGATTTTATTATTAACAAATTCATTTAAAGTGTATCAAAAAATAAAATTTTCTCGGTTTGATTTTAATTTTAATTTCTTATTTTATAGCTTCAAATTGGTTTCTTAAGTAAAACTCCATGATAAATCGTGCTTTTTTTATGGTGTAACATAAGTTCTGTCCCCCTCTGTTTTTTGAACATAAATTTGTTTTTTAAAAATCAAAAACATAATCATTAGTCAAAATATCCAATATTTTGATCTATAAATTGTTGCCTGTATTCTGGATGTATGGCTTGTCTCCAGTCCATTGAATGGAGCTGAGCTATGAGCCAAAACCAAAATTGTGCTTTTTTTGTACTGCTAGAAGCCTCATGCCAAAATTTGAAATTTATTTCTCTACCTTAATTTTTTATGAAATCTAACTTTACTCCAGCAGAAATTTTAGGGAAAATGCAATTTTAGGAATAATTTTTTAGCAATACGATTCAAAATGCCGTACAAAATTTTGTGCTGGACGAAATATTTTTTGCAGACTTGATAAGCAATGTAAAACAAGGTCTGATCAGCCTCAAATTCCCCGAGATAGAAGTCTTCAAATACGGTCGACGTCCTCCCGGACCTCGGCTGATCTGTGACGTTCTCCTGCCCCAACGCATTTTTGCGTTACAACCGCTTGACCGTGTGATGGGAAAAAACTCCCGGGCTCTTCAATTGAGTAATGTTTTGCAGAGCCTGGGTTGGTTTTAGTCCCAGAGAAAATTTCGTGGGACAGTTTTGGGCATGCTCGCTAGAGGCACCATAAAAAATCACAAAAAGTTGACGAGTCTTGGGCTTGGTTGAAAAATGAGTAAACATGTAGACGAACAAAATAAAAACAGAGCAAGTAAATCCATTGCGTTTGTTAATTTTTTATGCATTAATAAATAACAACAAAAACATAGGGGGACAGAACTTATTTACATTTTGTTGTAGTTTTTTAATGAATTTTAAATATTTTTATTGGTTTTAAGTTTTTAATTTCGTTCAAATGTTTGTTATTTGATTGAAGGATATTTTAATTGTCTTTCTTTAGTTTTTTAATAAATTAACTTTCTAAGGCCCTCTATATTTGTGCGGCACATTAATGATAGCGACTTTTTTCATGAATTTTTTTAAAACTAAATTTAAAGTTTTTGTTGTTTTTAATGAATTTTAAATATTTTTTGTTGTTTTTAACTTGTTTTTAATTCAGTTCACATGTTTTATAGCACGCACTTGATCTTCTTCCATTGAAATTGGAAGGTTTTTTTAGTTTTCTTTATATGATTTCGGTTTCAGCTAAACTTATAAATTGAAAATATTATATTGTTAATAATTTAATCAACTAATTCTTTTTGATAACAATTTGTTTTACTCGTCAAGAAGTGTGGTTTTCTCTCCGTTTGATTCAATGGTTTCTCTGCCGCTGCTTCGGTGGACAATTGCCATATAAAGTGTCATTTTTTCATTTTTGTTTTGATTCAAGTGGTAAAATCTCATTTTAACAAAAATATAACTTGCTCGCAAATTATTTTAATTCAAATTAAACATAGTCTTTTTTACATACCAATTATTTATTTTATTAGATTTATAAAGCTTCTCGTACGACGGATTCATATGTTAAGGTTGAATATTTCTCCTTAGTGTGATAAATTATTTTTTGAATTTTTTTGGTTCGATTTATAAATAATCTTTTGCCCAATCCAGAACCGTTCATTGGCATAAAAATTATTGAATATTTCATTTTTAAAATTTATATTGATTAATTAAATATTTGAATTTTTTATTTTTTCAAATAAAATAGTAATTACATTTTTTGTTGCGCCTAAGCATTTGTCTATTTCATTCATTACATTCCTTATTTTAAGTAGTATTTTAAATATTTTAGATTATCATAATATGGATTATTAATTTATTTATCACTTTATATATAAAAATGCAGTTATTGTTTTGAAGGTGGGCTCGCTAGCTTTACCTGTTTCTAAATAACTGTCATTTTTTTTAAATTAAGATAATTTTTTATATATGTTTATTTATTTAGTAGTTATTTA
Organism: Globodera ellingtonae; assembly: GCA_001723225.1. Classification (NCBI taxonomy): domain Eukaryota; kingdom Metazoa; phylum Nematoda; class Chromadorea; order Rhabditida; family Heteroderidae; genus Globodera; species Globodera ellingtonae. Next base: position 176,037 of record MEIZ01000073.1, read on the forward strand.
TCAATGTCGATGTTTTTGTGATCTTTTTACTAAACTTTTTTGAAATGGCTGGTTCAACCCAAAGTTTTATTTACTTTTATCTGATTTGCGCTGCAATAAATGATTGTTAGTTAGAATGTCTTGTGTTAAACAATTTTAATATTAACTATAAATGTTATTTATTATAAACTCGGCTCTCGTATTATTATTTATATTATGAACTCGGCTTATATTTAATTTATGACAAAAGCATTTTTCTATTATTAAGCTGGCTTATATATTGCCAATTTTAAATATATAATAGTTTAGACACTAAATTCATCAATGGACACCCGGTTCTCCCGTTTGCGTCTTCAACGGATAATAGCGTAATAATTATATAATTGTTATTTCTAATTAATCGCTTTTTGAATAATTTTTTGCATAATTGTTAAGTGCTACTTAAAAATTTTTTCAAGTTGGGTTTTATTAAATTTATTTATTAAGAATTTATAAGTTTCTGTTCTAGATTCTTTGCGTGCATAATTGAATTTTTTAAGATTGGATTTCTCATTGATTTAGATAAATAATGCTATAATTTGATCTTTCCATTTTGGCAAATGTCGTCGGCTTTGTTTCATAGCATGATCGTGGCCTATTTCGTGATGCGCTATTCTTGCGTTGTTGTAGGCGTCGTCCCCTGCCTCGGCCATCTCTTCTTGCCGTTTTGAATTTGGCCTCAATGAACTTTCAGTTTTAAGCAGAAAATTAATTTATTAGACGTCTGATGTCTCAAAGGTTTTTGCTGCAACGCACTCTTGAAGACCTTGCAATATCTGATTCTGTAACTATTAGGTATTACATTTAAATAATAATTTAAAATAATTTAACCATTTTTTTTGTCACATAATTTATTTATTTCATAGTTTATATGATTATCAATTATCCTTATATAAATGAATGGTTTCAATTTTCCGTGTCTGTCATAAAGTTCATTTTAAGATATAAATTTCATTTATTTTAACTTAAAAATAATGAAGTAAGTTATATTTTTTCTATTTATAGAGTTAATGTCAATGTATCGACGTCGTGCGATGGCATGACTCACCTCATATACTGTCACGTGCAATATATACTCTTTTTTACATCCAGTTTATTTATTTAATTAGATTTTTTAATTGCTTGCCGTATAACATTTTTATTCCGTATCTATACATGTTGTTCATTTCCAGTAAATCCCGGTAACTCAGCCAACGCTGTTGTCCAAAGGAGTTGATGTATTCAGCAGCTTTATTTTTCCACTTAATTAAATTTTACACAACCTCGCTAATCACATTTATTTTTTATTTATAATCCAAACAATATCCGATATTTTATTTTTAAAAATTAAAATTTTATAAATAATTATGTCAGTCTTGGTTTAAAGATCAAGATCTGTCAGCGAGTGATTTGCAGATAGCAATCAAATTTATAAATAAATATTTGCCATATAATAATATTTTAGGCTTATTTTTTAAACCTAACTTTCAATAAAAATGCTTTTAATAAATTTAATTATAGTATTTAGTGGTATTATAAAATTAAATGGTAATTCGATGTTGACATCGTCCCCACCACCGATATCTTAAATTAGAGCTCGGATCTCAAATTTTGTTGTTTTTTTAATATTATTTTTATTCATTAGTTAAGATTTTTTTATGATATTTTTGATGTAACTAATATTTTTGTAACTGCTCTTAGCGCCTGTTCCATTATTGATTTATTTATATTATTAAAGTCATTAGCTCTATTATAATTTATTTTTAATTATAATCATCATTACTAAAATTTTATTTGCACAAGTTTTATAATGTTATGCGTGTAAAATTATCAGTACTGTGCGAGTGTATTCGAGGCATGCCCTAAAATAGCTAGGCGTTCACCGACGGCATGCGGAAAAAATTATTTTATAATAGTTAACCTCGTGTCTGCCACAGCCTAAATAAAGTTACAAGCTCCGCAAACTTTGTCCATGTATTTATAATTTATCAATAACATAGCAGATGTTTTTAACATTAAATCTTACAAATTTGAGGATACAATTTTTTAAGTAAATAGATAGCAAATTACAGGAAAATAATTGCATTGCTTTTAATATATGGGGCTTTTTATTTTCTCTTATTTTATCATTTGTTTTTTAAGAATTTTAATGAATAAATATATAGATTTTATTTTAATTTGGCTTGATTTTTTAAAGATTGACTTTAATTTAAAATAATAGTTAGTATTTATCACCTATCCGGATAGACTAGAGTAGAATTAATTTACTTTACATAGAAAATTTAAAAATGAATTTTTTAATTTATATTGGTCTCCATGTTGTCCAACAAATCCCATTCAAATTTGTTATCATAATTTTTACTATACTTTTTTCGTTTTAAACTGCTAATCAAGGACTGTTATTTAAAAGTAGATTAAAAGCAAAAGGGTTTTTTCTGGCTCATAATCATATATTGGATTGAATGATTAATTTTATTTTTTTATTTTGAATAATTTTTAGATTTATGCTTGATCATATTATGTGATTTATTTATCTAAAAATTAGAATCACATTTTGAGGTCGAGATCTGTGTTGCGCAGGGTTTTTTATTAAAAAAAAGTTTATCTTTGTCTATAATAATAAAATTTGAAATAATGCAAAGCATAAATTCTCTATTTCAGCCGTGGAGAATTGGTATTTTTGAATTTTTTTTCATAAAAATGAAGCTATGTGCTTTATCTAATGTTTTACAGGAATAAACTAAAGATAAATAAAGCCGTGGTGTTAGTGGCCGGCGGTCGCTGGGGTTCCCGACAAAGCTTCTGCCGCGTCTGCTTGTCCAATTAAGCAGTCTAAAAATATCATTCCTTAAATTACAAAAGCTTTTAATCATGTAAAGATAAATATTTTGTGCTAATTCCTGCATGTTAAATACTATAAATAAAGTTTATAGGTTTAATTTAATCAATATTTCGTTGTTTGTCATTATATTGCTTGCGGCACATTAATTTTTTGTTTTACTCTTTTACACATGTTAAACTCATAAATTTTTAATTGTTATATTACTACCTTTGTCCTTAATAATCGTTTCAATTAGAATTTGATATTTGTATGCATTAGAGATTTAGAGTTAATTTGTTTTTCATTATTTTTAAGCAATAAAATAACTTTACTTATTAAATACTTTTTTATTAATGATTTTTTAAACATTTTAAAAAACCAATTTAAAATGAATTTACAAATAAACCGACTTTACCGTTCATTACGCGATTAATTAGTTATATAAATTAAATATTGCACTGGTTTTAAAAGTTATTTAAATCTTAATGAATAGTTTCAAAAGTTAAAAATTTTTTTTGATATATCATTTTAATATAAAATTTATTAAAATGCAAAAAAAAAGCTGTTATTTATTTAAAAATCATTTAGACCTCTTGTCACTGAATCGTTGGTCGAGTCCAGCTGCACTTCGCTCATCTGCCAAATTGCATAAAAGTTAATGCAGCTAAATAAGACTTTTAAAAATAAATTATATAAAAATCAAAAAATTATTAATTTATGCAATTTCTGGTCATTAAAGAGGCTAATTAATAAGTAATAGCGTTGAAATTGTTGTTTCATTGTATTTACTTATAGCATCATTAAATAGTTCAATGATAGTTTTGCTTAATATATTTTATTAAAATCGAAAGAATTTCCGTAGTTGATGTGCCAATTTCTAAATATAATTTTTTTTGATGCTTAAATTCTATTATAAAATAAATAAATCCTTTTCGAAAAAAACAAATTTGTTATATTGTTTTTTTATTATAATAAAATCTATCAATCATTCTTTTAGCAAAATTTCTTTATAATGTATCTGAATATCCTTTCATTATTCTGTATTTATTATTTTATTTGCTTGAAATATTTTCATATTCTAATTAATTATGTAATGTTTTTGCATCAAGTTAACGTTTTCTGGGTTAATATCCTTTCCGAGTTTCCATATTTACTTGGCTTTTCGTCCTCGTTTTTCATTCGCTTTTCGTCTTTAGACGGTAGAATTTTTTCAATTAGATATTTATACAATATAGTCAATTCATTTTATTTCGGTTTGAATATTATTTCAATAAAATTCATCTTATTCATTTTTTTGTTGTAATTAATATTATAATTTTCATTACTCTTTGCATGAAGCTGACGCAGTAACGCCATTATTTACTTATTTACCCGCTGAACATATTAAAGCATGTGCGGGTATTAAACACAGCATGACGCCCCGTGAAACATAGAAAAAATTAAGAGTGCCCGTTTTTTAAAACTTCCGTATGCGATTTTATAGTGAACACTAACTCCAAGTAGCTGTGGAGTGCAGGAGCTCGCAACATAGGCAGAAAGTGTCTGGGCTTTTAATAATAACTATTATTTTTTAATATATTAAATGAATGCAGAAGGGCTTAAATGTTTTCTTCCTCTCATGTGTGAGTGCTTTTTTCGCTTAGCGTTTAGATGCATCGTTATGTTGAAGTTTAACTATTTTTGAGCGTCCAACAACCTAATATAGCTTGTAGTGTTTATTGGTTTAAATATATGTTATTGAATATATTTTCCAGAATTTTCATTATACTATTAATAATAAAATAATAGTGGAATTTTTATAAAATTTTCTTCAAACAATTTTTGTATTTAAGATGGCTATCTTGCTTCTACGATAAAGCAAAACTAAATGAAAATTTCATTTTTTTAAATTTATTCAAAATAGTTTAGTAATATATTATTAAGAGTTTGCCAATTCGTCGCCGAGCAATAATACATTACACGCTTTTGATAGATTGAACATTTTTAACTAAAGGGATTTTTGCTTTTAATCAACATTTTTATTTTAAATATTAGATAGTTTTAGAAAAAAAAAGTTTAAAAGCATTATATTTATCTTTTTCATTTATTATAAGGGTATAATGATTTATGAGTTTTAAAATGGGTTAGCTAATAATTTATCTTTTGTCATGTAAAATAAATAATTTCCATTTTTGTTTTATTTTAAATTGATTTTATGGATGGCTAATTCATTTTAAAGACATGCTGAGTAATATTTTTAATAAATAAATATACAATACTTGACAAGATAGCGATAATTTGTCGGATTGCAGACAAACAACGATCTTTTTAGTCGTTTTTGTACTACTTATAGAATAAAATTAAAGTTTATTTATATCTTCATTTTTTAATTTAAATTTATTATTTCTTCGTTAATAAGCATTAATTTTTCACATGTGAGGTAAATAATATTTGATTTAAAAAAATTGTCCTTTTTTTTCTCCTGTTTTTAAATTTATTTAAAATTATTGGCGTGTTCCTTTTTAGGTCATGCATCATTCTATATATAAGACATTTGTTTTTATCAATTACCCAGCCATTTTTATAAAATTTAAATTAAATAAATTACCTAATTGATAAAATTAACACGTTGATCGTTCAAGCTCCGCAAACTTTAGTTTAATGCCTGGCGGGGATGACATTCTGAAGAGCAGGTTTCAAAGGGCAAAATAAAAAACACTTCATAAAATTCCAAAGAAAATGTTAAATATAATTTTCATTTTAGTTTGTTTTTTTATCGGTTTCTCTTGCAACCATTTGCGATGTTGTAGCTTATCCTGTTAGGGCAGAACGAACCAATTTACGCATTTTTTTGTAGATAATTTTCACTATTTACTTTTAATCCATGCCTTTGTCTTAAAAATAATTTATTTATTAACTTATCTTTGATTAAGTTTTTAGCTCAATTCCAGTTCGCTTCATTTTAAGGCTTAATTTTTTGTCAGTGTAAGATTATTTACAAATAAAAAAAGCTTTATATAATTAAACAAAAGTAAATAATATTTTCTTTTTAGATTAAATATAATTTTGAACTAAATACTATATTAATTTTAAAATATTTGGTAAGGTCGGTTTTTTGTTTTATAGTTTAATATATGTGATATTTGTACTTACCCACCTATTGGTGTCGGTTTTACATTTAATAAGGCATAGATTCACAGTTACACTACTATTTATTCATAAACTTTTCCCATTTAATAACTGCTATGCATTTAAACGCGATGTAAGCAATTATTAAGAAACTTAAATTAAATTTTTCATTGTTATAAATTTATGGCCATTAGCTTATAGTGATTATTTTTTAGTGATTTTGCTATTTGCAAAGTTTTTCAAATTAATTGCATATAAGTAATTCCGCAAATTTTGTTTAAAAAATATAATCTTTTTGTGAGAATTTCATAGTTTTGAACAATGTTTTAAATCACGTCACGCATTATGCGAAATTTAAATGTCAATTTTTAAGATATTATATTTTATTAATGTGTTTAGTTGTATTAATGTTTTTGAAAATATAAAATTTAAAAATAGAAATCGGCTCGTGTTTTAAGCTTCGTACTAAAATAATTATCGTTTATTTTGGTTTTTAAATAAAAACTAAGCAGAGCTATTGCTCGTACTTTTTTAAATTAAATTTGTTGGCTTTTTTTAAAATAATTTTATTGTTGCCATTGGCTTTTCGCGCATGTTCGGCGCGAGCGTGCATTTGTTCCAGCAAATTTCCATTTTATAATTTATTAAATGTATTTCTTTTCACTTTCATTGTCAATTTTCGTTTATAAATCGGTTTATTTTATAGATATTTCGTGTTTAGATTATAAAATTTTACGATTAGTACAGACAGATGAAGCACTTTATTGTGACATTTTAAATGTAAGTATTTTGTTTATTTTTTATGGGCGAGCCATCAAATTCCAATAAAGCCTTTTTATTTGTTTAATAATTAGAAAAACATTTCCAATATTTTTTAATAATTTCGATTATTTTTGTGTTGAACAATATTGTGAATTAACGATACGTCGCATTTTAAGCTTTTATTTTTAATTTATTGTTTTTAATTCAATTATTAGCCCACTTTTGATATACAATTTTATAATAACTTTTATTTGACCTGTCATAGAGTTTGGTCGGCAAAGCCTATTATGTGTTTAGTTGCTGAGAATGCTCCATTTTTACTCAAATAAATAATAGACGTTTTTATTATTTTTTAACATTTAAAATTCCAACAAAGAAAATAAAATAATAATTATTTTTATTTAAGAATCAATATGGTTGCGAATTTATTTTTTATTTTAAAATTACAATATTTTTTGTGCATTGTTCGATGCGTCGTTTTTGATTCTAAGAATTTTTTACAAGAAATTATCACCGGAAGGTAGGGTGATACCAAATATACAGTATGTTGTATTACACCATGTTGAGGATGAACAAATGTCAGTTAATCGTTTGGCATGTTTAATTTGAAAATATATACCTATATATCTATGAGATGTTTAGTTTGTTGGGTTTTTGGTATTAAAAGCATATGGTTTCTTAAAAGAATCCTAAATTTCCAAATATTCAATACTCAAGAATTCGTTATTAAAGCACTTTCAGTTATGTTTATAAATTATGTCTGTTATTATTTATTACAAGTTTAATTTTCATTCAATCATTTAATTATATTTTAGGCAATTAATTTCTTGACGCTGCTTCGGCATAATAAGCTTGCTCTTTCGGCGCCGCAGGGCCAGCCATTTGTTGTCAGTGATATATTAGCTTGTTATATGTTCAAGGATTTAATTTTTGAATAATTTATATGAGCTAATCATTCATTGATATGTTTTTATTAATTTCTCGGGATTTAAACTCTTTATTTTTTTACTAATTGGTCGTAAATAATTCATAATTATTTAAAAAAATTGATCATTTCAGCATTAGTTTTTATAAACATTTATTGAACATGCCTTTTAGATTGGATGTCTCCGTCGCGCGTTAGCATTCAATGAAACCGTGCTTGAAGGCATAAAAATTATAAAAAATGCTTTAATTTTATACGAAAATTCGTATCCGTGCCAAGCCCGATTTGTCACAATAACATTAAAACACGCATTATTTTGTGTAAATGTTTACAAATGCAAAAAGCATGAATTATAAATATTTTATTTTATTTTAAATTATATAAATCTCATTTATAACATCAAACACAAAGAAATAACCATTATTATGTTATTTTTAATTTGGCGATTCAACGCCTTGATTTTGTTTATTGATCTGGCAATTATTTCTGGAATTAATCATAAATATTATTTTTCCTTAATACTTATATTTAAACGAATAGAATTTTTATTTGTCATAAAGAGTTTTTAAACGGTATGTTTATTTTCTCAAAAGGTAAACCTATATTGTAGTTTAATACGTAATTATTTCATTTGTGATTTGATGAATAAAAGCTCAATTTATTATTTAAATATTAATGTTAATTAATGCGAGTAAAATTATTTAAATTACATTTATTATTAAAATGTCGATTTTTATTGCTCTAACGCTGTTGTAGTTTTTAGTTAAAATTAGGAAGTATTTTTTGTTAAATATTAAACAAAATTTGGTGATTTTTGAAAATTATGTAAATTTTAATTATTAAAATACATCTGGACGGGCATCCATTGGTGGGCAGTAGAAATATCTTTTATACATTGCAAATATAATATTTATGATTTAGTTTAATTTTAATAATTTTAAAAATATGGCTTATTTATTTGTTTATCAATAAATTAAAATTAGTATGATCCTATCCATGAAGCGTGAGGATATCCGGGGGTCTTTTTTTTGTGCGCATTTTAATTTTAAAAAAATTTGAAGATCATTAAATGTTCCATTAGTGGGGGATAGAATGTAAAGGTCAAAGGAAGGTAAGAAAAAATGCTTGTAAAATTGTTGAAATATTTCAAAAAGTTTGCATGCCGTCCTCGGCAAAAAAAAAATTTAAAAACAGGGACCTCCGACTTTCGAAATTATTTGCGGAAAACGGCCCATTTTCTCGAAAGAAAAAACGTCGAAAATTGGAAGACAAAAATCAAAATTTCGAGACAGCCCTGGCTGGTACCTTCGTTGTTATGTTCAATTTTTTATAATGATTTTATTCAATATTTATTGCTGCAGAACCACAAAATGAATAAGTAAGTGTGTACAAAGGTCCGAAACCATTTATCTGTTAAGAAATAATTATGATTAAATGAATTAGACTTTCTACAAAGTATTAATTGTATAGTAAGGTTTTTTATTTAAAAATGTAGAAATAATTATATTAAATTGAAGTTTTATAATTGAACGGAGGATCTTTTCAAATACATTTCTGGAATTGTTATATATTTTTTGAATGTATAAGAAATACACTAAATATTTTATTTATTACTCTAAAAGATATAATTGAATTTAAACTCTCGTAAAAGATTGTATTAATTTTTAAAATATTTCTTTCATATGTAATGTTAGCATAAAATTATTTATTTGCTTATTGATAAATAATTGTTTATTGTTTTCATGGTAACAGTTTTGTTCTGTAAATTTTAATTACTACCTTTTTTTGAATATTAAATTTTTTTAAAGTTAAAAGCGTTTATCAAACCGATGAGTTCTGGTGGTCTTGGCACAATCTTTCGTGCGTTTTGTTTAAGTTTGCCATTATTAATTAATTTATAAAATATTTTTTTATTTTGAATAATTTTTAGATTTATGCTTGATCATATAATGTGATTTATTTATCTTAAAATTAGAATCACGTTTTGAGGTCGAGATCTGTCTTACGCAGTGTTTTTTATTTAAAAAAAGTTTATCTTTGTCTATAATAATATAAAATTTGAAATAATGCAAAGCATAAATTCTCTATTTCAGCCGTGGAGAATTGGTATTTTTGAATTTTTTTTCATAAAAATGAAGCTATGTGCTTTAACTAATGTTTTACAGGAATAAACTAAAGATAAATAAAGCCGTGGTGTTAGTGGCGGCGGTCGCTGGGGTTCCCGAAAAGCATCTGCCGCGTCCGCAACCATTTGCGATGTTGTAGCCCATCCTGTTGAATTGGCGATTGCGACAATGGAAGTGGTTGTGGACGATTTTCCGCCAGATGTAATTTATTTTTTTAATTTTGTTTGGCTTTTTAAAGTTGTGTATTGCCGTTTTGTCAGTTATCTCCATCGGTTCGCTCTTATCGAGGTTATGTTTGCTAAAAAGGAGGTTTTTGGTTTATCTTGTGCTAGTTCCAGTAGTTAAATAGTATACATAATAAATGTTTAATTTATAATATTTAGTTTTTTTGTTATTATTTTGCTGTGTGGGCACATTAATTCTTTGTGTTGCACTTTTCACATGTAAATTTAAGAAAAAGTTTAAACAAATTATAAACAGCAAATATTAATTTGACACTTTATTGAAATAAATGTTTTTGGTGTGTTGTGATTAAAATTTGAAAATTTAATGTGAATTATCTAATTTGAAAATCATATATGTAACAATATTAGTGCATCAGCGATTTATTTTACAATTTTTGTAAAAATTAAATTCTATTTTCAACAAACTTTAAATAATTTTATTCTTATTAAAATATTTATATTATTTTGAGTTATCATATAAATTGTCGTTTTCATTTTAAAATCACAAAATAAGGAGCCGATTTAATACCTCTATAGATAATGAGATAAATTTATATTTTATTTTGCAATATCTTTTTACTTATTTAAGTTTTGTTTAAAAGAGTAATTATAATTGAGTTCCACGTTGCTTAAATTATTTATTTATTGAAATTTTGGCTTATTTTTACCCTTGTTTATGTGCACTATACCACACGGTAGAGCATTTGGTGCGCCGGATACGTATTGTTTTGTCCAGCCATTTTCTATCCAAATGGGAGCAATGCCCCATTTCATGCCGAGTCGAATCAAATTTTATTTTTATTTTGCAATTACCTTGCTACTATTGTTTAAAAGAGTAATTAATTATTATATTTCAATTGATTGCTCGATAAGCCCGTACCTTTCTCAATTAACTATTTGTTAATTACGAAAGTACATTATTTAAATTTAAATAAATTGTTAAAATTTTTATTTAAGGTTTTGTAAGATTTAAAATTATCATTGGACATATATGGTTAAAAATATTTATACGCTCGACATTTTATTGGGTAAATTAAAAAAAGTGTTAAATTAAGCTGCTTATTCATTTTGGCAAAGATTAAATGGAATGAAGAGAGCTTCAATGAATTATAAAAATAAATTTAATTGAATTTAATTTAATTATGAGTATTCATATTTCAAAAACTGTAAATATTTTTCAACTTTTTTATCAAAAACAAAGGTCCAGGCTCCGCAAACGTTGTTCATAAATTTATAATTTATCAAGAACATAACAGATGTTTTTTAACTCATCAAATCTTGCAAACTTGGGGATAAAATTTTTTATATGAATATATAGCAAATAATTAAATGATAAACAGAATATAAATGTATAAAATTATATTTTTAGTTGTATCATGCATAGCTAAACTTTAAATAACTACAATTTTGGCATAATTTGTAATTTGGTTTACTTTTTGATTCAAGTTTAGGAGAAAAAAAAATTTGTTTAATTATTCGGTTTGAACATTTTTGTAAACGCCGACGTGATCTTTCTGCTGGAAGACGACCAAGTCGCTGATGATGCTGACGTCCAGTCTTCGTCGTGTGAAACTATTTTTTTAGCCTTTTTTGAAAATTTATATTATTTTTTGAATATAATTACTTTATAAAATTGACTGATACTATATGCTTTTTATAGCGAATGTTTAGGTAGATGTATTCAGTTGAAATTTTATTTAAAACATTATATTTTGTATTGAGCCTGAAATGGTATTTCTTTACATACCAAGGGTTTTTATAGTTTAAATATTGCAGACTTAAGAATTTGGCTCATTCGTAGCAATAAAATTTTAAAATTTATTTTAATTAAATTTGCTGACAAACTGGCATTACAATTATTTTGTATCCGACATTACACTTATCATTATTTGTTTATTGCATTTATATTTTCATTAAAATCTTTTTTATTTAGATAAATTTTATCTATTCTCAAAAACCTGAGTTTTTCCAAATTTCAAAAATGCTTAAAAACTTTCGATATTTAGGATTGTATTTCGGTCAATGAAATAATTTTTTAGGGTAAAAACATTTTTTTTTGGTGATCGCAAACCCCCATCGCATTAAGAGCAGTAAAGCCTTTCCCTACAACATAAAGCACAATCGTATTGATTCGAAGGCCGTTATATCGGTAAAAACGTCCCATCGACACACGCAACCACTTGTGGCATTCGTGCCATTTATGACATTTGCAATATTTAAAGCTTTTCCACAAAGTGAAGTCACCGAATAAAAGCGAGCCTTAATTCTTTGGATTTGATCGGCTTTCGGAAAACACACACATAGTGCCCAGCAAATTTAAAACAAGGCATTGGTAACTGAATCAATTGTTCTCGAAATCGTCGTTTAATGGACACCACACGCTAACGACATTGTTCTTTGGTGATTACCTTCCGACAACAAATTTATTTTGTGTATTTCTGTGACTTTTACCTGTAGCATAGTACAGTAAAGCAATTTGTAACTGCTGCAAACAATCAATATTTTGGGTAAATTATTTTTATTTCAATTATGATTTAAAAAGTTATTATTTATGAAAATAACTGAACTTTTATTTTTCAGTTTCTGTGTGTGTTCTAATGCTCATATTTTTGATTCAAATTTAAAACAATTTAAACATAATCTTTACATAACTTACACGAGATAATTAATTAGTTGACAAAAATGTAAAGGAAGAGCCAGCTTTAATGCTTATTTACTTTTTAAATAGGCATGTTGTAAAGATAATTGTTTTTATATATACGATTAGAGTGGCTAGCCGAAACTTGCGGCCCGAAATTTGCGGCCCCGAAACTTGCGGCCCGAAATTTGCGGCCCGTAACTTGCGGCCCGAAACTTGCGGCCCGAAACTTGCGGCCCGAAATTTGCGGCCCGTAACTTGCGGCCCGAAACTTGCGGCCCGAAACTTGCGGCCCGAAACTTGCGGCCCGAAACTTGCGGCCCGAAACTTGCGGCCCGAAATTTGCGGCCCGTAACATGCGGCCCGAAACTTGCGGCCCGAAATTTGCGGCCCGTAACTTGCGGCCCGAAACTTGCGGCCCGAAATTTGCGGCCCCGAAACTTGCGGCCCGAAATTTGCGGCCCGTAACTTGCGGCCCGAAACATGCGCCCTAATTAAAGCAAAAAAATCAATGACAAAATCAACTTTTCACACAATTTTTGGCGGCATTGATAAAAAATAAAAGAAAATAAGTTTTAATAAGCTGTCTTGATTTGGCAATAATACCTGCAGCGAGGCTGCTTGTTTAAACTATCATAGATAGTTTTGATAAAATTTATTTTTTAACTGGAACCACCATGACCCTGTTCTCATTTAGGTAGGTTAATTATTGTTCTGAAAGATGGGGACGCTTCATGCAGGATAGAATTTTGGTTTACAAATTGGACCCGATCCGGGGCGTTTTGACTAGGCCACGAGCCAAAAAATGCATAAACAATAATTTAGCATTGAAAAATCTGGTCGAGTCTTTTGATCGGAATGTAAATCCGAAAATACCGACTCGCTGGAAAATTTTGATCAGTGGGACAACTAGCCCAGACAATATGAGCTATGTATTAACTTTTACTTGCATTTTTATGACAAAATGGTGTAATAATTATCAAGATTAAAAGTTATTTTGTCATTTTTTGTTTTTTTTGTTCCTTTAATTAGGGCCGCTGGCCGCAAGCTTCGCACCACCATTAGAGTGTTTGAGAATAATTATAATTTTTTATAAATAGTGTAAACTTTATAAATAATAAAAAAGTGAATTAAATTACTATATTTTAAACTTAATCATTTATTTCACAGTTAATAGTTTATAAGTTTTTTTATTTTTAGTTAAGCGGCTTTGCGCTTGTCTTGAACCTCATCGACAGTCAGCGCGCATTCAGTATCAATGCCTTCTTGGATATTTAGGATGTATTTCGGCCAAGAAAATATTTAATATTATTTTAATTAATTTTTTTTTATAAAAACATATTAATGATTGTTTTATTTAATTTATTAAGGATACTTTTTTATCAATGATTTTTACCTTATAACAAAATTTTGGTTATTTAATTGAAAAGTTTTCTCATTGATAGTTTTTTTTCATAATTATTAGGATTTCGAATGCTTTGTTATGGGTTTGTTTTGTCTGTAGGTTAGCTTACAAAAGGCATCACACTTTAATAATAAAAGCAAAATTCTATTATCGCTCATCGATTAAAAATAATTTGATGATTTTATCCAGTTTGCAAGTCATAAGATTTATAAATATGTAAAAATATTTATTTTTTATAAATATTAACTTTCCATTAGCTAATTCAAAATAAGAATGTCGTACATACATAGTGCAAATATTATTGCTTCTTTTCCTTCCAGCATATGATTACTAACACAATCTATATTAATTATTTTTAATGTTGCGCTTATTAATTATTCTTAGTAAAATTAACTGCCAATAAATATTTTCTGATCATAAATTTCATAGAGTTACTAAGCAATTATTATTTAATGTAAATAATTATTTTTGCTAATTTCGTGAAAAAATTGTATGGCCATGTAACAAGTTCCATTTTTGTTTCAAATGCTACCCAATCATTTAAACGAATTTAATTAAAACCGTACATTCTTTCGTAGAACTGGCCGAATTTAATATGTATAGTCTCTTTTGATTTAAACTTTGATGAGTTTCCGTTGGTCTCTCCCTTTGGTTGTGCAACAGAACGTTGTGGGGGTATGTTGGTTATTATATTATAATTATTAATTTTAATTTTATTGGCATTCTATTATACTTTTGAATAGACTCTTAACAATAATAAAAATAATTTAATATTTAAATTCACCCTGATTTTCTTCGGAAAACATTGCCACATTATTAAAATTCTATTGATTATTAATTATTATTATTATATATATGTAAATTTATTTCATCCTTTTAATGAACTGATTAGGAAAATACATTATACAATCATAGTAAAGCAGCTTAAACTTATTTTAAAATTAAGGCATTGCCCGTACGTGATGACAGATTAATTGTGTATGATTTTGTTTTTACATAACTTTTTTGTAGTTGAAATATTTTTTTGTTATTTTTTAATGAAAATATAAGTTATTTGTCGTGCTGTTCCATTAGATGTTAAAAATGTTTTAGTAGCGAAATTCGGATTTGTTTTTTAAAGAAATATTATGTTTATGTACAGCTGCTTCATTTCATTGTTTATGTATGCTTATCTGATTTCCTTTCATTTAAGAATTAAAAGATAATTTAGACGTTTTTATAAACATCATTTCTTTAAATTACAGAATTTATGTAGCAAAATTTAATCACACAATTTGTTGTACATAGTTTTTTTAATAGTTTTTTATGTTTGGATTCTACATTAAAAGCATCTATGCTTATATTTTAAATAAAAAATTTCTTCAACCAAAGATTCATTCCATAAAATTGACTTTTTTTAGTTGCTTATAATAAAGTTTAATTGAATTTGAAGGAAAAACCTTAATATGCAAATCTTTCAAAGCATTGATTTAAGGATTTGTAATGCAATATTTCTTAGCAGCAAATTGTGCCATTTATGCAAATTCATTTTTTTCAAAATAATTATACTATCAATATGTAGAATATCTGTAAACTTTTTCGACAGGTAAATGTTAGAGCACCTTTAGCAAATCGGACTTCCTTTTTTATATACTTAGGGTGTGTCATAAGTTTTGAGCCTCTAGATTTTTGAATTTGAAAATTTGTAACTCCGTTATTCATCAGCTGCTCTCATCTGCTATAAATTTGCTCAATACAATTATGAAATTTAATATTTATCAAGTGCAAATATTTATAAAATAGCATTTACTTTAGAAAATATTTTTCTTTAAAGAATATTTACTGGTTGAAAATTTCACTTGAATATATTCCAAATTGATCATTTTTATTATCGACAGTCATAATTATGTCATTATTCGATGTTAAAAGTAAAATTTTGCATGACTTGTTATGTTTTGTGTTGTGAGTTAGCTCCATCAACTCGCTCTTGTTGCTGAGCCCTTGTCGTGTAGCTGTCTCGCTTCTTGTCGTTCGTAAGAATTTAATTTTGTTGGCAAACTATTTATATTATGAGCCTTTATAAGTTTAATGTTGATTAAAAGGTGTCGGAATATAAATGTTGGGATAAACATTTTTAAACAAAAAGTTGGAGGGGAGATCTTTTGGCTTTATCAATGTAAATATTGTATTTAGATTCTTCGTTTGTCCTTTCTACGTTTAATATTTGGCCAATTTTCGTGAAGCAAATTAGTTTATGTTTTGTATTACGCTTATATTTAAATATTATTTAGGTTTAATTAAACATAATAAGACAAAAATTTGGTTTAATAGAGTAACTATGTCTTTAAATATGAATTGCAAATATCTCTTCAAAACGTTGTCGGTGTAAATGATTGATTTAGTTGTAAATTTTTTTAAATTTTATTATTAAATTTTTCTTTAATAATCTTAATAATGAATCAAAATTTTATATATTTTAACGTATTTAATAACGACTATATAATCTGTAAAAATTCAAAATATGCTTACTGATTTGCTTATCATTATATTTAATCCATTTGAATTTAAATGTTTTGGCGGCCAATTTTATTATGTTTAGTAATAGTTTATAGTTATTATATATTGTATAATTTAGAAATAGCAGGCTTATTTTTAATTAAAATGAATACAATTACTGAATAGCTTTTAAAGTAAGTTTCTGCATGATTTTATTTTTACATAACTTTTTTGTAGTTGAACATTTTTTTTTGTTATTTTTTAATGAAAATATAAATTATTTGTCGTGCTGTTCCATTTAGAATGTTAAAAATGTATCTGACTTCCTTTCATTTGATGTTAGACAGTTTTCCAATGCTTTTAAGAATTAAAAGATAATTTAGACGTTTTTATAAACATCATTTCTTTAAATTACAGAATTTATGTAGCAAAATTTAATCACACAATTTAATGTACATAGTTTTTTTTTAGTTTTCATGAAAATCTAGTTTTTATTTTTGGATTGTAACACCATAAAAAGCATCTATGCTTATATTTTAAATAAAAAATTTCTTCCATAAAATCGACTTTTTTTTAGTTACTTAAAATAAAGGGTAATTGAATTTAAAGGAAAAGCCTTAATATGCAAATCTTTCAAAGCATTGATTTAAGGATTTGTTTTTAGCAGCAAATTGTGCCATTTATGCAAATTCATTTTTTCAAAATAATAATACTATCAATATGTCGAATTATTTGTAAACTTTTTCGACCAGGTAAATGTTAGAGCACCTTCAGCAAATCGGACTTTCTTTTTTTATATACTTAGGGTGTCATAAGCTTTGAGCCTCTAGATCTTTGTTCTCGCTAGTCAAAACCTTTTTCCGTTAAGGTTAGATTGCGAAAGAAAAATAGAGTCTTAAACAAACCAGGTTCAAAAAAAGCAAAATTTGGCTTTTGGCTAATAGCTTAGCTCCATTCAAAAGACAGAAGACAAAAATATATCCAGAAAACGACAATATTTTATAAATCATAAAGGTGGATATTTCAATTCATAGTTGTATTTTGTTGATTTATAAAAAATTTCTCATTCAAAAATCTAGTAGTATAATTATAGTTCTTATAATTTTTATCTATTTACCTGGTCACCCCGATTATAGTAATAATGTTGGTTGTCTCATTGTTTTTAGATCATTAATTGTTAAATAATAGATTTTGCAAAGTAAAAGTTCGATGAAGGGCCCCCTCCCTCCTTAAATGGCCGTACGCGATATCAAAATTGAATATTCGCGCAAAGTGTTATCATAATTTGTATTGTATATTTATTAGATTTCAACTGTTTATCAAGTAAAATAACTATTTTTGTAACTTTACAATAAATTCCAAACACGTTTGGAATTGCTTTATTTGAAAATTTATTTATACATCACCCAATCAAATCTTTCACGCACGTTATAATTATATTTTTTGGCTCATTAAATGCATGATTTTAAGAGTGGTTGTTTTTCAGAATTTGCAATTTAATTGTATAAGTTTTATATTATATAATTTATAAAAGTTCAAAGTATGCTTCGACCCTGTCCGTGACGAAGTCCGGTGATTTTGCACACCGGTTCAAATGATCTTACAATATATAAGTTTAAATTTCATTCAAACATTTTAAAAATTAAAAATAAAATAAATTGCAAGCAGTCGATTTATCGTTCATTATGCGTAGAATTATTTATCAAATTAGTCAAACATTGTGCTAAAAATATCTTAATTTGAAAATTTTAACGTATTTAATAACGACTATATAATCTGTAAAAATTCAAAATATGCTTGAACCCGATTTGCTTATCATTATATTTAATCCATTTGAATTTAAATGTTTTGGCGGCCAATTTTATTATGTTTAGTAATAGTTTATAGTTATTATATATTGTATAATTTAGAAATAGCAGGCTTTTTAATTAAAATGAATACAATTACTGAATAGCTTTTCAAGTAAGTTTCTGCATGATTTTATTTTTACATAACTTTTTTGTAGTTGAACATTTTTTTTGTTATTTTTTAATGAAAATATAAATTATTTGTCGTGCTGTTCCATTTAGAATAATGTTTTAGTAGCGAAATTCGGATTTGTTTTTAAAGAAATATATGTTTATGTACAGCTAATTCATTTCATAGTTTTATGTATGCTTAACTGACTTTCTTTCATTTGATGTTAGAGCAAAGTGTTATCAATAATTTGTATTGTATATTTATTAAATTTCAACTGATTCAGAACTTTCATTTAATAAATAATAAATTCATTCTAAATTTTATAAAAAAATCCAACTCAAATATTCATAGTCAATAATTGATTTAAAAAATGGAAGTTGTAAAGGAATTTAATGAGCGGGGAAATTCGGAAAGTGTCCGCCCGCCCCCGAGGCCAAAAATCAATTGGCGGCGGATGGAACGGAAATGTGCAAACATTTGGCATAATTATGCGAACGAACGTTCTTTGATATTTTTCAAAAAAAAGTTATGAAATATTTTAAGTTAAACAAAAAGTGATCTTTTGATTTATTCTTATACTTCTTACAGATCTTCCTTTTTTATCGTTATAAGCAGACAAATTAAACAATTTATAGTTTTTTTTTAAAAACACCTGTGCTAATCGGTAATAAAAAAAGTTTGTAAATTTGAAATTTAATAAATTGTAATATTATTTTATTTGGGTTTATTTAAACTCTTTTTCAATTTATATAAATTATTTGATTTTCTGTTTTTAATTAATATAAATCCACAAAATTGTTTCATATTTTAATAGTCTAATTTGGTGATCTCACGATAATAACATTTATTTAAATTTATTTCTGTTTGTTTTTAAATAATTTTTTTTTGCGCCGATATAAAACACTTCTTTAATGCACACGGCGCTATGTTCCGGTCCTGCTGATTGATGTTTTTGCAAACGGCGCGGTGCATTCTTTTGCTTCATAATAGTGTTTTAATATTTTCAAGACTTTTAACTTTTCGTGTTTTTCTAATTTATTCTTATAAAGATATACTATTAGTTTTTCTGATTATAAAGGTGCCATGTGCTTTACCAAAATTATTATTTTTTATTAAATTTTATCAAGATACGGCGATTCTAGCCACTTAGGGTCCTCTCAATCTTATAACCGCACACCGAAATCACCCGCATCTTGCATTCGATGTTCCCCTGTTTTGGCGCATTGTAAAAGCAGCTTCATACCCCAGAGACATCGTGATCCTTCTTGCACGACGCCGTAATTATTTAAATCATTTTTACTCTTTTAAAAATTTACAAAACCTATCAAGAATTCTAAATTTCAATATTATATGCAATATTATTTTATTCGTTTTTTCATTAAATTAAAACAGTTTTACTAATTTTGTAATTGGCCTTTCATTTTCATATATAAAAATAATAATTGTTTTAAGGAAGCAATAAAATGTATTTGAACTGAATTTACCTTTTGTTTATCGCACAAATTACCATTTATTTTGGCTATATTTACGCTTGATGGTAAGTTTTTTTAGTTTGTTGTAAAAAAATTAAAATATCAAAACAAATTTGAAGTTTAAACACGGCACCCGCGCAACTCCAATACCGGCATCCACAACAGTTTACATATAATTAAATTTATTTATGAATGAAATGACAAACTTGGTCGTTCGTTTGCACATTTACGTTCCGTCCGCCGGCCATTGATTATATTTGCCTTTGGGCGGGCGGACACTTTTATGTTTGATTATAGGTTTTTTAATAAAATTTAGATGAATAATATAATCGACATAAAAAATATTTAACTTTAAAATAAAAATATTTTTTAACAATCAATTCCATGTTAATCGCTATTCAAAACCCAAAGTGGGTGCCATGAATTTTTAAATAAAATCAAGTCGTATGCGGGCAAGACATTATGAGCTAAAAACTTTCAAACCCTAGGTATGGGCAGATGGTCTGTGAATTGTTTGAACACCTGTTTCTTATGAGAGGCTATGTTTATTTCAGATGATTAATATTGACATTATAAATTATAAAATATACATAATTAAAATAGCCCAATTTAAAAAAGATGTAAAAGTGTGCAAAATAAAGATTGAAAGCAATTCAAAACAAAGATGTCATAAAACGGACATGGCAACAAAATGCAGGTCGCGATAATTTGCTTAATTAGAATTCAATGTTCATTTAAATTATTTTATGTCACGAATTAATCCATGAGATTATTGTTCTACCATTTTTCTATATTACCTGATAATTAATAAATTGCAACTTTAACTTTTATACAAAATACAGAAATATATATACAGGTGTCTCTTTTAAAAAATAAATTAAACTTAAATAAAAGGTGTACAGCTAAAATAATTAATAATAATCAGAATTAATTTATAAGGAAATAAAAAAAGTACAGCCAAAATAATTAGTAATAATGAAAAATATAACTTAAAATTAGCAACATTTAATTTTTTTATGCTTTCTATTTTCTGGCTTTGAAAAAGGCGACCAGAGCAATCCCTGGTATATATGTTACGGTAATGGAATTCGGTTAATTCTGTAATTAACCGGTTAATTTTGGAAATTCTAAAATTTATAAGTCTATAACTTTTTTTAAACTCACCCAAATCAATCAAACAAGATGCCATTCGAAAGTTCTAAGCATTAAATGCTATTGTAGCTTATAAATTGTTGAAAAAATTATTTCGAAATGCTGCAGTGAAAACCACTGATATGGTTTTTCACATTAAACTTTTTAAAACGAAATGAACCGCTTGGCGCTTTTTCCCCAAATTTTTTCTCAATCAGAGCTTTCGAATGGTTTCTTGTTTGTTTTATTTGTGGAGTTTAAAAAAAGTTATAGGCTATTCAAATTTTAAAATATTTTCAAACATTGATACAATCTTTTACGAGGCTTATGAACAAAAGTCACGGAAAAAATACCAAAGAAATGAAATGATTTGTTTAAAAAATTGCAATCCAATGTCGGCAATATGAGAAGTTATATTAGTGGATTCGGCCTTAAAAAGTGACATAGGCCATTCAAATGCATGAATTTTTTTTTAAAATTCAATAAATCACCACGCCCAGGCATTTTTCGATTATTCATACCAGCCATTCAAGGTGGACCATCCTATGTTGAGCAATGGCAAAAAGCGGTTTTTGTAATCATTGCACAAATTAAAATGCAAAAAATTAAAGTACTTAATGAAAAACTAGGGGGCACTGCCTACAAAAGATCGGAATGGTCAGCTCGGTAACTTAAACCAATAAAATTTCTTAATATGTAATAAATGTTTTTTATGCGAGAAATTTTAATTTAAAAAATAAATTATACAACACAGTACGCCCATAACAATATTTGAAACAGAATAAATTTAAAGTAATACAATATATTATTGTAAAATTATAGTTAATGCATAATTTATCAAAATTATAAGCAAAATAATCGGTTTATGGTAAAACTAAAATTAGAAATCATTTTAAAATCCAATTCAATGATGACGGATTTTCTTAAATAAACATGAAGAAAATGTTAAATTACTCATTTTGGGAAGAAATTTATACAAACATAATGATTATGAGCCGGCAAACATCGTATGAACTATTCTTTTGAAAACAAAAGAAAATAATTTAATGGAATGTTGCGAAAGAAATTAATTAAAATAAACTATAATTGTTTAATATTTTCTGTTTGGAAGATAAAAAAGGAAAATCTGTAAGAAGTATAAAAATTTTGTTTAACTCAACACATTTCATAACTTTTTTTTTAAAAATATCAAATAACGTTCGTTTGCATAATTATGCCAAATGTTTGCACATTTCCGTTCCATCCGCTGCCGATTGATTATTGGCCTCGGGGGCGGGCGGACACTTTTGCCGATTAAAGAATGAAATAAAAAATTGAAATTCATTTATATGTATAAAATCAAAATACATTATTGTAGCAATTAATGGATGTATTGTTAAATTGGCTGTGCTTGTATGAAGCTGTTCGATGAATAAGGGGGAATGACGCGAAGATCAAAAAATTTTATAAACGATTTTACCTATAAAAGAATTCAAACGTAATGAAATTTTTTAAAACTTTTTCTTTTTAAAAATTGATTCAAAAACAAAAAATAAACATATTTTACAAAAATTACCCAATTGTAATAATATTTGTAAACTTAAACTACCTTCCGATTAAAATTAAATAAAAGTTCAATTCAAAAACAATCACTTGACTCTATATTATTTATATTTTTTAATGTTTTTTCAAAATAATTCTGTCGTCTAAATAATCAAATAATCGCAGCCAAAACCATGCATTATGAACTTTTACGCTATGTTGGCAAGACGTTATGTAGCCAAAAAAAGTAGTTTGCAACAATATATTTAAGAGAAATTTGATAAGCAAAAAATAAAATTGTTATTTAAAATTGAAAATAAAACTAATTTAAATAAATTGAAAATAATCTTTAAAATGAAGTGAAATAAAATAATGCTGAAATTGCAGAGAAAATAAGATTCAAATTATTAACAAAATATGTAGCAAATAAATTATAGGTGATCAAACGACAATATAAAACGTGTGCTATGGAATTTAACAAAAAATGTATAGAAAAATTTTGTAACATATGTAAAATAAATGATAAATAATGTAAATAAAAAAAGACTATATATATAAAGCCATATTATTATTTTCCTATAATTCTTATATATATATTTAAAAAATTACTTAAAATAAATAAATTTGCAAGATTTAATAAGTTAAAAAAGCATTTGCTGTGATAATTGTTCTTGGTCTACGTGATTCTGGTCCTTTTTTTGATCTTTGATGTCAATTTGTTAACAAACGTCGATGATAACAAGAGTGCAAATTCAGCGGGTTTCCCTGTTTAAAAGCAAATAATTTAATAATAGAATGAAGCCCGACCTAAAAAGGAACACTCCAATTATTTTAAATACATTTAAAAAGAAGAACAAAAAGATTATTTTTAAATCAAAGGTTTTTTATTGAAATTATAATTACAAAGTAAAAATGGATTTATTAACTTGGTGAACGGAAAATCGGTCATCGGAAAATTGGTCACCGAGGGTTTTCGGAAAATTGGTCACCGAAAATTGGTCGCCAAGGAAAATAGGTCACCAGGATATTTCGAGTTTTTTGTTCTAACTTTTTTCAAACAACTCTAAAAGCTTAGCTTTCTTTTGCTTGTTACTCAGATCAAAGCGATCTTTTGATTGATACTAATTGCAACTAATTATGCTTAGTATAAACAAAGTTAGCGCAAAGGGGCGCGAGTTTTCTTGGAAGCGAACCACTTTTCAGCTTACAACATTTTCAAAAGACTACAGAATAAGAAGAATTTACCTGGAGACCAATTTTCCTTGGTGACCAATTTTCGGTGACCAATTTCCGAAAACCCTCGGTGACCAATTTTCCGGTGACTGATTTTCCGGGACTCATTAAATTAATCTGCCATCGGATGCATTAAAAAAATTTCTTACTAATACTTAAATGATAAACTCTAAACGCATAATAGGTATTTCAAAATTATAAGCAAATAATCGGTTTATGGTAAACCTAAAATTAAAATAATTTTTTAGCCATTCTTTATTTTTGGTTGAATGTTTGAATTAATTCAAATTAAAATTTAATTTTTATATTCGATGATCAAAAAATATCGACAAAATATATTTTATTTTAATGGTTATAGTTTATTCATTTTATGCGGTCGTGCGAGGTCGCTTATCTGAAAATAATATAAACTAATTAACTGTGAAACAAATAATTTTGGTAAAAAATATTGTCACTGAAATTCATGTTTTTTTCTTATTTTATAAATTCTACACTATTTATTATTAAAAATCATAATTATTCTCAAACCCTCTACCCAAATAAACTAACAAAAAATAAAACAGTAATGATTGCAAAAATTATTTTAATTACTAGTAAACTAAAAAAACTTACCATCAAGCGTAAATATAGCCAAAATAAATGGTAATTTGTGCGATAAACAAAAGGTAAATTCAGTTCAAATACATTTTATTGCTTCCTTAAAACAATTATTATTTTTATATATGAAAATGAAAGGCCAATTACAAAATTAGTAAAACTGTTTTAATTTAATGAAAAAACGAATAAAATAATATTGCATATAATATTGAAATTTAGAATTCTTGATAGGTTTTGTAAATTTTTAAAAGAGTAAAAATGATTTAAATAATTACGGCGTCGTGCAAGAAGGATCACGATGTCTCTGGGGTATGAAGCTGCTTTTACAATGCGCCAAAACAGGGGAACATCGAATGCAAGATGCGGGTGATTTCGGTGTGCGGTTATAAGATTGAGAGGACCCTAAGTGGCTAGAATCGCCGTATCTTGATAAAATTTAATAAAAAATAATAATTTTGGTAAAGCACATGGCACCTTTATAATCAGAAAAACTAATAGTATATCTTTATAAGAATAAATTAGAAAAACACGAAAAGTTAAAAGTCTTGAAAATATTAAAACACTATTATGAAGCAAAAGAATGCACCGCGCCGTTTGCAAAAACATCAATCAGCAGGACCGGAACATAGCGCCGTGTGCATTAAAGAAGTGTTTTATATCGGCGCAAAAAAAAATTATTTAAAAACAAACAGAAATAAATTTAAATAAATGTTATTATCGTGAGATCACCAAATTAGACTATTAAAATATGAAACAATTTTGTGGATTTATATTAATTAAAAACAGAAAATCAAATAATTTATATAAATTGAAAAAGAGTTTAAATAAACCCAAATAAAATAATATTACAATTTATTAAATTTCAAATTTACAAACTTTTTTTATTACCGATTAGCACAGGTGTTTTTAAAAAAAAACTATAAATTGTTTAATTTGTCTGCTTATAACGATAAAAAAGGAAGATCTGTAAGAAGTATAAGAATAAATCAAAAGATCACTTTTTGTTTAACTTAAAATATTTCATAACTTTTTTTTGAAAAATATCAAAGAACGTTCGTTCGCATAATTATGCCAAATGTTTGCACATTTCCGTTCCATCCGCCGCCAATTGATTTTTGGCCTCGGGGGCGGGCGGACACTTTCCGAATTTCCCCGCTCATTAAATTCCTTTACAACTTCCATTTTTTAAATCAATTATTGACTATGAATATTTGAGTTGGATTTTTTTATAAAATTTAGAAAGAATTTATTATTTATTAAATGAAAGTACTGAATAATATTCTAACAGAAAGTTTGTTAAAAAATTGCCCAAATTGGTTTAATCAGCAAAAAAAAATAATAATTCAATTTAAGATATTTTTTGTTGCATAAGCGTCTGCCCGCCAACAATTCATAATGCTCTTAAAGACATAGTTACTATAAATATTTTTTATTATGTTTAAGTAAACCTAAATAATATTTAAATATAAGCGTAATACAAAACATAAACTAATTTGCTTCATGAAAATTGGCCAAACATTAAACATCGAAAGGACTAAACGAAGAATCTAAATACAATATGTACATTGATAAAGCCAATAGATTTCCCCTCCAACTTTTTGTTTAAAAATGTTTATCCCAACATTTATATTCCGACACCTTTTAATCAACATTAAACTTATAAAGGCTCATAATATAAATAGTTTGCCAACAAAATTAAATTCTTACGAACGACAAGAAGCGAGACAGCTACA
>MEIZ01000073.1:209991-235490 GCA_001723225.1 Globodera ellingtonae
TCTAATAGAACCCCCCTTTTTGAGGGGGTTGAAAAATAGAACCCCCGGGGGTTCTAATAGAGGAAATACGGTACCTATTTAAAAAATAAAAAAGCATTAAAGCTGGCTCTTCCTTTACATTTTTGTCGACTAATTAATTAGCATGGAAGTGAGCGGCGAGAGCGTGTAGTGCCCATCAAACTTTTGAACGTAAAAAACCACATTTTATAATTTTAAAATTCTGACGAGATAATAAGTCATTAAAATTTAAATTGCCGATATAATTCGCTTTAAATAATTATTAAAATAAACAAAGAATAAAGTATTAATAAATAAAGAGCTTAATGAATGGTTTATCGAAGAAATATCTTTCGTTGGACTGGCCAATAATTGTTTATAAGCGTTCTGAGATCAAATATTATTTTATTTTGAACAAAAAAAGGTATTAAATAATATAAAACTATGGCATTAATCCAAAATATGATAAAACACAATTATCTTTGACTTTCCATAAGACAATTCAAGAAGATGCACTTTCGAACTTACGCCAAAATAAACGATTTAATAATAAAAAAAAGTTTAATTAATTGTTTTAAAAAAAGAATATTTAACAACTTTAGATTAAACGAGAGTAAGAAGAGAAAGGAAAAGATGAGGACAACAATGTAAATCTTTATTAATCTATTATTAAGTTAATAAAAAAAGCCAAACGCAAAGTGTAGATAAATTAAAAAATAAAAGATCCAAGCAAAAAAATATATAAAAATAAATTCTAATGATTAAAATAATAATAAGTTTTACTAAATTTAATTTTTCAATTCAATTTACCTTCTCAGTGTTTCCAGCATTGGAAGGATAAGGCAGAACTTACAATAAAATCGACTATTTTTTCGACGCTTTAAGAGCTTCAAGAATCATTTCAGCATAAACAGCTTGCATTTACGAGAGCGGCGTATTTGAATATTAAGATTAAATTTGAAAATATTTACTGGGAATTTTTATTTTTAACAATGAATTTTAGTAAAATTCGAATTATACTAGTAAAATTTTTTCAAAAATAAATTTTAAAAACATTTATAAATAGTAGAAATTAAACTACAAATAACCTATAGTATGCATAAGCCTATTTAATTTAGTAATAAATATAAAAATTTCAGTTAAAATATTACCGTTTATATTATGAGTAAAGTTAACCCACGAATAATAAATAAATGCTGATTTCATTTCATATCCTCAACAATACTAGCAAAGTTCGTCACGGACAGGGTCGAAACATAATTTGAACTTTATAGATTATATAATATAAAACTTATACTAAGAAAGATATTAATAAATTTTATTTAAATTACTTTTAATTATACCAATTATAAGATTGCCAAATTAAAGAGCAAAAGAATAGAATACATTATTTATTTTGTTTTTAAAACTAAAGCTTAAAAAATATTAATCAAGCATAAATAATAGTTTAAAATTTCTATTAAAAAGATACCCCAATATGGTTACTGTTTCTAATGATGCCTTCGATTTTAAAAAATAGAATCAATAAATTTTCAAATAAAGCAATGCCAAAGATGTTTGGCATTATTAGATGTAAACTTAAAAATAGTTATTTTGCTTGATAAACAGTTGAAATTTAATAAAAATACAAAACAAATTATGATAACACTTTGCGCGAGTATTTAATGTTGATATCGCGTACGGCCATTTAAGAAAGGAGAGGGCCATTTATCGAAATTTTATTTAAAATATTTTAGCAAAATCTATTATTAAACAACATTATTACTTTTCAAAATTTCCAATTCTTTTTTAAAACAAGTATAATAGTTCAAAAAAAAAAGAAGCATTTATTAAGAAAAAAAGATTTAATTTTGCAATGATTGTGTTTTAAAAGTGCAATTAAAGCATAAGAAGTAACGGCAAAATTACATCTGATCAAATTAATTATTTTATCATGATACACAGAAAATAATTTACGCGTCCATTTTCCCGACTTGGTAAAATTTCGATTGTTCAGGCATGAAAATGTTAATAGAAAAAAAGCATATCATACATTTTGTCAATGAAATATTATGTAAGTTGCTTGGTTATTTTTAATTTCTGTTTATTTGAAAAAGGGTTGTCAGTTAATTTAACAACAAAAAACTAATGCATTCATTTACTAGGTCGTATCATAAAAAATGTCGCTTTTTGACTTTTCGATAAAAAAGTCATATAAAAAGTTGTTGAAGCGACTCAATTTTTTTATTGGAAAATAACCCTATCTGAGTGGAGTATTTTGATAGGTTAACGGTCTCTGTAGCTTTTCATACCGGCGAGATAAAAATTCCCGAACCCGGTTAGGTCGACATTTCCGAAACCGGMTTTTCCGGTTTTAAASCGATTTGRTTGGAGTAAGGTCTCCGGTTTTATCCARCCGCCTAATAGCCTAGCTGATTCTGCGTCGAATACAAAAAACCGCATCCGAATCCGTCAACTCTTCGATTTTTTAAAAATCCTTGAATGCCACTTTTTTGGCCATTTTTTGACAAATTTACTGAAGGAAATGACGGAAAATTGTCGAAAAGTACAGCGAAAAAAGACATAGAAAACTTTTGCGTTTTCAAGCCAAATTTCAAAAATTCATAAAAAGACGAAGAGTTGACGGATTCGGATGCGGTTTTTTGCATTCGACGCAGAATCAGCTAGCCTACATTTACACCTCTGGTAACGCGCAGCTATCTCCACGCCAAACCGGTTTAAAACCTGAATAACTCTTTTTGGCCTTTTTGACCAAACCGGTTCGAGAATTTTTATCTCGACGGTGTGAAAAGCTACAGGAACCGTTTACGTAACAAAGTGTTCTACACAGATAGGAGTATTGCATATAGAAAAATCAGAATTTTTGAACCGCTTTAAAGAAAGTTGTACGGAGTCAAATCAAAAAGCGACATTTTTTATGATACGACCTAGTAATATATTAAAATAATAATTATTATTAATAGGGCTGGGATTTATATGCATTTGCATATTTTTATTCTTATATGCTTTGAAGAATACGCCAATAAAAAACTTAAAAACTAACAGTGAAAGAAATGATTTAAGTATAAAAATATAGTAATTTAATTCACTTTTTTATTATTTTATAATTTACACTATTTATAAAAATATAATTATTCTTAAACACTCTAATCGTATATATAAAAACATTTATCTTTACAATATACCTTTTTAAAAAGTAAACAAGCATTAAAGCTGGCTCTTCCATTACATTTTTGTCGACTAATTAATTATCTCATGGAAGTTATGTAAAGATTATGGTTAAATTGTAGAACACACACAAAAACTGAAAAATAAAAGTTAGGTATTTGACTATTTTATACTTCATAAATAATAACTTTTTAAATCATAATTGAAATTAAAATAATTTACACAAATAGACCTAATAAACACCACTTCCGACTGCCTCCGGGAAGTAATTATGCTCACCAAAGAACAATGGCGAGAGCGTGTGTTGTCAATTAAACTTCGAGAACAATTGATTCAGTTACCAATGCCTTGCTTAAATTTGCTGGACACTATTTAATAAAAAAAATTTGTTTACAATAAAATAACAAATAACTAAAGTAAACGAAATGATTACAGAATCGAACTATATTAAAAAATAATAAATGATTATAATCCAAAAGCATTTGTTTGCATTACAAATATAATTCCTATAAAATGTCACCAGAATACATCAACCAAAAATTCTTGATAATAGCATATTCAGCAACGCGAAATGGTGAACTAATATTTAATTCTCAACACATCCTAATCATTACAATAATTTGTTTAACATGTTGAAGCATAAAAGAAATAATACAAAAATAAAAACACGAAAATATTGCTGACAGACGCCTCCTAGTTAATCTTTCTTCCAAAAATTCATTGGTCAATTTATAAATTTTTCATATGTTAAATATATTTGTGAATTAAAATTAAAAGATTCGAGATCTGATTTTATTGTCACAAAACAACCAGCGGAGATGTCAAAGGCGTAAAAATATTATAGTTAAAAAGTTTAAAAAAGCTTTATAAAAGAGTTATTGATTAAAAAAAAAACAAATTTAAACTAAAATTTGAATTTCATTATATACGAAAATTGTAATAATATAAAATATGAATAAAATAATCTAAGCGATAATTAACTCATAAAGCAGTTCAAGATTTGAATAATTTTTAATTTTTAGATATCGTTAACCTTTAAAAACTGTACAAATTTTATTAAATTTAAATAAATAATTAATTATTATTAATACCGATAAATCAGTTTGTTTTTAAATTTGTTTTTATAATTATAATTTTAGAATATAAATTTACTTCATTAGTAATTATTAGGCTTAAAGAATAATCCGGCCAACGAAGCATGCAAAGCATAGTAAAACAAATACTGATATGTAAAAGCTATATTTAAATTAATGTAAATTAAATATAAAAAAATTCTCTACAAAATTCAAAAACTAAAAATATAAATTACTCAACTATTCAATAAAAATAATTTTGAATTTAATTTTAATTTTTGTAAAAAACAAGTAAATTCAAGTGGTTACTATTTTAACATACGAGATTGTAAAATTTTTAAGTTAAAAAAACGATTATAAAAAATAACTGGTTACATTTCACCAAATTCTAAAAAAACATAATATTATTTAGAAAATTAAAATAAAAAATGTGAAGAAGAATTTTGTGTGTGCCCAAATTTGTAGAATAATTAACAAAAAATACTTCTTAATTTTAACTAAAAACTACAACAGCGTTAGAGCAATAAAAATTGACATTTTAATAACAATAATAAATGTAATTTAAATAATTTCACTCACATTAATTAACATTAATATATAAATAATAAATTGAGTTTATTCATTAAATAACAAATTAAATAATTACGTATAAAACTACAATATATCGTTTACCTTTTGAGAAAATAAACATACCGTTTAAAAACTCTATATGACAAATTAAAATTCTCTTCGTTTAAATATAAGTATTAAGGAAAAATAATATTTATGACTAATTCCAGAAATAATTGCCAGATCAATAAAGAATATCAAGGCGTTGAATCGCCAAAAAAAAAACAAGATAATAATTTTGTGTGTTGATGTTATAAATGAGATTTATATAATTTATAAAAATAAAATAAAATATTTATAATGAATGCTTTTTGCATTTGTAAACATTTACCCAACAATGCGTGTTNGCATTTGTAAACATTTACCCAACAATGCGTGTTTTAATGTTATTGTGACTAATCTGGCTTGGCACGGATACGAATTTTCGTATAAAATTTAAAGCTTTTTTATCAGACACGAATATGAGCCAGTGAATGAAATAAATAAAGCCGCAAAGGTCTGGATGTCAATAAGCAAAAAATATATTATAAAATAAATTATATTTGTTGAATAATAATTTAGTTAAATAAAATATAAAAACAGTTCTAATAAATATGCCTCCAAGCACGGTTTCATTGAACCTGCTAAGTAGCGATGCAGACTACCATCACCTTCTAAAGGCATGTTCGATAAATGTTTATAAAGCGAGATAAAAAATAATAAGGATTTTAATCTTTAAATATTACATCGAATATAATTATAACAGCAAGTAAAATTTATTATTTATTATAACCAACAAAAATCAAATAATTTTTACATCATTAAAGTTGAAGATCATTATCGTGGGATCATCAAAGTATAATTTAACTAAATAACCATTTTTAAAATAAGTGAAATAAACTAATGCTGAAAATATTATTAGTAATTCATCAATATTTTTTTAAATAATTAAAAATGATTCACGACCAATTAGGAAAAAAACGAGAATGATTAGCTTATATAAATTATTCAAAAATTAAAATGCTTGAACATTTCTAAGCTGATAACAATGCTAATAACAAGCTAATATATCAATGATGTGTTTTATTAATTCGAAAGCATATTAGAAGACATTATTACTCAAAATAAAACCAAATAAAAATTTGTGTCTTTATTATTTTGAAAATAAGCCCAAAGAATATTTAAATGTAAGTGTAAACAAAACATAAACTGATTCATTCATGAATTATCAGAAACAACGGGCGAGAAGACAATACTGAACCTAGTTTCATCTATAACTCCAACAAAATGCATGGTCTAAGCATAATTTAAATTTTCTATAAACAAACAAATATTACAATCGTATTCCTTTTCCAATTACTAAAGAATTAAAATTGGTGTTCATAATATCTTGTTTTGGTTCAAAAATTAACAAAAATGAACCTTTAAAATTTCGCTATGAAAATTAAACTTCAAAAAAATAATAGGCAAAAATTCTAAAAAAAATACTGGAATTAGTATCATTTGGAATATTAAATTTAAAAACTATTAACTACACAAAAAGTTGGAAAATCGGCAACGAATGGCTGGCCGTGCGCTATCTCGCAAGAGCCAAGAAACTAAAATGCGGAAGGAGCAGCAAGGCATTAATTGCTTAAAATATAATTAAATGAATGAATGAAAATTAAACTTGTAATAAATAATAACAGACATAATTTATAAACATAACTGAAAGTGCTTTAAATAAAGAATTCTTGAGTATTGATTTTTTGGAAATTTTTATAAACGCTAAATTTATTTACATGAAAGAGATTCTATAAGAAACCATATGCTTTTAATACCAAAAACCCAACAAGTAAACATCTCAAAAATATAAGATTAGAATTACAATCGTTTTTATTAAAATCAAACTAAAACATAATTTATTAAAATTTGAATTATAATAGAAAATAAAATGCGTATATTAATCATATATGTTTCTGAAGTTTTGCCCGAGTTATGACAAAAAAAGATTTTAAAAGGCCGAGTCTGACAGTGCTCAAAAACCCAAATTAAATACATCTACCAAAAAGAATTTGAGGTTTAAACCAACATTTTGGTACAATATGTATTCTTCAAAAATAAATTTAAATTTTCGAGAAATAATAACATTTTGAATATTTTCGTAAATAATTGATAAAAAAATAAAATGAGGGCGTGTGCCACGAAGAAGGAATTTGAAAGCAATTAATAATAAATAATACCTCAGTATATATTTGCAATGCAACAATAAAATTGTTTTTAAAAAAAGGCAACAAATTTAATTTTAAAAGTACGAACAACTTTGCTCAGCAGCAGAACATCATCGTATTGAGAGAGAGAATCGATATCAAGAAAAATTGCGGAGCCTTAAGGAAAGACTGCATATGTGGGGTTAATATTATAACAAATATATAAATTAACATTACGATATATTCCAAAAAATAAAAATCTTTATTTTAGCAATTTAAACATTTTTGATCGAGGGCTAAAATTATGTACACATATTTTAAAAAATAAACATAATAACCAAATCAATATTAACAATATTTTGGCCTACATTGGTTAATGTTAGAAAATTTTAAAACAATTTATATTTTATATTCTTCTGTCGATATCAAAAAAGAAAATAATTTAAAAAATAAATAAAAGTCGATTTGCTATTTTAAATATTAAATAAAAAGGTAATGCAAATACTCATAAATTCCTTATCGAAGCGTTGAGACAGAGGACAAAACCAAGTGATTGCAGCGATTAAAAAAAGTAAATTAAAAATTTATAGTGTGCAAATGCGCTAAAACGTTATTTTAAAGATTATAACAGCGATTACAATAAAAAATAATTAAAACGAATATGCTTTATTTATAAAGAATTATACGAATATTGTATGCAATTTAATTTCAAAATTAAAATATTGCAAAAAAAAATTGTTTGCAATAAAATTGCAAATAAATAAAGTAAAGAAAATTTATATTGTATTTCTGTTTGTGTATTATTTGAAAACGTTTATAAATTTATAAAGAATTATAATATAATTCCCAATGAAATTATAGCCATACAAGTGCAGTATTCAGTATAATCTAAAAAATGTTTGATTAATAAATGACTTAGTGAATTTTATAATTTCGTCAAAAGATAAATTTATTAATATTAATAAATATAATATTTACATCAAAATTACTCGAAAAACGAGCCCCAAAAACAATTTTAAAAAAATTAATAAGTTTATTAATTTATTCCTTTTAATAAATACAAATAAATATTATAAATAAATAAAAAACTTGCTATTATTATTTAAATAGGAATATATATTAAAAAT
The DNA here is from genome assembly GCA_001723225.1 of Globodera ellingtonae. Taxonomy (NCBI): domain Eukaryota; kingdom Metazoa; phylum Nematoda; class Chromadorea; order Rhabditida; family Heteroderidae; genus Globodera; species Globodera ellingtonae. The sequence continues at coordinate 218,134 of MEIZ01000073.1, forward strand.
CAACATCACAAAAATAGAGATTTATTTTATGCCCTTATAAATTTATTAGAAAAAAGTAAATATTTAGAAAAAATATTACCAATAATTACAAATAATAATGTTGGTTTCGAATAATTAATTAATATTAATTGAATTTAAATATATCGACCAATCTAAAGAAATTTGATTACAACTAATTAAACTAAAAACCTCTATATGACCCATCCCACAAATAGTCGTAACAAAATGCTATAAATTTGAAATTAAAAAACTATATTAAAGTAAATTTAATTTATCCTTATTTAATAATCTTTTTTTTAAAAAGGCGAAATTCAGCATTTTTACTTGCATAATTTTAATGTTTCATTAAAATTTGTTGACAAATATTATAATACAAAAAAAATTTTATAAAGAATTTAAAAAAGTGTTTTCATTAATTAAATGATAAATTAATAATTTACTAATTAAAAGCCTTCTATTAAAATACAAATAATTTTGATTTGCCAAATGCCCATCTACAGCTGCATTACCTCAGAAGCAAATGGTCGCAAGAGAAGCCGATAAAAAACAAACTAAAATGAAAATTTGTGAAGTGTTTTTTATTTTGCCCTTTGATACCTGCTCTTCAGAATGTCATCCCCGCCAGGCATTAAAATTTATTATTCAACTATTTAATTTAAAAGGTGGTAAAGATAAAATAAATAATGTAAATAAAAAAAATTATACATGCCTATATTTATCTTAAATAGTATTACTTAAAATAAACAAAATTGCAATATAAACCAACATCTGCTATATTCCTATAATATAAATTTATGAACAAAGTTTGCGGAGCTTGAACGATCAACGTGTTAATTTTATCAATTAGGTAATTTATTTAATTTAAATTTTTTACCATAAAAATGGCTGTGTAATAGATAAAAACAAATATTTTATTTATAGAATGATGCACGACCTAAAAAGGAGCACGCCAATAATTTTAAATAAATTCATGAGAAAAACAAAAAGGACAATTTTTTTAAATCAACTATTTTTTACCTCACATGTGAAAAATTAATGCTTATTAACGAAGAAATCATAAATTTAAATTAAAAATGAAGATTTAAAATAAACTATAATTTTTAATGATAAAAAGGGAAAATTTTATAAGTGGTACAAAAAAGACTACAATCCGACAAATTATCGCTATCTTGTCAAGTATTATATTTATTTATTAAAAATATAACTAAGCATGTCTTTAAAATGTTTACTATTGTTTTTAATGAAAATCAATTAGCCATCCATAAAATCAATTTAAAACAAAACAAAAAAGGACATTATTTATTTTATATGACAAAAGATAAATTATTAGCTAACCCATTTTAAAACTCATAAATCATTATACCCTTATAATAAATGAAAAAGATAAATATAATGCTTTTAAACTTTTTTTTTCTAAAACTATCTAATATTTAAAATAAAAATGTTGATTAAAAGCAAAAATCCCTTTAGTTAAAAATGTTCAATCTATCAAAAGCGTGTAATGTATTATTGCTCGGCGACGAATTGGCAAACTCTTAATAATATATTACTAAACTATTTTGAATAAATTTAAAAAAATGAAATTTTCATTTAGTTTTGCTTTATCGTAGAAGCAAGATAGCCATCTTAAATACAAAAATTGTTTGAAGAAAATTTTATAAAAATTCCACTATTATTTTATTATTAATAGTATAATGAAAATTCTGGAAAATATATTCAATAACATATATTTAAACCAATAAACACTACAAGCTATATTAGGTTGTTGGACGCTCAAAAATAGTTAAACTTCAACATAACGATGCATCTAAACGCTAAGCGAAAAAAGCACTCACACATGAGAAGAAAACAGTTAAGCTCCTCTGCATTCATTTAATATATTAAAAAGCGTTACTGCTTTAGCTGCATGCAAAAAGTAATGAAAATTATATATTAATTACAAAAAAATGAATAAAATGATTTTTAATGAAATAATTAACTCTTAAACCAGTTCAAGATTTGGATAATTTTCAATTCGGCAACAAATGGCTGGCCGTGCGCATATCGAAAGAGCAAAAAGCCGCAAAGGTCAGGATGTCAATAAGCAAAAAATATATTATTTAATAAATTGAATTGGTTGAATAATAATTTAGTTAAAAATAAAATTTATAAACAGTTCCTAACCATATGCTGGAAGTAAAAGAGCAATAATTTTGCACTATGTCAATGTACGAGATTGTTTTTTTGTTTGAATTAGCTAATGGAAAGTTAATATTTATACATATTTTACATATTTATATAGCAAAATTTGAAAAATTACCTCCGGCTAACCAGAAAAGCAAGATGACGAGCACGAAAAACTTATATTTAGAAATTTGGCAGATCAAATACGGAAATCCAGTCGATTTAATAAAATATTCTAAACTCATTTAGACAGTTTTCTTGCTTTCATGATTGTGTTGTTTTTTACCAATTTTCCGGTGTCCAATATTACGAGAGCCGAGCCGCAGAAATGTGCAGGCCCCACAGAAGTCATCGGGTTGATAAACGCTTTTAACTTTATAAATTTCATATTCAAAAAAGGTAGTAATTAAAATTTACGGAACAAAACTGTTACCATGAAAAACAATAAAAAATTTATTTATATAATTTCATGCTAACATTACATTAAAGAAAGAAAATTTTCAAATAAAATATTTAGTGTATTTTTTATACATATCAAAAAATATATAACAATTCCAGGTATTTATGAAAAGATCCTCCATTCAATTATAAAACTTCAATTTAATATAAATTATGATTCCTACATTTTAAAATAAAAAACCTTACTATACAATTAAACTTGAACATAACAAGCTGGTACCAGCCAGGGCTGTTTTTGAAATTTCGATTTTCGACGTTTTTTTCATTCGATTTTCGAGAAAATGGGCCGTTTTTCGAAAATAATTTCAAACTCGGAGATCCCGGTTTTTAAATTTTTTTTTTGCCGAGGAGGCAGTGGTCTCGCAAACTTTTTGACAATATTTCAACAATTTTGGCAAATAAATGATGGCTCAGTGGGTTATCCTTTTCATTTTGTGTTTTGTGTTTGAACCCGGAGCGCAAACAATTGCTATAAAAAGCATTTTTGTTTTTTCTGCCTTAAACTTAACTGAACGGATCCATTTAGGTACAATGACGGGGCCCTCCATCCGATACGGCTCGGGAACTGAAACTGCTGGGCTTTGTGATGGAAAAGCCCCCGGGGAAGAATATATGAAGCATTGACAAGAAAAGGGATCGCCACTAAAGAATGGAAATAAAAAATGGTAAAATTCATTGCAAATAGCAATACATATTTGCATTGTTTATCACTAAAATAATGCACGCTTCTGTGTTCTAGTAAATATAAACTTTTTTTAATAAAAAAACTGCGCAAGACAGATCTCGACCTCAAAACGTGATTCTAATTTTAAGATAAATAAATCACATTATATGATTAAGCATAAATCTAAAAATTATGCAAAATAAAAAAATATTTATCAACGATAAATTAATTACAATGCTATTAAAATTCTAAACTCATTTAGACAGTTTAATATTTCTTGCTTTCATGATTGTGTTGTTTTTTTACCAATTTTCAGGTGTCCAATATTACGAAAGCCGAGCCGCAGAAATGTGCAAGCCCCACAGAAGTCCTCGGGTTGATAAACGCTTTTAACTTTATAAATTTCATATTCAAAAAAGGTAGTAATTAAAATTTACGGAACAATTAATACTTTGTAGAAGGTCTAATTCATTTAATCATAATTATTTCTTAACAGATAAATGGTTTCGGACTTTTGTAAACACTTACTTATTCATTTTGTGGTTCTGCAGCAAAATATTGAACAAAATCATTATAAAAAATTGAACATAACAACGAAGGTACCAGCCAGGGCTGTCTCGAAATTTTGATTTTTGACTTTCGATTTTTGACATTTTTTCTTTCGAATTTCGAGAAAATGGGCCGTTTTCCGAAAATTTCGAAACTCGGTTGTCCCTGTTTTTTTTTATTTTTAAGTCAAGCCCAAAACAAAAATATAAATTACTCAAATAAAAATAATTTAAAAATTATAATTTTAATTTTTCTAAAAAATAGTAAATTCAAGTTGTTTAAATAAATGTAATAACTATTAAAATTAAACTAAATCATAAATATTATATTTACAATGTATAAAAGCTATTTCGACTGCACACCAATGGATGTCCATCCAGATAAGTATTTTCTAGTAAAAATTTAATAAGTAGAATTTACATAATTTTCAATTTGTTGAATAATTAACAAAAAATACTTCTTAATTTTAACTAAAAACTACAACAGCGTTAGAGCAATAAAAATCGACATTTTAATAATAAATGTAATTTAAATAATTTTACTTCGCATTATTTAACATTAATATTTAAATAATAAATTGTGCTTATTCATTAAATAACAAATGAAATAATTACGTATTAAACTACAATATATCGTTTACCTTTTGAGAAAATAAACATACCGTTTAAAAACTCTTTATGACAAATAAAAAGGAAAAATAATATTTATGATTAATTCCAGAAATAATTGCCAGATTAATAAAGAAAATCAAGGCGTTGAATCGCCAAATTAAAAAGCAACATAATAATGTTTCTTTCTTTGTGTGTTGATTTTATAAATGAGATTTATATAATTTATAAAAATAAAATAAAATATTTATAATGAATGCTTTTTGCATTTGTAAACATTTACCCAACAATGCGTGTTTTAATGTTATTGTGACTAATCTGGCTTGGCACGGATACGAATTTTCGTATAAAATTTAAAGCCTTTTTATCAGATGCGAATGAGCTGAGCCCAGTGAATTAAATAAATAAAGCTGCAAAGGTCAGGATATCAATAAGCAAAAAATATATTATAAAATATGAAAAGAAATTGAATTCGTTGAATAATTATTCTAATAAATAAAAATAATAATTTTTATGCCTCCAACCAACAAAAATCAAATAAATTTTAGATTATTAAAGTTAAAGATTTATCGTGAGATCATCAAAGTATAATTTAACTAAATAACCATTTTTAAAATATAGTGAAATAAACTAATGCTGAAATGATCAATTTTTTAAATAATTAAAAATTTTACGACCAATTAGATCACTGACAACAAATGGCTGACCGTGCGACGAAAGAGCAAGCTTATTATGCTTAATTGCATAAAATATAATTAAATGAATGAATGAAAATTAAACTTGTAATAAATAATAACAGACATAATTTATAAACATAACTGAAAGTGCTTTAAATAACGAATTTTTGAGTATTGATTATTTGGAAATTTAGGATTCTATTAAGAAACCATATGCTTTTAATACCAAAAACGCAACAAACTAAACATCTCATAGATATATAGGTATATATTTTTCAAATTAAACATGCCAAACGATAAACTCACATTTGTTCATCTCCAACATGGTGTAATACTGTATATTTGATATCACCCTAGCTTCCGGTGGTAATTTCTTGTAAAAAATTCTTAGAATAATGACGCATCAAACAATGCACAAAAATATTGTAATTTTAAAATAAAAAAATAAATTTCGCAAACATATTGATTCTTTTAAATAAAAATAATTATTATATTTGATTTTCTTTGTTGGAAATTACTATGATTTAAATTTGTTTAATAAGTATAAAAAATAGGAAATCAATCTATCCCCTGAGTAAGCAAAACAATTTGTTCTTTTCATTAAAACGTTTTATTCCATTAAATGGATTATACCATATTTTATATAAGAAAATAGTAAGAAGAAATATTAATAAGCAATATGATAATAATATAATTTATTTCAACAATATTTTTTTATAAAAATACACAATATAATGATTAAAAAATTAAAGTACCTATGGTAAACTCTTGCTTGCCTTGGTTTCGAATGGACCGTCATTGCCAAATTCTTATCTTAAGTATTTTTAAATGTTAACACTTTATTAATGTTAGAAATAGTAAACAATATATAAATTATTCAAAATTTTTGATACATTGAATTTATAAAACATACAGAATTTAAAATAAATCAAAAATTGGAAAAGATTTTAAAGTTTTACAAAAACAATAATTTAATTTTAAGTAAATGATGATTGATTTGCGACAATATGAAACCCTGTTATGTAAAATAAAATTTTAATATAAATAGCATTTTTCGACAGAAATGAAATTCAGAAAATAATGGTGCTCGCTACAAGCTAGTAGACTAACTATGAGGAATTTTAAAAAATCCGATTAATGACGCAAAATTTATACAAATTTGAAGAACTAAATTCGATTTAAAATTAATGCATTCCTTAAAATTTTAAATGGCGATATAAAACAAATTTTATAAAATGTTTTTTACCTTTGAGAGGATTCAGACGGAATAATTAGACACACTTATTTTTGTACAAAATTAAACAAAATCCTTTATTTACTATAGTAATAAATAGAGTAAAATCGATTTTTAATTTATGGCTTTTCAAATTAAAGCAAGTTTGCTGTTGTATCAAGTTATTTCATGATTATATGAAATTTTAAAAATAATATTTTTTGCTCGGCCCAACAATTGGTTTTCCTTATCTGTTAAGATTTGCGGAGCCTGGACCATCAAACTCCGATTTCGTGAACAATTGATTCAGTTACCAATGCGTTGCTTAAATTTGATGGACACTATGTGTGAGCCAAAATTCCAATAATAAAATAATTTATGCAACGTGGAACGTCATAAAAGAATCGTTGGGCAGCAATTTTAATAAAAATAATTAAAAGACCAACATTAAAAGATATTACTATTATATTGTTGTTTGATCACAAAATAAGTTAAATTCATTATTTTATTAAATGTTAATAAAATTTATTACTCCTTTGAACAATTTAATTACATCATCCTTGGAAAGCAATTCAACTATTGATCGTCCATCCGGAATTATAAAAAAAAGATTCGTCAATTTCTAAAAAATTAAGGAGCAGCCGTCGACATTTTACCATGCGCAAGCATCTCAATTTACTTAAAAATAAACAAGCAATTATGAAAGATCCAAAATTATTTAAAATTCGCAAGAAAAAAAAATTTAATTTTTCAAACTTTTCATTAAATAAAACAAAATTAACTACCTAAAGCGATGAACCATAACCTTTAACTGCTTATCAGAGCATATCTTTTCTGAAAAATTAAATAGTTATTCCAGTCTTAAAATGAAATAATTCGCATAATGATGTTTTTAATCTAAATTATTGGCTCAAACTCATACAAATATAAAAACAAATTAATTTTAAATACTTTTTAACAAATTTACATAACAATTGAAAAAAAGATTACTTATAAAGTTCGCTAAAGTGAAAACATTTTAGATTTTTTAAATAGAACAACATTGATCAAAATTTTTAAATTAAAAAGGTTTTGCCATAATTTGCTTCATGAAAAGTTTTTTAGTTTTTGTTAAATAAATTAATTTCGATAATTAAAAAAGATTGTTTTCAATTTATTCAAAACTATGTTCACAATCATCATCATCAAAAAAATTGTGCTAATCCAAAGTCCCACTTGATGAGGCTAACGCCGAATGAGAGCATTTAATAATATTCACTAAAAAATAATTACATAAATAATATAAGTAATAATTTTTTAAAATAATTTTGCCATAAGAAATATAAACTGTCCAGAAAGGTAAAATATAAATAAGATAATTTAATAAAATATAAAATAGAAACTGATAGAAAGTCCCGTTGCTAACGGTGAATCTAGGCCTTATTAAATGTAAAACCGATCCCAACAGGTGAGTAAACAGAAAAACAAAAATCGATTTTTTTATTTGCAAATAATCTTATACTGACAGACTTTAAGCCTTAAAATGCAAACGAACTGGAGACTATACATATATATTTATCTTTAATATCATTTTAAAATAAATAAAATTGCAATATAAAACAACATCTGCTATATTCTTATAATAAATTTGTGAACAAAGTTTTCACTCCACTTCACATGTCTGCATGAAAGCTCGGCAAGACAAATCTTCTACTGGCCACTTGGACATCGAACGTAGGCAATTGCGAAGATTGTGCCCTTGCAGCAAAAATGTCAGCGAAATTTTAAATGACAAAAAATAAATTATTAGCATTTTAAAATACATAAATCATTATACCCTTATAATATATAAATATAAGCGTTTAAACTTTTTTTTTCTAAAACCAAAACTTAATATTTAAAAAAAATGATGATTAAAAGCAAAAATCACTTTAGTTAAAAATGATAAATCTATCAAAAGCGTGTAATGTATTATTGCTCGGAGACGATGCCAACACTTAATAAGATATTATTAAACTATTTTGAGTTTTACATAAATTTTAAAAATGAAATTTTCATTTAGTTTTGCTTTATAGTAGAAGCAACTAAACATCTTAAATACAAGAATTGTATGAAGAACATTTTAAGCTGATTATCCGATTAATATTAAAAAATTCGACTATTATTTTAATATTAATAGAATCAATGAAATGTTTTTTAAAATTTAAAATTCTGAAAAAAATATTTAATAAAATATATTTAAACCAATAACATTACAAGATTATATTATGCTGTTGGACGCTCAAAACTAGTTAAACTTCAACATAAAGATGAAGCTAAGCGCCAGGAGACTAAAGGAAAAAAACACAACGAAGCAAGAAGATAGTTGAGCCCCTCATTCAATATAGGTATATAATTAAACTCTAAAAATAAAAATAAATGCAATTGATTGTGTTTTAAAAGTGCAATTAATGCATAAGATGTAACGGTAAAATTATATCTAATGAAATTGATTATTTTATCATGATACACAGAAGATATTTTTACGCGTCCATTTTCCCGACTTGGTAAAATTTTGCGTTGTTCAGTCAATCCCCGTAATTCCGCCACTCTTTAAGCGACATTAAACTTATAAAACAAATTTTAAAAAAGCGTCCAGTGATCATTTTAAAATAATGGTAATTTGCAAAAAAAAAAGTTATTCTTTTTTAAACATACTAAATACTTGCAACGATCATGAGAAAATTGCGTAAGGAATAATCCGGCCAACGAAGCATGTAAAGTCTAGTAAAATAAAAATGGATAAGCTATATTTAAATAATATAAATTAAATATAAAAAATTCTTTATGATATGAAATAAAAACCCTAGAAAAAAGATGTGCATTTCCATAGACAAGAATCATAAAATTTAATAAATAAATTATGTTTGATGCAATGCTATAGCTGCAGATTACAATTTTGGCTATTTTTGAAATAATTGATTGGATTTTCGCTTTAAAATGAGTACAGTTGGAGTTTTGTGATTTGGAACCTTTTAACGTTAATTTAAAGATATTGTTGGCGATTGGTTTTCCCGCCTTTGACCCATTCAAAATATGTTCATTTTTGTGTCGGTATTTGCCTCCCACTTTTTTGTTCACATCACTTCTCCTTTTTCTTTGGTTATCTTCGCCCGATTTCTTAAAGTTAGTGAAATTGTGTTTGGAGTTGAACCCTAAAGTATTGATTGGTCTTCGCCGGTCCCATTGGCACAGCAAAACATAAATTGTACTAGATCGTCTCACTGGATATCAAAAGATTGAAACTTCAGAATGAACAAATATTATTTTTAAAATTTTATTTCAAAAGTGACAAAAAAATAAAGAAATTACTAGCACTTATAATAAAGAAGTTAGCTATAAAATCAACAAAAATAAACTGGATTAAAATAAGTATGGGTTTATAAATAATCTAGTTTTCATGCTGTTCCTAATTTATTAACAGCATCAAACAATTATAATCATGTTGCAATCTTCCAAATTCATTAAGGCACTGTATGCACCGATTATTGTCTTTATACCACTTAATAAAAAAATGTCAACACATTTTCAATATATATTAAAGAATAAAAATCCAAATAATAAATAACATAAATCGATATTTATAAAATTTCCATTAAAAATAAAGATATTCAAACCGAAATAAAATGAATTGACTAAATTGTATACATATCTAATTGAAAAAATTCCACCGTCTAAAGAGAAAAGCGAATGACAAACGAGGACGAAAAGTCAAGTAAATATGGAAAAGGAAATTAACCCAGAAATACGTTAACTTCAAAAACATTACATAATTAATTATAATATGAAAATATTTCAAGCAAATAAAATAATAAATACAAAATAATGAAAGGATATTCAGATAAATTATAAAGAAATTTGCTAAAAGAATGATTGATAGATTTTATTATAATAAAAACAATATAACAAATTTGTTTTTTTCGAAAAGAAGTAACTAGTTCCGATGCCTCCGGGAAGTGATTATAGAGAAATAATGTCGCCAAATCATTTCACCGTTTTAATATGAATATTGTATGCAATTTAATTTCAAAATTAAAATATTGCAACAAAAAAAAAATTGGCTGCAATAAAATTGCAAATAAATAAAGTAAGCGAAAATTTATATTGTATTTTATTTGTGTATTTTTGCAAACGTCTATAAATTTATAAAGAATTATAATATAATTTAATTCTCCAATGAAATTATAGCCATCGTAAAATCTGAAATAAGACAAATAAATAAATACTTTATTAAAAAAACAAAAATTTAGAAAAAAATTTTAACTTGCAGTAACAAATGTTTGACAATTGAATGAAAAGTGCAGTATTCAGTATAATCTAAAAAATGTTTGATTAATAATATGATTTGGTGTATTAAATTAAGAAATAAACAATCGGGGAACCATTGGTTATTTGAGTATAATTTCAAAATAGTACCAAATTAATAAATTTCGTCAATAGATAAATTTATTAAATATTAATAAAGATAATATTTATAGCAAAATTACTTCGAAAATCTGGCATTTAATTTTAAAAAAATATATATTTTTATAAACTTTTATACTGACAAAATGTTAGTCTTAAAATGCCAAAGAAATAAAACTAAGCTAACATCTTAATTAAAGGATAAGAAGAGAATATAATAAAGAAATAATAAAGTTATCTATTTCATAAAGTAAGAAATCCCTTAAAAATACAAAAAATTGAAAAAGTTGAGGGAATTAATCTATAAAATGCTTTGAAGCACTCAATTCGTGTATTCTATAAATTTTACAATTTTGCCATCAGAAAATCCTGCATAAATTCCAATGGCTGTGTATAAAAGTTAATTTTTAAACAAATAATTTGATTAAATTAAGTCTCATTAATTTTTAAATTAAATGGACTTTTTTCTAAAGAATTATATTGCAAACTATCGATAGCATTAAATTATATATTTATAAAACCAGTCAACACAAACTTAGTATCATTCATTAAAATAAAATATAAATTTTTAGCAAAATTCAAAAACACTAAAAATAAAATTTATATGTTTTTAATTAACTTTAAAATAAAAACAGGAAAAAAGCCAAAACAAAACATAATTAATTGTCTTTGTTAATTCATATGATCCGGTTATATCTGTAAATTGTTTGAACTCCGTTTTTATGAGACGCTATGTTTAATTTTGAATCTTTACTAATAATACATTGTAAATTATAAAATACATAATAAAAAAGCTCAACCTTAAATTTTGTTTTAAAGAGAGAAAAGCTATACAAGCAATTGGGGCTATTAAAGTCATTTTGCTTCAAAGTTAATTAGCAAAAAATTAAATTTATAAAAATTGAAAAAATTATTATATTTGAAAACTTTAATAACAACAAATAAATGTTTAACAAAAAGTAAGACGCGTTAAATTTCAAAATATGAAAAAACTTCCACTTTTTAAATATCAATTTTAAATGACTTTGATTAAAATTATAATAAAAAAATTTAATTAAATATGGAATTTCAAGAATTTTTTTTTACGATGATGTAAATGGATTATTATTCTTAAACTATTCATTTTTATTTTCGTAAATAATTGAGAAATTCACAGTTACAATCAGCGTACCGTTAAAAATAATTACTAACAAACATCGCAAGTCCAAACTTAAAAACAAACAAAAATAAATTTAAAAAATCTGATCAAATAATTTAGGCGAATTATTGAGACGGTTTTATGAAATGAGAATCTTAAATTATATTAAAACAAATTCTTACCAAAAAAAATCTCGGGGCAAAATTACAATCAATTAAAAGCTAAATATTTTAAAACATTAAAATTTACACCCCAAAGCAAGTTTGAGGGCGTTGGTAAAGGCCCCTGCTCTCCTCAAGAATAAATAAATCATTTATTTGAAATAGCAAAGTTAAAATCCAAAAAAGTCAATTCGACTGCATCAAACAATATGTAAAGAAGGGAATAATGACCAATACCTCAGAGGTCACAAGTAAATGAAATGGGTTTGAATGTCGTCGGGTGCTTCCACCCGAGCATACATAATATTATTTAGAAAAATAAAATGAAAATGTGAAGAAGAATTTTGTGTGTGCTATTTAAATGCAAAGAGTTATGGGTAGAATCATACTAATTTTAAGTGCGACCGAAAGAGCAAGCTAAAATAAATATGCCGAGGGAGCATCAAGAAATTAATTGCCTAAAATATAATTAAATGAATGAATGAAAAAAAAATTAAAATTGTAATAAATAATAAACAGACAATTTATAAACATAACTGAAAGTGCTTAAAATAACGAATTATTGATTGATTATTTGGAAATTTTTTATAACGCTAAATTTAATTTACATGAAAGAGATTCTATTAAGAAACCATATGATTTAATACCAAAAGCCAACAAACTAAACATCTCATAATATATAAGTAAAACGTGCGTGAGAATTTGATTGCGTGAAGTATAAATATATTTTTCAAATTAAACATGCCAAACGATGTTTGTAGTCTTCATAGCTAACTCGCAATTGTTCATCTCGAACATGGTGTAATACTGTATATTTGGTATCACCCTAGCTTCCGGTGATAATTTCTTGTAAAAAATTCTTAGAATCAAAAACGACGCATCGAACAATGCACAAAAAATTTGTAATTTTATAATAAAAAGATAAATTCGCAAACATATTGATTCTTAAATAAAAATAATTATTATATTTGATTTTCTTTGTTGGAATTTAATAATGATTTTGAATTTGTTTAAAAATACCATATTTATATAAGAAAATAGTAAGTATAATTTATTTCAACAATTATTTTTTTATAAAAAATACACAATATAATGTATAAAAATTAAAGCACCTATGATAAACTCTTGCTTGCCATGGTTTGGAAGGACTGTCATTGCCAATAAAATTTCAAATATTCTTATCCTAAATATTTTTAAATGTTAAAAAATAATAAAAAATTCTATTATTTATTTGAGTAAAAAAGGAGCATTCTTAGCAACTAAAAATAGGCTTTGCCGCGCAAACATAAATATCTATACAGGTCAAATAAAAGTTTTTCAATTATAAAACTGTATATTATAAAAGTGGCCTAATAATTGAATTAAAAACTATACATTAAAAATAAAAAGTTCACAATATTGTTCAACACAAAAAAAAATAAAACACAGAATTTTATTTTTATTGGTAAAAAAAGAACAATGAGATGAGTTAAATGTTAATATAAAAAAGATGAGAATTGGAGAAGTAGAGAATATACACAACAATTTTGTAAATAGATTAAGGCGATAACTGGGTATGATGTTTATAACGGCTTTCTGGCAGCGTCAACGGCTATTTTGCAGAGCTATTCATGGAACTCAATCTTGGCCATTTATAGATCTCGCGTTTAATAAACAAAAGATAAAAATGTAGAAAAATAAATATAAACAACTAAAAATAATCTCTTTCGAATTGTAATTCAATGATTTAATTTATGATCAAACAATTTTATTCTATTCAGCTAAATCAACTTGGAATTTGAACTGATAGCTAACAATTACAAAAGAAAGATACTAAGCAATTATTTTAATTAATTATTCAAATTGACTACAATTCACTACAATTAAATAATAAATAATTTTAAAAAATTTGCAAAATTAAATACATATTTAACGAATATAAATTCAAAAAGTGGCAAAAGATATTTATGGCAATCATATTAAATAATAACTAAAATATGAAATTATGGAAATAAATTTTAAAAACTTTTGTCAAGCAAACGACGGGCAAATTTACACCCTTCCGGGACTTCAAGCGGCCGTGTTCTAATTAAAACAATCTAATATATTTTTTAAAATTTAAAATAAATTGAGTTTTAAAATGCGTCAGAATAAAGGTGAAATAAAAACTTCCGTGCTTTTAAATAATTTTGCTTTCGTTATATTTGTCAGTTGCATGTGCCTTATTGCTTGCTTTATTTCAATAATTCTAAAATGTAAACCCTCCTGCGGGGCTAAGACAACATATTGGTTTGTCTACATTTTTAAATCCATTTCAAATATTTATTGCCAAATCATGGAATTATAAAGTAATATGAGAATTAAACAAACCAACATAAAAAATTTTCATGCTACCAAAAAATTTAGCAATCATAAATACCAATTGCTAAAAGTTGGTGGACAAGGACTTACTATTAATGTTTAGCTAAATATAAAATAGAATATTATGAAAATCAATAATAATTATAATAAGGCGTTAATTTACAACTTTTTAACAATTTGCTGTCATAAAATATTCAGAACGCGTTTAAAAATTTGTTAAAATAAATTAAATTTCGAGAATTAATAACATTTTAAATTATTTCGTAAATAATTGATAAAAAATAAAATGAAAGCGTGAGTTCGAACAACTTTGCAGCTGCAAATGACCATCTTGAGGGATGCAGTAATCGATATCAAGAAAAATTGCGGAGCCTTAATGAAAGACTGCATATGTGGGGTTAATATAATACCAAAAAAATATATAAATTAACAATACGCTATATTCCAAAAATGAAATTATCTTTAATTTAGCAATTGAAACATTTTTGATCGAAAGGCTTACATTATGTACACATATTTAAAAAATAAACATAAAAACGAAATCAATATTTAATACGCTAATAAACTAAAATGCATATTTACATATAAATTAGACAAAAATGAACACGGTTTAAACATGCAAAAAAAGGTACGAATCCTAAAAATAAATGAAATGGCAAAAAAACATTAAAAGACCACAATAAAAATTATATTTGTTTAATAACTAGTGTTCATGAAAAGCATAAAAAGAACGAATAATTGCACACTTTACCGCAAGCGATGCTTTTAGGCAAAAGTTAATGCGTAAAGTACGCAAAAAAATCTCTATTTCTAAAAATAAAAAACACATTTTTTAAAATAATGCTATATACCAATTAAATACACACTTACCAACCTTTACAAAATGTGATAATAACGCTGAATTTGTCACACATCAAAGCTTTAATTCCTGCAAACAACTAATTATGCTTATAAAATTCATATAATTAGATTTGGTGAAAATAAAAAAAATCGTACCATTGTAAACATCTATCAAAATGTTTAAATCATTTAAAAAATTATAATAAATGCAAAACACAAAAAGCCATATGAGGTGTAAACCAAAGCTTTTTCATATGATTATTAAAAAACGGAATTAATTATTAATTTACCATTTCATATCAATCTTATTGTATAATTGGATTTTTCCAACTTATTTAACTATTCATTAACTATAATACAAAATAAAAACTAAAAAAATTATTGGCAAAATCAAAAAACTGTTCTAATAATTGTAAAATAAAACAATATAAAGTGAAAAAAAAATTAATACTGAACCATTTTTTTAAACATTAAAAAATATTAATTATATATAATTTAGTAATTTAACAATTTTTCATTTTCTCTCCCACAGGATTTTTGGACTTTGATGGCTCGCCCATAAAAAATAAACATACATTAAAAATGTCACAACAAAGTGCTTCATCTGTTTGTACTAATCTTAAAATTTTAACAAAATATCTATAAAATAAACCGATTTATAAACGAAAATTTCACAATGAAACTGAAAAGAAATAAATTTAATAAATTATAAAGTGGAAATTTGCTGGAACAAATGAACGGCCGGCCGTACATGCACGAAAAGCGAATGGCAACAATAAAATTATTAAGTATAAGCAATAGCTCTGCTTAGTTTTTATTTAAAACCCAAAATAAACGATAATTATTTTCGACTACGAAGCTTAAAACACGAGCCATTTCTATTTTTAAATTTTATATTAACAAAAACATTAAATTCTAATATAAAATGGAGTTTATAAAGCCAATTGTTATTTATTAGGCTCAACTATAATTGTTTAATAATTTCTGCTTATTAAAAAAAGGAAATTTTACAAGTAGTACAAGAATGGCTAAAAAGAACATAAGAAATCTTGTGGAAAAAGCACCATATCTAATTTGAAGCAACTAGTTCCGATAGCCTCCGGGAAGTGATTATAGAGAAATGATGTCGCCAAATCTTTTCACCGTTTTAATATGAATATTGTATGCAATTTAATTTAAAATTAAAATATTACAAAAAATTGGCTGCAATAAAATAGCAAATAAATAAAGTAAGCGAAAATTTATATTGTATTTTATTTGTGTATTTTTGCAAACGTCTATAAATTTATAAAGAATTATAATATAATTTAATTCTCCAATGAAATTATAGCCATACGTAAAAACGTGAAATAAGACAAATAAATAAATACTTTATTAAAAAAACAAAAATTTAGAAAAAAATTTTAACTTGCAGTAACAAATGTTTGACAATTGAAAGAGTGCAGTATTCAGTATAATCTAAAAAATGTTTGATAATAATATGATTTGGTGTTATTAAATAAAGAAATAAACAATCGGGGAACCATTGGTTATTTGAGTATAATTTCAAAATAGTACCAAATTAATAAATTTCGTCAATAGATAAATTTATTAAATATTAATAAAGATAATATTTAAGCAAAATTACTTCGAGATCTGGCATTTAATTTTAAAAAAATATATATTTTTATAAACTTTTATACTGACAAAATGTTAGTCTTAAAATGCCAAAGAAATAAAACTAAGCTAACATCTTAATTAAAGGATAAGAAGAGAATATAATAAAGAAATGAATAAAGTTATCTATTTCATAAAGTAAGAAATCCCTTAAAAATACAAAAAATTGAAAAAGTTGAGGGAATTAATCTATAAAATGCTTTGAAGCACTCAATTCGTGTATTCTATAAATTTTTACAATTTTGCCATCAGAAAATCCTGCATAAATTCCAATGGCTGAGTATAAAAGTTAATTTTTAAACAAATAATTTGATTAAATTAAGTTTCATTAATTTAAATTTAATTATTTGTTTATTACCAATTATATATTTATAAAACAGCCAACACAAACTTAGTATCATTCATTAAAATAAAATATAAATTTTTAGCAAAATTCAAAAACGCTAAAAATAAGAATTTATATGTTC
>MEIZ01000073.1:241290-252482 GCA_001723225.1 Globodera ellingtonae
TTTTTTGATTTTCCGTTTGAATTCGGGGTCAAAAATAGAAAATATTCTCATTTGTCAGGTCAAAGTTCTGTAACATCAAAACCCCCAAAAATGCCGATTAAAAAAGGAAGAAAATGAATGAAACATTTTCTTCTTCATGAGCAGAGGGCGGGCGGATTCCCATAAAATTCATTATTATTTGACACCTAAACATTATGTGTGCGTCTCTTTGAGCGCGCCCCGCGTCAACGCGCAACGCCCGCAGCGGTGGTGTTATGCCGGCACGCGCACATTTGCAGCACAAAAAAAAGCTGGCACAGAGGGCGAGCTGTACAAGCAGCAGAATGTGCAAATAGTCAGCCAAAAATGTTTGAGCCAGAAAGGGCGGCACCACCAAAGCGCAAAAGTCCAAGCAGAACAACAACCTGAAAGGCATGGAATGCTTTTGGGGCGGGGGCTCCCTATTCTCCGGAGATGAACCACCATTTGTTCAGGTGCCATCCCGGAGTGCCGATGAAGTATTGCACCAGCGTATTCCTTAACGGCATGCACAGCGTGTAGAACACGAAGAACAGCGCCGTCTCGGTCTGCTGGCAAAGTTCAAACTCGGGAAGTTGCATCGTCGACATGGCACACCAAAAAAGCGATGAAATGCGAAAGACTGGAATAGTGCTGTTTTCGGCTGCAACAAACATGGCATCTCCCATTTTGCATGAATTTTTTTGTTTTTGTCTAATCCAATAATCTGGGGAATATTCTATAATATTAAGACAAATACAATAATGTTAATGCAAAATTACTAATAAATTAAGTTCGTTTGGGTCTTAAAATAATTGTAAATTCTGCTCAAAACTGTGAATGTTTTTGTTAATAAAATTTATGGCGAATGAAAATGTCAAAGTTTTAATGAAAAAACTGTTTAATATAATTTGCTATTTGTGCACTGAAAAAAGCGTTTTATTCCAATGCCCGCCGCTTCGTCACCGATGGGCGGCGAATCGGCGAATGATTCAGTGGGAATTGATGCTTTTTTTGATTAAATTCGTTAAAAAGAGCAAATAATTAAAAAAAATATTTAAAGCCGAAATTACGAATTATTTTTTATAGGGTTAATGGAAAATAACAATTAAACTAGTGTTGAGCCCTGACCCAGGACACCCTCGACATTTTGGCGGTCATCCCCGACCCGAAGATCCCCGAGTTCCCGACCCCGACGTTTCGGGGCCTGAGAATACACCCCTAAAGGTATGGGGAATAAGGATTTCTTAATTAGTCTCGGAGTCAAATTTCTTTCTCAATGCCCCAATCCGTGAATGTTTGAGCCCTAACTCCGACATGCCGCCCCCGAAGATCCCCGACGTCCACCCCCGACGTTTCGAGGCCTGAGAATACACCCCTAAAGATATGTAGAATAAGGATTTCATTATTAGTCTCGGAGTCAAATCTCTAGGTCAAAAGACATTTTTAATTTAAATTTTTGATCCAAAGAATTTAAAATAATTCTACCGGAATCGATTTAACCTTCTTTTTTACAATCGTAACGCACAAATTAGCAATAATTTCATGCAAACTAAGACCCTAATTATCAGAAGATCCAATTTTATGCATTTATCTTCAATGATCATTCATCATGCCAAGGAGACGGCCGCTATACACTCGCTTCCTGAGCGCATTAAATCCACGGAAAATGATGGAGTAAAGCCACCCGAAAATTGGTCTCCAGGATAGAGTTTTTCTTTCGAACTTTTTTAAAACAACTCCTTCTTTTGCAAAAACTTTAGACTAAATTAGTATCCAAAACATCTTTTTCGAGTAGACTAACATAGCAAAAGACAGCTAAGCTTTTAGAGTTGTTTGAAATAAGTTAGAATGAAAAACTCGAAATATCCTGTGACTAATTTTCCGAAAATCCTTGGTGACCAATTTTCCGGGACTCACTTTTTTTATTATTTAAAATTTTTAGTTTTTACAGCAAACAAAAATGTTTAATTTCTAATAAAAGTAATTTATTTAAATCACAGATGTCAAATCTACAAAATGTGTTCTAAACATTATTAAGAAAATTAAAGTTGGTTTGAAATTTAAAATTCTAAAGGTTTTCCTAAAATTTTTCAACCAAAATATAAAATTATAAATGAATAAAGAATTAAACAAAAAATTAGTTAAATATTTAATTATATTCTCAGATAGGATTAATTTTTTTTCTAATTAAATCATTTAATTGCATTAGAGTCTTAAAAATCTGGTTTTAAATAATTTTAACAAGAATCAGTACCTTTTTTTATTAAAAATAAAAAGTAAAATTTTGTAATTCAAATCATTTAATTCAAAACTCTTTACGCGAGCACAAAAACTAATTCAATGAAAATCAACATCGGTAAACATAAATTATTTCATAACTTTTAATAAAATGCTTCTTTATTAATTAATTCTAAAGGTGTTAATTTGAAAGGCAAAATGATTATTTAAAAATTCAATTCATTCAAGCCTCCCCGCTCATCAGCAAAGACTCATCGTAAATTAACGCCTGCTGTAGCCCACTTTTGCGCTGCCACAAACAACCCGACCGCAAGGGTTAAAATGAGAAACTGAATTCCGGATATTATAATTCATTCAAGAAAATTGCGCATTTAAAAATGATTTTTTATAACAACAAACCATTAAAAAAATAACCTTACAATTATTTGAAAATGTAGCAAATTAAGCCATATAAAATATTTCTCAATCCCGCAATTCGGATAAAGTTTTGGCAGACAGATATTGAAAGAATTATACAAAAAATATATTATTTTTAAATAATAGAAAATTAAGTTAAAAATTTAATTTAAATGGACCCTGTTAGGTCTGTATAAAAAAATAACAGTCCTCAATCGACACTTATTAATTGATTGAAAAAAGTTGATCAATGAAAAATATTTTAGATTTAAAATCACCTTAACAAAAAATGTTTTTAACAAAAACTGACACAGTGAACAACTCTCAATGTATTTAGGTCACAGTCAATTGCGAATGGACGCGGACGCAAATTGACAGCGATGCGCACCATACACAGTTCGGTGCCAACTTGCATCAACAAAAAGCTTCGAATAATTTTAAAATATAATAATGGCAAACTCAGCATTTTATGTTTTATAAAATGATTAATGTTAAAATTACAAAAAATTAAATTTCCCATAGGAAAAATAAATACGAACAATTCACATTTTATTTTAATTTTTAATTGAAATAAGTTTTCTTAAATGTATTAAAAAGAATTACTCATTAAAAAATGAGCAGTGCCAATTATTAAATTCAAGATTTTAATTATCTAGTTAGAGTTTTAAAATACTAAATTAATTTTTAGTTAAAATAAGGTTCATAAATTATAAAAATTATTTTGTATCCAGAAAATAATTACAAATATTATTGGCGTAGCTTCGTAATAAAACAACCCAATTTAAAAAAGTACAAATTTTTTTTTAACTTTTAAAAACAATTATTTAAAAATTACTCATTCACAAGACAAACGCCAGAAATTACAGCTATGGCTCCAATTTGCCCACCAATATTCTAATGAAAATAAATCAATTGGATTAATGTTTAAGATAACGAAATTAAAAAATGTTTAATTGATAAAGAAAGGAACCGAAAAATGGCATTGTTTGATATCGTAAACAATAAATAAGCATATTACATATTACATATTAACACATGCAAAAAATAAAGTATCTTAATCTATTTTAAAAGCATGGCATAGAAAAAATCGCAGGTTGAATTTAAGAATGCTATTAAATTGTTTTAATTTTTGAAATACAGATTTAAAGTGAATTATTTAAAAAAATAAACAAACAGTTATTTGAATCAATATAAATATTTATAGTTTAAAATTTTAGATTGCAGCCTTTCATAATTTGAAAAAAGTATTGTTATAAAAATATGTTTAACTGGAGCAAAGCAAATCGTGTGTTTTGGTTTCATTCGCATGAATTAAATTAAACAAAAAAATAAGACAAAAAAAGTAATGTAACCGAGTTTAAATATAATTAGGTATGTTCTAAAAAGTGTTTCTCTATTATTATTTTTAATGTACACAATAATATTATCGATAGCTAATATTGGCAAAAATTAAAATGAATCAGTTTTACATTAAATACATTTAAATATGTTTTAAATTAAACAAATTCTAATTATAAATATTATAGCAATGAGCAATAAATTTAAAACATTTGTTATTTAATAAGTTATTTAATCATTTATTAAAATTTTAATATTTAAAGTATTAGTTTTCGCACAATAGATAATAAGATAAATTTATATTTTTATTTTGCAATTATCTTCTACTTATTTAAGTTTTTTAAAAGAGTAATTATTCTATTTAAATTCTAGAATCAAGAAGACCAGTAAACATTCTCTCATCACAGACATCCAACATGTGGTTGTTCTCGCAACCATTCTCTTCACCTGTATTTTCGTCGGTCTCAAACTACAAAAATTAATTTATTTAGCAACCGCTAAATAACACAATCGAATATATATACTTTTGTTACATTCATAAAACAATTAGTTTTTATGTTTTTTGTACTACCATTATATTAAGATAAGTTTTACACTTATTTAGCTAATAAAACTTATGTATTTTTGTCGTGCTTTTTCTGGGGTGCCTTTATAGTTAAGTATTTTAAAATGTCAATAGATTTATATTAATTATAAATTTATGCCAAAACCCAAAACCGACAAATTTTTGATTCGTTGCTTAGGCGAACAATCGGATTTTGTTATATAGGTATATTGTAGTTTTGTCATTTTATTTTGCTTACAAAAGGTAAAATCTTATTTTAACAAAGATATTAGCGAATATATAAAAGAGAGTGATTTTTTACAATTTTTAATTCATATTAAACATAGTCTTTTTTACTTACCAAAAATAAAAATCGTCAGTATTAAAATATATCATGTTCTTTAACTAAGGAACTTATACCCCTATTTAAAATTATTTAACCAGTTCTCGCAGTATAAATTGATTTTTCATATTATTATTATCAATCTTTATATTATGATTTAATTTCCCTAAAATAAGCCAGAACAGAAAAGCTATATAATTTAGCTTTTTGTTTTCAACTATAAGGAACTTTTTAGTTAATATGCATGCGTCGTATTTAAAAAAAATTATCTTAGCTCATAGTTGTTGCCGCAGCCTAAAAATGATACCATTCGATTTCTCTCGGCAAGAAGAATCGAATGATATATAAACTGACCCAAACCCTCAGCAGGTGGTAGTATTCTTTACTTTTGCCAAAAATTTAATTACAAAAAATTTTTATACTTATTTTTTAATTCTTAATTACTATAAAATTTAGTACTTTCACTAAAACATTAAGACAAGTATACTTTCTAAAAAGCTTAAATAAACGAATATTAAATCTATTAAATAAGGTGCAATTCTAATCCATTAAAAATTAAACTTATAAAATTACAAAACTATGGAGTTATTATTACGTTTCCTAAGTGTATACTTTATTACTTCAAGGAGCCAGTCACGGAAGAAATGTGATTTGCTAAAAATGCAACTACTAAAAAACATCGTGAAAAAAAAGTAATCATTAAAATTAAATAGCTGAATTGAAAATTTGTAATTATTTTTCATAACCACCAATAAATGAACATAATTGCATTTTAAAATAATTAAAGGATGTAGATTTATAAAACTCTGCTTAGATACTGGGGAAGCACTGAAGTTGTCAAATAAATTGGAGAAGAACCCGAAACAAGTAGAAATCGTTATCAATAAGCTTAAAAGAAATATATCTTTAAAAAATTATGAGATTTATATATACATAATTTTAAAAAGCAGCATTGTTGACTTAAAATCACTTCATAAAACTATTTGGATCGGTTGAAATTTTTTAAAAATTAAAGAAAAAACGGCTTTTGAGTAACAAAAGCCGGATATAATAAGGAAAAACGCCAATAAATGCATATTGAATATAAATATAATAAAAACATATTATTTTCAATTTGCTAATAAATTAATTAATTTAACTTTGAAGTTAAAAAAGTAATTAAATAAGAAAGGAAATAACACAAGCTAATATATTCGCTGATGAGTACTGATATTTTATAATGTTACTCTGATCAACTAAAATATATTTATGAAATATTCAACCTTAAATAATAATGAATTAAATTATTAAAATATTATTATGGCAAATACTGACGTCTACCAAAGCACCGCACACTCTGTGCCGCTGTAAGCCTCTTTTTGACTGGGAATATTTAAACAAGCAAATAAGCAAATTATTTTTATATTAAAATTTCTCATAAAAAATTCCAATCATAACCTAATAATTTAATGGGAAATTAACATTTATAACAAATTTTTTATATAAATATATACAATAAAAAAATTCAAAATAAATTATGAAGTCCAAAATATTTTTCATATACATTATATAATTGATAAATATAATTATAAACCCATTTAAAGGAAGTTTGCAGTCTAAAACTAAACATTTAAGGCATTAATTAAATTTTCAATGAATTATATTTTTTAACATAAGTCCGCTTTGCTGAATAAGCTGCTATCTATAATATATGGAAAATAAAATATTAACAACTTAAAATGCAAAAATAGGTTAAAAACAATATAATATTTTTATAATTTGCTCACGCGAGCATGAAGCCACAAGAAAACAAACAGCTGAATCAAGTTAAAAAACATATTAAATAAAAATTCACACTCAAATATAAGTAACTGTCCCTTTGAAAATTGTGGTTCGGCAGTGCCTACGGGTATTCCAATTATTCAAGAACTTTATGAAAAAATAAAATAATAAATTTCAAACAAATTCTAAAATAAAATTTCAAATATGTTTCATAATTTTACCTACCAAAATTTTAATTATTTTTAAATAGTCGCAAGGCGCTTACCATGAGACAGGGTCAAAGCATGTTTTTGTCATCGTTCGTTTTCGTGAACACATCGGTTTATTTAAATGAATAAAGTAAATTCCATTAAATATTTTAAGCATATTTAGACCGAGGCAATCGCGAGGTTAACTATTATATATTAATTTACTTTTAAAAAAATTCAATATCAATAAGAAAAAGACAAAACAAAACAATTAATATATTTCATTAGTTAAATAAAATCAAACATTGAAAAAATGTTGAAAAATCAATTAGTTTTCCAAATAAAATAGTGACTGTGTTTTTTTGACAATCTTTGAGAAATGATTATAAAAAGAATCAAATTCCAATTATCAACAATCCAGAAAAAGAAAAGAGAACAACCTCTGAATTTTACATCAAAAAACCTATTTAAAAACGTATCTTAATAAATTTCGATAGTAACTAACCTATAATTGATTAATTATCTTGAATAAATGATGTCTCACTAATTTAATAATTAAACCTTCAGAAAAATTGGTTAATGGAAATTAATAATGATAAACCAGTTAAGTTAATTTTATATATCCAAGTAAGAAAAAGGTATTATGGTAAAGGAAAAACATGTTTGTGAGTAAATACTTATATTTTTTTAACGGATATTAAAAAATAACGATTTTGAATAATTAAGATTTTTAATTAAAAACATGATTTTAAAATAAGTTTGCATTTGTTCACATTTTACCAAATTCTAAGTAGAACCAAAAATCAAATCTAAAAATATAAAATTAAATTTAAAAAATTATAAAACAATAAATGTATACCTACGTTTTAAATTCAAAAAACTTAATCAAAATGACATTCAAATAAGATTGCATTTATTCACATTTTACCAAATTCTAAGCAGAACCAAAAAATTTAAAAATTATATAACAATAAATGTATGCCTACGTTTTTTAAAAATAATTGAGCCGAGATTTCTCCACCGCGAATTCAGTAGAATGACGATAAGACAACACGGTCTAATTCATCGACAGCCAACGACGCAAATGCTCGAGTCAGCTTGCGTAAAATCTAGTAATTATTTTTTGCTGTAATAAAAATCAATCATAAAACAATGTTCTAAAACAGTAAACTCATAACAATTAACAACTGCATATGACCCAATTAACTTAAATATTGTAAATTATTACCCAATTATTTTTTTTTAACTAAGTTTTGCGATGACGGAAAGTGCCTTAAACATATCAGAATTATCAAAATTTCTAGTGATGTATACCGCAAATACCAACTATGTTGTTTAAGTTCAATAAAAAGCAATCAAACTTTTAACGAATAATATTTATCAAGAATTAAAGCCAACGACCCAAAACACTTTATCAACAAAAAGTCTGTTTAAAATTAATAATCTCGTTATTAATTAAAATGTCTTTATATATTTAATTTTATATATTTTAATTTTATCTTTATGTAATAATTTGAGAATACTTACAACAAACAATGCCATTACTTTTTTTGTGAAAGATTAAAATAAATACAACTTCATTCATTAATATAAATTTTAAAAATTCCAATGCAAAGTCAAACCATTTACAACCTTTAAAAAAAATTTAAAACAAAAATTCAACTTGCTCTAAACTGTTACTAAGATGACTGGATGTTCACTGACTACAAATTTATATAATATAAACCCCATTTTGCCAATATTTTTAAAAAGAGACTAATTATCATACTCTGTATAAGTAAACAATTAAATATAAATTTGCCAAAAATTCTAAATGTAAGTATAAAATATTTTTAAAAAAAGATTTATAAGAATATAAATGGAGTTTTTTATGTAGAAAATAAAAAAATAATTCGTTTGTCATTGAAGTAATCAAATCGCAGTCTAACCCAAGATCAACACCAAAGCGTCCTCATCAAGTATAACATCCACCGCACAATGAGCCTAGTGGTAATAAATAAATAAAATATTAAATGTATAAAGAAAGAACAAAGGATCAACTAAGTGGTTGTACAACGTTCAAAGTGAACGTGCATTATTTTAACTAATTAATATAAATATATATATATATATATATATATATATAATTAAAATTTAAATTCTTATTATATTCAAAGCATAACAGTTTCTAAACTGGTAATTTACTGATTTTCATTACAAAATTATAAATTAAAACTTATTATCTTCGAGGTTGAAAATGGTCAAATATAATTAAATTCTGGAACAATTATTCTTTATATATTAAAGAACAAAAACGGCGGGCTAAAATTATACAATGTTAAAATATTCTGAATTTTAAAGCATTGCAACAAAAAGAAATAGTTGATGTGCTCAGAAATGAAAAAAATGCGAATTTTAAAAAGCAAGGTTTTTAATACTACATTTTTATAATTTTGTTATAAATAAGTATTTATTATTATTAATAAAAATATTATTTCTAAAAAAGTTTATTTTATATAAATCAATGTAATTTATCTTATAAAAAACAGCAACATCTAATCAAGAAGTTTCATAAATTATTAGAACTCTAATTTACAAAATAATTTAAACATAAGTTTTAAAACAGTGATGGTAAATAAATGTGCTCTGTTTTTTTATAAATTATCATATTATCTATAAAAAAATTTTTATATAAAACAAATGCGTCTGCACAAAAATTAAAATATAATTAAATATAAAATTAATCAACCTGTAAATATTGTAACAATGCTTTCTAATTGTTAAAAAATATCTTAAAAATTTAAACAAACTTTTATTGTACCCACAAAACGTTACATCGACAGAGTCTAATAGAATGCCGTGCATGATTTTCTTGCGCGTGATCGATTTAAAAAATTAAAATTTATTACATAATTTTATTTAGAAAAATAAACTAAAAAATGTGATCGTATAAATCAACTATTTACTAGAAATATTCTAATTAACTCTAAAATAAAAACTTAGGACATAGACCGAATTATTAAATATTTAAGCTATGCAAGCAATAACTTACATTGACTTACCGATTAGATCGAACACACTCTTCGTCGAGATCAAATTATCGAGATCAACATCCAGTTCAAAATTTCAGATTTTATTTAATCAATAAATTTTAATAAAACCCTACTTTCAAATTACAAAATCTAAAGCGTAATCTTTATCATCACTTAACTAAATTTAAATCTCTACCCATACCAAAGGCAATTTTAAATTATTTAAAAAAATAAATTTAAAAAATTAAAAGTATATGAAAAAATGACGTCTCACAAATATTTAATCCATAAATTGGTTAATGGAAATGAATAAAAAAGCACATAATTTCTAGTTTGTTTGCTATCTTAACAAACAATAATTCTATATATAAATAAGAAAAAGGCATTTATGGTAAGATAAAAAAAATTATAATGATGATTTGATTTTACTAATATATCAACCATTAAATGATTATATCAATATTTATAATTATTAATTGCATATAGAGCACGGTGGTTATCGGCTTGGCTTTACCGCGAATATTTTGATTTTATTCCTTTATTTTTGCGTTCAAAAAACTTTTTGGGAGATTTTGCGTGAAACTTTGATTTTTTTATAAAATTTTAATTGGTTATTTCAAAAGTTGGAAATTATCCGAAATCCGGAAGGATATCCGGTATAAATTCCTATCTGGTATCGGTATCCAGGGTGTAGTAAACTGCTTTGTTCACATATTGCTTTTTTATAATTAGCAAGTCTAGAGAAACCTTATATTAAAAATAATATTCCAAAATTGAGCGGAAAATAAAACCATACGCCTGTTCTTTATAATTTAGATTTTTTATCTATCACAACTAGAGCTCTTCAAAAACAGATCTGCTAGTTTTATTTTTGGTGTTTTAAGCAGGCGTGCTCACGGATATCCGGATATCCGCGGATATATCCGGATATGGACGGATAACGGATATGGTTTTTCGGATATATCCGGATACGGACGGATAACGGATATGGTTTTTTGGAACGTCACGGATACGGACGGATGACGGATATGACCCTAATATCCGCGGATATCCGTCGCATCCGTTGTTTTTTTACTGCTGAAGTAAAATTTATTAAAACGATTTCTTAAATTGTTTTTCAAGGATATTTACAAGTTTGAACATGGCCTAGTGGTTAAACTTATAGGGTGATGCTACTTTGGGTCGAGGGTTCTATACCCTTTCGCGTTATCATTTTTATTTTATACTTTAACTCTTTCTTTTTAGTATTCTTACAACTTTTTGAAAAAAAAATCATACAAAAAATAAATTTTAAGCATTTACATAAAATTAGTTCATTTTAGAACTCAATTACCTAAAAATTGGACGATTTTTCTTAGCATAAGTCTTTAAAT
>MEIZ01000073.1:262509-308539 GCA_001723225.1 Globodera ellingtonae
ATTTTCTTAATGTTCACTAATAATTTAAATTAAATGTTACTTAAATATATAATATTTTCTTGATTTAATAATTTGTGTATAATTTACTTTGATTTTTTTTATTATATTAAGTGATTAAAAATATTTCGCGTTCTCCTCCTCCTAATTATAAAGACACTTTGCTCAGGGTTCTCCTTTTGCGTTGATTCAAACAAGCCGTACACCCTTTAGTTTTCTAAGAAAAAGTTAGAAGTTAATTGTATATTTTTGTTTTACATGTTGTGCTTGTAATAAAAAATACAATTCAATAGATTGACGATTTTCTTTAATGTTCATTAATAATTTAAATTAAATGTTACTTAAATCTCAATTTGTTAAAAAATTTATTATCTTGCTCTATTGTTTTTTTGTTAAATTAAATACAGTTTATCCATCAAATTACATCTGTATCCTCTCTTAGGTAAATAATCGTTTATAAAACAATTTAATTTAAAATTAATCAATTTAATTGTTTTTATCGAATTATTTTGTTTACAATTTAGCTTTCATAACTCGGTTTTGGAAAAATTAGTGTCGCATCTCTATGTTAGAAAATCTTGATTTTCATTTGGTTTAAGTTATAATATAATTTTATTGTTAATTGATATACTTTTATTATTTGCTTAAATTTATTATTAACGATTTTAGTATACAATGATGAGTTTGCCAGGGCATTGCATGGAAATGTCCCTGTCAGGTACTCATGTAATTGTTGTTGTAGACCGGTCGTTCGTCTGTTCCGATCAAGCAATTGTTTTTTCAATGGTAATTGAAGGATTTTTTACCTTTAAAAGAAAATATGTTTAAGTTTGGATAAAATATGTTTCTCAGTCATGTATGACAAATTGGTGAAAATTTAAGTTGTATTTTTTACACCTAATAACAACTCTCAAAATCAATTCATTAAGTTTGGAGTATATTGAGTAAAATATTTTAGTGAAAATATTTTTAAGCTTATTAAATTTAAAGAAATGTTTTTTGAGATAAATTTGACCTTATTGCATTTATTGATTCTATTAATGTTAAAATAACATAAAGTTAATTTGGCGATAATATACAACAAATAGTTCTGTGTTTAATAATTTATAGTTAGTTTTCAAAGGTTTTATTCTTGTTTCTATGATAAACCAAAATAAATGAAAAATTTCAATTTTTATATAAACCAATAGTGTACTAAATACAATTTATTATGATTGCTTCTTAATTTTCCATATTATTTTAGCTTAATTATATTGAATCTATGACAAATCATTTTTAAAATTTGTGTCCTGTGACTCGATGTCTTATTTTCCGATTAAGGCCCGCTGCGTCTCTCTCCATTTTTTTCGTAGACTGGCGCTACATTTAATATGCAGAATTATAGAATTTCTATTTTGGTTTCAGTATTAAAAAATTTACTCTTTTATTACGTATAAATCTTTTAATTTTCTTTCCGTTGTATTAAAATATTAAAAAGTTGACGCAGGACAAAATTGCTCTGACCGCCATAATAACTGATTAATATTATTTGCATAATATAGTGTTTATCCAATTAGCTCCGGTCATCTTAAAAAATCGCGTTATTTTTCAATTAAGATGAGAATTCTTTAAATTTATGATCTAAATTGTATTTTAATTAAAATTAAACTGCGTGATTTATTATTGGCACATGCATTTTTGCCTCAAGTTGAATGAAATCACGGAGCTCATTGTGTTTTACTGTTTTGCGATCCAAACGTTTGTTCGAAATCACTATTTATATTCTTCATATTCATAATAGTTTTAATAAAATATTTAACACCTATTTATTCATATGCATTTAGAACATTGTAAATGATATAATATTATATTTTCGTTTTAATAATGGCTCGATTTAAACAACTTTTGCACACACCACTCGTTCATGACAGGGTCACCTTTTATTTTGTTTATTATAAAAATTGATTGGTTGTTATTAAATTTTTAAAAGTAATTTAAATACGTTGGGATATTTTTCTATTGTAAAATGTTTTTATTTTGGCGAAATTTGCATTTGTTTTTAAGGAAAAAATATGTAATGGCCACCTGGTCACGCAAAGTATCTTTTACATTAAAAAAATTAACCCCACGGAGAAGCGAGTTTAATTTAAATATTAAAAAAATAAAATGCTTTTGCTTTAATTTCTTAAAAAGCCATTACATAATAACAATTATCACGTTTATCTTCCAACTTTGCTCATATCTTACAAAATTTGTTTTTTAAGTAATAGGGATTTATATGAAAATAATATTCAACTTTTATATATAGATTTAACAAAATTACAAATCATATACGGAACGCACGATGTCCCTGGTGCACATATAGATTTCATTTATGTTGTAGAACTATTTTTTTGTGTACATAACGTCTTTCCGTGATAGCGTATACGCAACTTCTTAAGCTAGCTTTTATTTAATATATATATAATATGCAGTAATATAAGCTCTTTTAGAAATAAGTCTTTATGTTTTCCCAAAATTTTCGCTTACTTTAGTTAATTGCAATTTAAGCCGATTATTTACATTTTTTA
Source organism: Globodera ellingtonae (assembly GCA_001723225.1). Lineage (NCBI taxonomy): Eukaryota > Metazoa > Nematoda > Chromadorea > Rhabditida > Heteroderidae > Globodera > Globodera ellingtonae. The sequence goes on from MEIZ01000073.1 coordinate 265,056, forward strand.
TTTATTTATATTAATTGATTAATTGTTTATTTTTCGCATTACTATATTCTTATGTAAGAACTATTAGTTTTAATTTGTTCAGAATTTTTTATATTCATCAATTATTCTTTAGTAATATTTTGGTCTAAACCAGTTCCGAAATCAGCCCGCATCCTTTTGGCACCATAGACCAATGATGACATGGCCAATCTCAAAAACACATTATGTTTTGTAAATTAAAAAACGCTGATACACGATCACTTTTGGTTTTTAAAAAAAGGAAGATTAAAACGAAGTTGCGGTATATGCTTTTTATAGATATTAAATCTTTTGAATCTCGTCTTTAAAAATGCAGCATTTAAATTATCTTTTTTTAAATTAAAAGTAGATTAATAAATATTTGTTTTTAATTTTACATATAATAAAATGTAATAATATAATTTTAATTAGATTCAAATTTAGTATTAAATTTTAAGCAAATTTTTTATAGTGAGTAGCCCCAAATGTTTAAAGATTTGCTCAATTAAAATATTATAGAATAGTTGCATAAATGGTTATTTGCAAGATAATTAAATTATTTTGCATTGTTAATTTATATGCTAAATTTATAAAACTTTGTATTATAGAAAATTAATTTGAGGAAAATAGTAATTTAGAATTTTACCTGAACTTTCCGAAAACAGGATTTTAAATTTTATATCGCTCAAAATTCAATAAGTCATCTTTTTAATTAAAATTGTAAAAAATCAAAGATTTGAACTTTTGATTATATTTCATATAATTTATGTTTTTATAAATTATTTTTAGTTTTTAAAGTGTATTTTTATTTTCAAAAAGCTAAATGCTATATTGTAGTTTAAATAGGTAATTATTTCATTTGTGATTTAATGAATAAGCACCAATTTATTATTTAAATGTTAATGTTAATTAATGCGAGTGAAATTATTTAAATCACATTTATTTATAGTTATTAAAGTCATATTAATCTAACGCTTGTAGAACAAATTTTTTTTGTTAATTTTCTATAAATGTAGTGATTTTGAAAATTATGTAATATACTTATTAATATTTTTAGTGTCATAATAGATTACTCATTATATTATTCTTCTGTCTTTTACTTGTTTTCATCGTTGTTTTATATAAATAAAATTATTTAGTGACCAGAAAATACTTACATCTGAACGGGCATCCATTGGTGGGCAAATCTTTTATACATAATTGCAAATAAAATAAGTTATTACACTTATTTAAAATATTGCTTATTCATTCGTTTATCAATAGTTAAAATCAGTATGATCCAAGCCATGACTCTTTGCATTTAAATAGCACACAAAATTTTTCTTCACATTTTTTATTTTATATTTTCTAAATAATATTATATAATAAATAGGCTCATTCATCAGATTAAAAAAATAATGGGTTTTTAGGCCTATTTCATTGGCTATACTGTATACAATACCGGCGAGCTTTTGGTGTCCCAAAATGTTGGAGTTTTGCCATGATGGTTCCTTGAGATACTTAAAAAAGTTTTCAAGCGGTTTTTAATTAAATTTATTAAGAATATATGTCGGTGGATTATTTGAATATTAGGATTATTCAAATAAACCTAGTATTGGTTGAAAAACACTAAATAGTACAGTGAGTAAGTATTATTTGAACACTTCATAATTTGCATAAATTTGGTGTTAAAAACGTTGCGCTTAGATTGTTATTTAACACACATATAATGAGTATTCAGTAAATGCTGAGTCTTGCTTTATTATATCTTAAGATTATTGTAAGCTTTTTGTTGATACAAGCTAATATAGTGCATATTGTTTTATGTCAATTAAATAAAATGATTACACTTAAAGGGCTATAATTCGGTGGCGGCCATTGACAAACTGAAAACAACTGAAAAAAAATTATTTGTTAATTTGGATTTAGAGAGAATATAAGAATTATAAACAAATTTTTTGTCTTACAATAATTGTACTTGTTAATAAGAATTTATTATAAATTATTTATTTTAATGGCAACTTTATATTTTATAATGGCATATTTTATTTAATATACAACAAGTTACCTATAAATATTTATTTTTTTTTTACCTAATCATTTTATTCTTAAACTAAATAAAATTATTTTTTTAGTTGAATTTTATATTTGCTAGAGCTTTAGCAAAATGATATCATTATGGTATGCAGATATACAAAGTCATGTGCTCCATCTGTTTGTGTTATTGTCAGGTCGATGTTTACTGCCACGCAAGCACCTTTGAAGACCTTGCATTACGTGAGTATAAATATCAATGCTTATGTTCTTTTTTTACTGAATAATAATGTTTTTAATTTTTTCTTACTTTTGATGTACTTAATACAAAGGTTTTTTAATTATAAGTTCTGTAACAACCCATTTATTTTTTAAATTTAGATCTATATTTAAATTTTGAATATTACGCGTTTCCTTTTAAATATGATAACTATTTAGAATATTCAGTTTTGTATTTATTTTCTGTAATTCAATATTTTATGTTTATCGCTTTTATACTATCGTAATTTATTTCTTTTCATCATTTTTATTTTGATTTCTGCTTATTGTTGTTGAAATCGATAAATTTTAATTATCTCATTTGATCTAAAATTTATCAACTCCGCTCAATCAATATTTTTTACAAAATAGACTAATAATATTTCAAAAGCTGCAGTTTTTGTTGTATAGTCTGCAAAATTGAAGAGCTGTTCAACGCAATGCATTAATGGTTTTAGGCTAACACAGAAAGAAGCATATTTATTTATTTGCTATTTAATTTGCAGACAACGTTTGTATTTTGCTTTTCATATACATAAATATCGGTGTGCCAAAGATGCGATGTTTATTTCAATATTATTTTTATAAAATTTAGTTTTAAATTTTATGGAAAGACGATTTAAAAAGGCAAATGGTGTTAGCCATCGGCGAGTCTCATAAGTTTGATCGCTCCGTTTATGCTCGGTCGACGGATTTTTAGTAAATTGTTTTAACGTTTTATTTAAATTGACGCGTGAAGAGCATTTGTGATTGTTTGGCCGCAAGTGTTGAATAATTTTTGTACGTGAACTGTGCTTATTGTAAAAATTCGCTATTCTTTACTTATCTTTTTATATTTAAATTATTTCTGTTGATAAATTAATCAAGTGCAATAAATAATTATTATTAACTTTATTACCTCTACAAACTGATATTTTAACTTAAATTGATTCATTTATATTTTATATATAGGTATTCAATATTGTTAAAATAATGATTTCGGTATCTGATTTTCATTCTTATTAAAATTGACATCCAATACTAAATAAAAATATTTGAAAATTTAACAAATTGTACATAACAGTTACAGTTTTTCTTGAATATATTAATCCACTAGAAGCTAATGAATGGGTGGGTGAAAGAAGCGATCAGAAATACAAAGCGTCATTATATTTTTATTTGATTGGACAATATATTTTATTGACAATATTTTTTAGAATTTTAACTTTAAAGAATAACATTGGTTTTTAAATAATATATCAAATAAAATAACAATATAAAATATTTTGTCCAAACAATTTCAAAATAATTTGTACGCCCGGCCAGTCGGTGCATTAAATAACATATTTTGAGACAATTTAGATAAAAAATTTTCTACAAATTTTGAGTACACCGCGTGGAGGTGCATGGTGAGAAACGGGCAAAACCATGTACCCCACTCATCGGGGGTGAGGCAAAAAAAATAACACAAAAAAAAATCTAAACAAAAGAAAGAACAAAAATTCGGCACCGCCGACCCCCTCCCTAACAAAATTAAGCAGAATTCGCATAAAAAAATTTGCATTTTTGAAAAGTTCTTAACAAAAATGGAGTAAAAACGGAAAATGCACCCCCTAAAATCGAACATATTTGGAAAAATTGCTTATCAAAACAGCAAAAAGCCAGAGCGGTGGGAAAATACACTATTTTTCATTTTATAATCATTTTTTTAATAAATTTATATATTTTTAGCAATTTTAAGTCCTTGAACAATAATTATTTTAATTTTTCTTAAATTTTTGCATATAAATATTAAAATATACGCGTATCAATCAATTCAAATTATTTTAATTCTTGCGAACGGCTCTCGTTGTTTTGCTCTCAAACGAGCTTGTGCTTATCATCGCATTCTCGCATTGATCTACTTTAAAAATCTAGTGTATTAATATTGTAGTTTGTATAATTTTTTTGCTATTTGTTTTGCATTTGCATTAAACATTAAAAATCTTTACTTTGTTTTTAATAAATATTTAATTTTGCGTTTCTTTATTTTATTCATTTTTAGAAAAATGCTTTAATTAATATGGCATTATTATTGATTAAGAATTTGATTTTTCCATTTTGGCAAATGTCGTCGGCTTCGTTTCATAGCATGAGCGAATGGCCAAGTTCGTGATTCGCTATTCTTGCAGTGTTGTAGGCGTCGTCCCCTGCCTCGGCCAAGTCCTCTTGCCGTTTCACCGTTTAAGGTGCATTGTTTTGGTGGTTTTTATAATAAAAAATCATCAATTTGATTAAATATAATTTTACCGTACTTTTTATGCTTTTATTATGTTCACCTTTAAAATACTGTCCTTGCACAATAAATTATACTTTAAAAAGAATTTATTATTTACCCTAATTAAACAAATTTATTTTCTGTAAGGAATATTATTTAGTTTTATTATTTTGTGTGTTATTTTAAGCTATTTATTTATACCTTTAATTGCCTTATTAGTGTTTGATAAGTGTGTAATAGTTTTAATATAAATCATGCTTCCAATGGCCAATGGTTTACTTTAGATCATTTTTAGTATGCTCCTGTGGCGATGAAATGTTTTTTTCATTGTGTCTGTTTTGTTAACACTAAAGTTAGAGAATGTAAAATCGGAAGATATTTAATATTGGCATAATAGCTTGTTTGAGATACCTATTACCATTTTTGTTTGTAAAATTTTTTTTAATCTTTATTTCTTTAAACACATTTTAACAGAGTAAAAATAATGTCGCTGATTTAATATAAAAATATTTTGTAAACTTTCTTATTATTTTTAGTAATAGTTTATAATTTTTATATATAACCTAACTTAAGAATTTGCTATTTTCTAATCAATGAATTTTGTTTATTTATTTTTTATTACGTAAATTAATTTTTGAATTTAAAAACTTTTTATAATTGGTGTTGTTTATAAGTATTTGCAAATTTTGAATTTTATTTGAACATTTAATTGTATTTATAATTAAATAAATTTATTTACTAAAAACAGAATTATGTGGTACTGTTCTGTGTATGTCTTCTTACAAAAAATTATGTTCTTTAGTCAATTCTTTGTAGGATGGCTCACTGAAATCAAACAAACATTTTTAATTTCTTTTTCTGAACTAACAAAAATTTTATGTTTTAATCTTATCTTTTTAAAGAAATTACGTTATTTGTTACCTCATCTACAGAGCCTTTTCTTTACACCTTTTTTATACAGGGTTTCGATATGTACTTTTTTTTAAAGATTTGTACTTTATTTGGGGTACCCCATTCTTCAAAATTGGAAATGTACTTTTTTTAAAGATGTGTACTTTATTTGGAGTACGCGCCTTTTTTTGTCCTTTATTTGAGATTTCTGGAGTGTTTTGAAGAATTTTCTTTTAAAATTTGATAAATCTTTAGACAGATGGCCAAATTAGTTAATTTTCAAACATTTTTTCATTACTTTTCGTCTGGCAAGCCCGGAGCGCCTGGACCCAAAGGTAAAAGAAATATCGGGCGGATCGTGTTGGACAGCTAGGCGGCTCCGACTTCAAGGGCATTTGCCCTAAATTACTGTGCCATCGACGGCGGCGTTTTCTTCGAGGACGGCACACGGAGTCCAATTACAGTAATTATGATTCAAAATATCGATTTTCATACTGTTTGAATTTGGTAAATTTTATGTGCCAAGTATTGGCTTTTCCAAAGTACACGAAATACAATTGAGTGAAATCAGAGAAGCAAATGACAAAAATTTTTTGACGGGAAATACAGCATTGTACAAATCACTCCACAAAATTTACAAATAACGATCAAAATCTCGCTCTGACAAAATAATGAATAAAAATTCAAAGTGCAAAAGTGAAAATTGTAGAATTAAGAAAATTCCAAAAAGGGACAAAATGCCAAAAAGATAAGAATGCTATTTTTAGGGGTTTACCAACTTTTTTCTGCAGCTTTCTTTTGACGAGTTATGCACGAAAAACTTGTTTTTAGCAGAATTTTGTCGTTTTAACGAGGCTATTCGGCGGACCTAGAAAACCCATTTTTGGGTTTTCGCATTTAAAATAGGCTCGAGCCTATTTTGGCATTTGTGGCGACCTTTTTCAACTGCCTATTTCGACCTTTTTCAAAAAATTTCTTAAGAAAAAATTAAATAAAATTCGAATTTTTCTTGCCAAGACCACTAATTTTCTGAAAATTTTTCATAAAAAATGCAATAAAATTCGAACTTTTTTTTGTCAGGATCTTTCATAGAATTTTGTGCTTTTTAGGCGCCTTATGCAAATTTCATGCCTAAAAGTAGCAGACCTACTAAATGATACTTTTTACATGTAAAAAGCAAATTTTTTAAGCATTATTATTATTTACGCTCCTTTCCTGACACCTATTTTTGCTTATGAACCCCGGTTTTGGAGCCTATTTTGGTGGCTATTTTGAGATTCTTCGAGCCTAAAAGTTGCGTCCCTGAACATTATAAATCTTCGAAAAAAATATCTCGGCGGCGTCTATCGGCACCGCCGACTCCTTCCATTCCTAAATAGCTCAAAAAATCACCGTACCAAAAAATTTGTTGAAAAAGCCATTGCAAGCGAAAAATATGCAGATTCCCATAAATTGTTTAAAAAATGTGTCTTTTATTTGACCAGCAAAATTTTAATTTTATTTGGACTTATCGAACCCCTGTTTTTATTTAAATTTAATTGTTCATCCTTCCCTTCAAGAACGGCAACGGGAGCAAGGCCGGTTGCTCATCATAATTTTAGTTACTTAACTACGTAAAAACCAACAAATTCTATTATTAATTAATGCATTCACAATTGCATTTATAATCCCTTCTAAAAACAGGCCGACTTATGGCAGTGTAATATGAAATTATTGATTCTTTTGGTAAAATTAAAAACTACGTAAAAAATTGCTTTTTATTATAATCATTAGTTGCCTTGACAATATTCTTTTTTGAAATTTTTAAAATTTTAAACAACGCCATAAAAATTCACAAATTGTTTGTATTTATATATTAATTAAATTATTTGTTCTGGTATTAAACTTTTAAATATTTATGTAAAAAGTCGACAACAATTCTTATCATAGTCGATAAAACATATGTTGCAAATTTAAAATTATTTTTACATTTCACGTTAAAATAATAAAAATTTATATACTGATTACAACTTAACGTTTACACTTTAGAAAAATTTCAAAGCTCGGATTGCTTGTCGTGGTAATTAATTTATCAAAATTATATATAAAAACAATATTTATCATTATTTCTCAAAAGCTTATAAGCTCAAACATATTGGCTCATAAATAAATTGTTGTAAAATGAAATATCAAAACAATAAAAATAGTGAATTGTCTATTTTTTCTTGTAAAACTTTAATATCATTAATATAAACTATTGTACTTTCCATATAAAGTCAAAATCACTCAAAAAATGTAATCAATACCAATAATTTGTTTAACATGTTAAAGCCTAAAACTAATAAAACAAAAATAAAAACACGAAAATATTGCTGACAGACGCCTCCTTGTAATCTTTCTTCAAAAAATTGATTGGTCAATTTAATAAATTTTTCATATGTTAAATATATTTGTGAATTAAAATTAAAAGATTCAAGATCTGATTTTATTGTCACATAAAAGGATTCTTTTGCGATGGTTGCGCATAAATCCCATGATATATAGTCGGCGTCGCAAAGAACGAAGAAAAAATCCACAATGCATATTTATGATTAAAAATAAATACAATTTATAAAATTAATAATTATGCTTCGTTGCAATTTGTAAACACATAGCATTTCTACATAGAGGGAAAGCGGTCAAGCGCCTCTGATTTGTGGGTATAATTTAAACACACAGAATGGCATGAAATTTATAATTATTTAAATACTAAACACCTCAACAAAGCATTCAATGGAATTTTAGCAGTAATTTATCAGAAACGAATTTTTATAAACTATAACCTAACTTTATTTATTGAAATATCTAAAAAATTAAAAATATTATAAAACGATAATCGTTCGTCTATCATTAATCAAATCTTAATTATTTTAACCATAATTGTAGCACTGAACGTGCATTATTAGACTAATTAATTTTTATAAATAAATGAATTTAATCTTTTATTCAATGATGTTATTTTACGTCTAAATAAATGAATAAAAAAAATTGATTAAAACTACAGTCTAAAATTTATGAAAATGTTACAAAACGAGATCTACTCATTACAATGTTTCTTTTCTGCCATTTATAAAATTTAATTAAAATAACAAAATTTATCAGTTAAACTTTCAACAAGGGCACCAAGAGAGAATGTCGCATATGGTGAAAATAAATAATTGGTATGTAAAAAAAACAAATTTGAATATCAAATTGTGAAAAAATTACTCCCTTTTATTTTATTTGCTAATATTTTTTGTTACCACTTTGATCAAAAAATAAATAAATTACAATTTATATGACCAAATCCGACTGCCCTCCGCCGAGCAAAAAATCTATGTACCTGACACAAGTACGGGCAGTGAACCATAAAGGGATATTTCGCCTTTTGTCGAGTAATTAATAAAATAAATAGAAATAATAACAAGCAATGCCTCAAAGCCGTAAAGCTTGAGCACATACAACAGGAACACAGGAATTGGTAAATCACCTTAGAGCAAAAATCTTTAAGGTATACAGTATTATTAAACTATAAAATGTTTTTTTAAATAAATGTCAAATTTGATAATAATAATAATAGTTTTGCGCGTATTGTTTACAATACTTCACTTAATGAATTATTCATTTGAATGAAATTAGCAATAAAAAAATCAAAACTATTTAAATAAATTAAAAATAATTGCAAATAATTTTTTAAAATAAGTAAAATAAAATACTCCAATATTACAAAGAAATCCAATAAATTCAATATAGATATAAATCAAATATAAGGTTTTTTCATAAATGACCTGACCGGTCCTTTCAGTTCAGTTTTGGTCAGTATTGGCCTGGCGATAAATATAAAAATAATTATTTAATAAACAAAACAATCTTGGAATTAAAAAAACCGCCTTTATAGACAAAGCTAAAATTGCTCAGAAAATACAATATATTATAACTTATACGGTGTTCTGCAAGGCCGCCCACTACACGCAAAGCACAAATGGCTGGGCGAGTATTTTAAATTTATATTATATAAATTCTAATATGCGTTGGCATAGCTTAATACAAATAAATATTACGGATCTGTTGCAATTTGAACTTTGAAATTGTTTACTTAATTTCGAATATATGTATCGTAATTTAACCTAAAATCGCAAACATTTATTTGTTCAAAAAACTTATTCATTCAAAATGTTTTATTGTAAAAATTGACTAATTTAATACAAGTAAAATGAAAAATTTGATTTTGAAAACTTTATGAGTGATTTAATTGAACAGGGAAGCGATTCTGTTTCCTCCATTATATATAAAAATTAAATTACGTTTGGTGCCCATAACGTGTTTAGCAAAAATAAATATTACCATTTACTAGCATGATTTTAATTTTAGTAAAGAATATCAACGATGCGCAATTCTGGATGTACCTCTAACTATGAAAAAACGCTTAACCGCGGGCGTGGCCCCCCACCACCCCCCCTGTCTCTTATACACATCTAGATGTGTATAAGAGACAGGTTAAATTATAATAACAAGTTTTACAAACATATAAAATCTGAAATTTATTAAATATCTTAAGTGTACTATTTGCCAACACGTAAAACTTCATTCGATAATTATAATTAAAATCATATGGTTAACATATTAAGATTTCCCTTTTTAAAACAGTGTTACTTATAATATTTAAAAATATCTTACTATGTGTTTAGACAATAATATAAAATACTTTTTAATTATAAAAAAAATCAAATTCCAATTATCAAAATATCCCACAGAACATATGGCTTTTACATTAAAACCTCTCAATACTTATTTAATTAAATTTAGATAGTAACAATCAAAACTTAATACGCGAGACTCTTCATCAAAAAAGGAGCCACTACAATTATGTTATTTAAAATTTGTTGTTTATAAAGTTACCGAAAATAAAAAACTAGCAGATGGAAAATTAATACTTATAAAAATATGTATTATATAAAACATTTTACAATTAATAATATTAAGTTGATCTTCTAGTCGAACATTGAAGTGATCTTTAAGAAAACGTTATCAATAAGTTTATATTTGTAATTTTTGAGTTATTAATTTGTTTAAAATAATTAAGTACACTTTTTTGCTTACAAAAATTCATTTTAATATACCCAAAATTTGAACACAATATTCGAATGAGAAAATATTACATAATTTTATTTTTTCAGTAATTAATTTCTTAAAATGTATTCAAATTTTATATTTAAAAAAAACGAATGCAATCAACGGGTATTCAGCCAATGAGGAGTGCGATTTCACACAGATTGGCTCGATTTAACACAGATTGGCACGACTTCACGGCTTTATTTATCTTTAGTTTGAGTTTTTATAAGAAATATAAACAAAATAATTAAAAATAAAATTAAATTTCATTAAAAATGAATGGGATAAAAATTAACTTACTAAAATCTATACAATAATTTATATAAGAAAATAGTAATCAGAAATATTAATAAGCAGTATGATAATAATATAATTTATTTCAACAATTTTTTTCATAAAAAATACACAATATAATACATAAAAAATTAAAATACCTATGGTAAGATTTATGGAAATTGTTAAATGCAATATAACATTTTTATTAGGACCTAATATTAATAATCAAAACAACATTTACTTCAAAAAAAAATGTAAGAAAAACAGAATTACGCTAAGTAGTGAACAAAGATTACTAACTTATAAATACCTATTCGCAAAAAAAAACATTTAAATCCATGCCCTATTATTTAATACTGTGAAAATAAATTTTACCCAATCGTGTAAATATTTTGCTTAGGTCGACTATTCTCGTCATTATCCAATTTAATGTGTTTTTTAGCTAAAAAAAAAATTTTAAATGTATTTAAAATTTAATAAATTTTTCAGTTTTGCGATTTGACAATAAATTTTACCCAATCGTGTAAATATTTTGCTTAGGTCGACTATTCTCGTCATTATCCAATTTAATGTGTTTTTTTAGCTAAAAAAAAAAATTTAAATGTATTTAAAATTTAATAAATTTTTCAGTTTTGCGATTTGACAATAAATTTTACCCAATCGTGTAAATATTTTGCTTAGGTCGACTATTCTCGTCATTATCCAATTTAATGTGTTTTTTAGCTAAAAAAAAAAAATTTTAAATGTATTTAAAATTTAATAAATTTTTCAGTTTTGCGATTTGACAAATTAAAAAAATTTTCGCTGAATGAGTGATCAGACACAATATAGTCGGCTACCGTATCACCAAATGCCGTTGTTTCTTAGGACGATGCTACTGATCATTCATCGTAATGTTTTTTTTCTGTTGCTGTACACTCGCCTTCGGACAATTTTTCCGATTCCGCTGGCGAATTTGAAAGACTTTTTTTTGTGCGACAAAACTACAAAATCGCACAGAATTTATGAATGAAATGTAAGACTTTTCATTAGCATTGCCTACAATTCTCATATCCGTCAACCAATTTTTATCTATCAATTAAATCTAAAAGTTGTTGAATGTCAATGCCAGCAGATTATGTTAATAGTGAACGAACATCACAGTTGGTCAATTTTAATCGACGGGTGATTCACAAATAAATAGTTAGAATGAATGAAAAATATTTGGATTACCCTTTCAACACATCATTTAAGCGTTTTGTTCAAAATTAATTGCTTATATCATTTAAAAAATTTCTTTTATATGTGATTGTTATCCAAAATGTTCGGTTGTGGCCTCCTTTTCATTCTCATTACCGATCTTCCTATAAGTGATTGATGGTTTTGGGATGATGCCATTGATTGGATTGGATTAGAAAGTAAACGCTTTAGTTTAAAAATGTCAGTTTAAAACTTGTTATTAAATACCGGTGGTGATGCCTGTTGTAGAATGGGGCTCCAGGTCATCCGCTACCATCAAAATCATAAAAAGTGGGAATGTGAACTGGACAACACGACCCTAAGGACTGTGCCGTTCCTTTGAATGTTTGTTTGTTTGTTTGTTTGTATCAATTTTGCAATATTTTTTTATTTTTAAGGTTACAACTTGGACTGGTGGTGTTGCCTGTCCTTTCTGGAAAAGTATCTAATAGACTTTTGAAACCCTCATTTTTAAACTCAAATTTAGCGGATGTCACGAGTGCTGTATTGAACATGACACGTATAAATGAGGACTGTTTAGTTCTTATTGTACATTTTACATATTTTAGGTGCTGCAAAACCAAAAAGTTATTTTGTAGAGTGTGGCGCCTTGGAATCTCGTCTGTTCTTCCGCGCTCAGTATCTTTATTTTTGCCATGGATATATTTGGCAATGGAGACCCCAAGCCGGTAATAAAATACTATTTTTTTTAATTCTAATTTCAATGTTCCACCCAAAACTGGCAGTTTGCAAATCGACGTGGCACCTTGGGTTTATTATAATCATAGATTTTATAGTGCCAGTTGGCATGCCATCTGAGCAAAGGTCGCTGACCACAAATACCTAATTAGCTTTTATTGCAATAATTTTAAATTCTTTCTATTTTAATTCCAAAATCATTCGTATGCGCAACTTAAATATGTTAGTTTTTTAAATTTATGAGAATTTTTGGAGCAAAAATTAAATTAGAAAATCCTAAAAAAAGTCTCGAACAATTAATTGGGCAAATTTTCATGCATTTGAAGCGATTAATTCGCAGTTTTTTGAACTGAAAAAATTTGGGACTGTCGTATTTTGATAATTATCGAAGATTTTGTATAACTATGATTATACAGTAAGAATGCATTCATGCGCTTATCTGGTGACTCCTGCTGGGATGAGTCAGAAGCAAAAGGCCTATGTGATGTCCTCATAATGAGAATTATTGCTTCGGCATTGCTTGCGGATGTTTGATTTTGTCTTGACACGAAAACCAATATTGATTGATTGATTGACATTGTGTGGCCTATTGTCCACCCGTTTGTTTTCCCCATCTTCACCTCTTTGTTCGCCCTCCTTTTTCGTTCACATATTTTGATCCTCTTTTTACTCAATCTATTCTTCGAATAAATATTGATGTACATACAATGTGTATGACAAATTGTTGTGATTTATGCCCGAAAGTCGGCCTTGCTGGGACGGAATGCGCGTTTGATGCCAAGCAACAGCAATAGTTCTTCCAAATTTTGCTCTTGCAATAATTACTCATCCTCTAATAATGTCGCCCCTTTAGAGGAGGTTGAAAAATAATTACACATGGGTATTTAAAACAGTATATACGGTAAATGTGAGTTGATAGATCAGAGCTCCCAACAAAAATTTTCTGAAAAAAGTACAACAGCGCCAAAAAAAGATTTTGGGGTCCAAAAAAGTACATTAACGAAGAAATAAAAAAATTTAAAACTCAAAAAATGAAACTTAATAAAAGGAAAATAAAAGAATTTCATCTTCAAAAATTTCTTTGCCGTATTTTTTAAATTTTGGATGCAAAGCTCTTTACAAATTGAGTAAAAATTCAAAATGTTCTCCGGCGGCACCTATCGGCACCGCCGATCCCCAGAAGTGAAAAAGAATCTAATAAAAATGTATTTTTGAAAATTACTTACCAAAAACGGAAAATAGACCCCCCGAAAATTCAATTTTTTTAATGGATTCCCCACATCTCGAAAATTATGAATTACAAAACAAAAAAATTTTTAAGAAAATTGCGTCTTGCTAAGAAAATGTAGTTGCTAAGGATTTCGAAGAAAAAAGACAATAATTTTACCGAAATTTTAAAATTTTTGCAAAAAAAAACACTAAATGTTCGCACTGAAAATATTGTTTGAAATTGCGCCCGCCCATCTGATCCGGACAGTTTGGCGCAATCAGTCATAACTTGGGCAATAGAAATCAAACAAAATCATCCAGAAACTCTCAGTATCTTGAACCTTTTATCAAGCGAAAGTTATCAGATTCGTCTTTCCCAAAAAGGTCTTATTTATTCTGTATATATTTGGTGATGGAATATCATTTAATGACTTTTCTTGTCGCGAGCCATTCACACAATTCTCAATGAATACAGTCGTGTCTTTCACCGGGCATTTTGGTCCCGAGCTTCCAAGTTCCGATGTCCAACGTTTTGCTCGGGTGGTTGTCACCCGTGTTGTAATGGTTGGGCTGTGCAATTTTTCAGAATTTACAAAATTTTTGAGTTATTTCTTAAATACCAGCTCAAATTTCCAGCGGCGCTGGCACGGAATGAGCCCGTCGTTGTTGCGTTTTCGTGTCAATGCCCATAATTTGCTCAAAATTTTCACTAATCCAAGTCCGAATTAACTAACATTCAACCAAAAAATAGTTATTGAAAACCCAAATAATTATCGTTTTCGACCCAACCAATCAATCCGGATGTTCGAGACGTTTACAAATTTTCAGAGCGGATCAATCGTAGCCAGCTCGGTGGGCTCGCCGGCCAACACAAAATTGCCCGTGGAATCAGTGTACCCGCTGTCAAGGTCATCGTCTGGTCGAGCCCATTATTTTACGAGAAAATTCAAACCCGTATACCGTAAATGGCTTTTTTGAAATGTGATTTTCTTTTTATACTTTACAAACAAATTGTTGACAAAAAAAAGTGGCAGCCCAATTATTTTATGAATAAAATTTGTTTATATATATATGAGGAATACCATTTTTTCTTTGGTCTCAAAAAAAAGAACGTCGGTTTGGCATTATGTCTTGTGAGCACATTGTGCGTGTTTGAATGGACTATTTGGAAGGACAATGTTGACAAACAACAAAAAATATACAATTGTTAAAGCGGCGTTTAGCAATGCTTTAATAAGACAGAATTGAGCGGATTGGAGGAAATTTTACAGTTTTTAGTCCAATGTACGAAAACTAGAGTAAATTTTTATGAAATAACTTTAAAAATAGGCAATAAAAATTACAAAAATCCAAAATAGCATTAAATTCAAAAATGTTTAAAAGCATTAAATTCCAAAAAAAGTCCAAAATAAATAGTTTTTCCACGAAAACATCAGTTAGTGCCACTTTTAGTGCCTATACATAAATGCCTAAGAATGGCATCAAAATAATGCAGCATTTTTGCCATTCTTTTAATCATTTAAAATTTTTTGGTGCCATATCAATTTAAGCTAATATCAATATTCAAAATTAAAATGATTATCCACATTTCTGTCGTTTTTATTGGATAAATATTTGGCATTCTAGGGGCCGTCAAAATCTTTCCATTGCAACTTAAATTTTAAAAACAAAAACAAAACTCACTTTTCTTAATCAAAAGAATATGTATTTAATTTTGTTTTCAGTTAATTATTTAAATAAATTGACCGTACTTTGTTTCTGGGGAGAAATGGGAAGGAAGAGACGCAGAGTTGTAAGGTCGGAAGAGAAAAAGAAGCAAAGAAAAGAGGAGCGAGAAGGTGAGCGGAGAGAGAAGCTGAGAAAGTGAAAAGAGAAAGAGAGAAAAAAGGAGAGCGTTAGAGAAAAGCGCTGTGGCGCACGCGTCGCTGACGCGTACGCCACTCGCTGATCATTTGCTGCGTAGCTCTGTCCATTAGCGTGGGAGTGAGAGAAAGAAGAAAGAGTAAAGGAAGAAGTGGCAAGAGAAAGAGAGAAAGGAGGGAGTGAAATTGAACAGAGAAAAAGAGAATAAGAGAAAATTTACATTTTATCAGCGCACTCCCCAAAAACCCAACAAAAATCGTCAAGAAAACACCCAAAAAGCAGCAGGAACAGCCAAAAGACATCAAAAAGCATCAAAGAATCATTTTAAAATTTTACTTTAATTCCTCGGAATGTTTGCCACGCGTCCTCTATTACGCGGCGATTAAGAAAAATGAAATTCTTGCCAAGAGTACTATTTTTTGCAAAATGCCAAAATATGACATAAAATATGCACATAAATAGCGATGCAAAAATATGCAAATATGCACATGGAAATGCGTTCTAGAAGTTTCAAAACAAGTTGAAAACACGTTTTTCGTGCGAGCTGGATCAATCTTGACCAGATTGTTTAGGGTGGCACAGCATAACAATTTTATCGATCCATTATCACATTTATGTATCATAACGCAGAGTTTTATTTATCTTTTCCCCTATTTTTTGGGTCAACATTTTTCTCGAACCCAATAAACATTCAAATTTATTATAAAATGAGCTTTTAAAATTAAAATTAAATTTTGCTTATGTTAAGCCTAAAAATTCTTTGTTTTCTATATTAATGTCTTGTGATTTAGCTTTGTGTTTTCCATTCGTTAATGAATTTTTGTTTTACACTGATACTGAAGTGTCCTTTCAGCTAGGGTCTGAAATTTCCAAAAGCCTGAATTTGCACAAATCCCTTTTTTGTGTTTTCAAAATTGCTAAAAACAATTAAATCAATGAATTCAAGGCCTCTTGCTTTGAAAGTGAACGCGTGATATAAAAAATGCGGTTTTAATAAATGTTTAAAAATCTTTTTTTAATATAAAGAAAATGAGCAAATTATTTTTTATAAATTTCACTAGAATAATAAGATTCTCATTACACTTGGACCTTAGCATTAAATTTAAATATGCGACAAAATCAAAATCTCACAAAAAAATGTTCAAATATCAAAAGTAGGCAATTATTATTTTTTATTCGTGAATATCTCCACTAATCTCTGACTGCAATGGTTTGGGCTATCACTTGTAAACTTAGGAGCACATCACAATCATTTAACACGGCATCTTCTTCAGCGAGTTCATCCAATCGAGTTCGCCATTGGAATCATACCGGGATTGAGCATTGGGTTCATGCCGGGTGTGAGCATTGGATTCATCAGTGCCGGATTCGTCATCATTGGATTCATGCCGGGATTGAGCATTGGATTCATCAGTGCCGGGTTCGTCATCATTGGATTCATGCCGGGATTAAGCATTGGATTCATCGGTGCCGGATTTCCGAACTGGTTCACTTCTGGCACAAACGGCAGCATACCTTCTAAAAAATCAAAAAAATTATATTCCCTTTAGAATTTGAAATTCCAAATTTTACGAAATAATCGCTTCAACGTCTCGGCACTGTTCAAGCTTTTGTTGCCCAATTCTTTGGCAGCAGGGAATTCCCAAGAAGAAATTGGTGTGGCAATTCCTCCATTGGCATTTTGTTCCTTTTCACCTGATGTTTTGTCTCCTCCACTTGGAAATTGCGAAATTGGATTGGTTGATGCCGTGAAAAATAATGTGCAAAGCAACAAAATAATCACTTTCAATGCCATTCTAAAAAATGTTCAGTTATTGCGAGTTCTCGGGGATAACATCCAAAATTTGATAATTTTTAGTTTTTTGTCCTCAAAATTCAAACGTTTATAGTATTTATTAGGGTTGGACAAACCCGGGTTATCCGGGACCGGTATCCGGGTGTTTTTGGAAATTTTTGAGGTAAAATTATTCGGGTTTTGGACCAACCCCAGCCAAATTACCCGGTATCCGGACGGATATCCGGGTGTTTTTGAGCTATCCGGTATCCGGGGACCCGAATAATATCCGGTTTTGTCCAACCCTAGTATTTATGGGTAATAAAAGATTTTTGTTTATTTATATACTCTTAGACAACCATTGTAAATGCTTTTTTAATCTGCGATAGTTGTGGAGCAAAACATTTGCACATTAGTATATATAATAACTATATGCTTTTCAATTGTTGCAAAAATGCGAGGGAAATGGGAAAAATCATTCTTCTTCAAAATGCATAGAGAGGCACAACTTTATTTATTCATATACACGAACCACTTTTTACAATTTGAGTGATGGAAAGAAACTTTTTCGTAATTGGTTTTTTTCATAATTTTTTGACTAATAATTTTAACATTTTATGTGTCAGTGAAATGGAACATTTAGTCGATTTGTAAATTTTTGCTGCCTATTTTACTTATATCTTTTTTTTATAATATTTAAAGCGACTATGTCGCTATATTTGTGCCTAAAACTTAGTTCTAACTGGGATTTAAAAGAAAAAGGAACTAAACTATGCATATTTAAATTTAAAGTAACTTTTTCAGCATCCGACCATCAACTCCAAATATTTTAAAGATGAGACAAGTGTCATATTTTAAATGTCTAAATAAAAAAGAGTTTTAGCGGTTTTCAGTCATTTTTGGCCAATGTAGCTCAAATTTGAACCGCTTTAAAGGTCCAGCACGCTGAAATTACCCAATTATTTGACAAAGCTAATGCCATTTTTGTGCTCAGCACCTCAAAAAAGTTCGGAGTAATAGGTAATTTAATTTTTGGACTTGGGGTGGTCATATAACTAACCCATAATTTCCAAAGATTATATACTTTATTCGATCTAGTTCATGGCAGTAAAAAGTTTTTAGTTATGCGTTGTAACCTTTTTTAACTCATATTTTTCTTGTTACAAAAATAAAGAATGAATGCGCCCTTAAAATCTATTGGGACATCACAATGATAATCGTAAACTCTGATTAAAATTAACGAGATTTGAAATAATCATTTATTATTATTATCATCATGAGTTAAGCGACTACATTTTTCTGTTATGTTCAAACAATTTGCATTTTGGTTTCATCATTGGAATTATATTGGCTGGCCGGGTGAATAGGTAGTTGAAATGGAGGATTGTTCTGGATGTAGAGACTTAGTATGGATTCATCAGTGCCGGATTCGTCATCATTGGATTCATCAGTGCCGGATTCGTCATCATTGGATTCATCAGTGCCGGATTCGTCATCATTGGATTCATCAGTGTCGGATTCGTCATCATTGGATCCATCAGTGTTGGATTCGTCATCATTGGATTCATCAGTGTCGGATTCGTCATCATTGGATTCATCAGTGCCGGATTCGTCATCATTTTAAGGATCTAATTGACTATCAAAATCAAATCTTTATTTTTTATACCCTGTCCTTTATTTTTACTTTGGACTTATGACAACCCTGCTGTAAATTCTTGGTTTTTTCCTAAGAAATTCCCTTCGGTTTTTTGCTTCAATTAAATTCCACTAGGCCATCATTTATGCGACATTAAATTTTACTATTGATTAATTGTGATGGGTTATGCACAGGATATGTTGTTACAAATTGGGATGGAGAGAGATCATAATTATTATGATATTACGACACGCTGTTTTTGGCCGAAACTTTTGTGGCCATTCAAAATTTGTCAAAAAAAAACGTTTAAATGTCAACAACAGAACGGCTTCACTTCCTCGTCGTCGCATGCCCGTTGAGTGCAACAAATGTCCGTAATTTTGCTAAAGCCGAGCGATTCTGCAAATTAAAAAAAAAATTCTGTTAAAATTAATTGTGTCAAATTTTACGTTTTTTCATGCGACGCCGCATGTCCAATTGGCTTTCTCCGTCTCTTTTCCCCATTATTATCGCTTCATCGGTCTCTGGAAGAGAATTCAAAAATAAATTTAAATATTTTTATTTATTTTTTAAATTTTAAAGAGAGAAACTTTTTTTTTGTTATTGAAAAACTCAATGCATTTTTTTACCTGATGGATTTGGCGATCGGAGACAGCCACCGCACACAGTCTGGATGTGTTTCAGCAGCAAAGTGCCGCAGCGACGGACAGACTTTTTGCGTTTGGGCGGCAGCAGTGGAAGCATCACCACCGATTGGTCCTGAAACTGCTCCGTGCGGTCGTCCGTTGATGATGAGGAGGACACTTTAGAAAATTGGAAAAGTTAAAATTTTTTAAAAATATTTTGTTGATTGACATTTAAAATGTTTTTGTTTAATATTTATTTACAGATGTTTTCTTCTGTTGACGAGGAACTCCTGCTGTTGTCCATTGCCAATTTGTAGTCAATGAGAGGCAAAAAGTTGTTGTTGTTGTTGTTGTCGGAATCAGTCTCCACATCGTCAAGCAGTTTGAGCAGCACAAGCGGTGGCATTCTTTGATCATCTGTAAATTGTTGCTGAGCTTCTTCTGTTTGTTGTTGCCGCTGTTTTTGATGCATTTTTGTGGCCCTCTTCAGTGCCGCATGTTTTGATTGATGCTGCTGTTGTGGCTGTTGATGTGCGTTGTCGTTGTTGGCATTTTCAGTGTTGAACACGTTGCTGGGTATCAGTTCGGCATTTGAAATTGCGCCAAATGAAGACAGAAGAACACAACAAAATGCCAAAAACATCAGCACAGTGGTGGACGGCGACCAACAACAAACTCTGCACACAATTTTATGCCGAAATGCGCCAACTCTGGTGCTGTTGTTGTTATTACACAAATTTGTCCCGTTGTTTGTGGCTGCTTCTGCTGCTGCTGCTGCGCTTTTGTCGTTGGCACAAATTGTTGTTGTTTTTGTTGCATTTGTATCGCTTGTCCCAGTCAGTGCCATTTTTCGAACAAACAAATAAAAAACGGACCAATTTTGTGGTCTAATGTTTTTAAACTAAAAATAATTAATTTGTGAAATTGAACTTTATCAAAAAGAATGAAGATGTGTGTGAATTGGGCATAATGACAATACCTATATTTTCAATTTTATTTAAAATTAATTTAATTATTTTAAATTAATTATTAAAGCCGAAAAAATGGGACATGAAAATGAGTGGAAAATTATGATGTTGGCAGGTAATTATAAGTGATAAAAGGGTGAAAAAATTATGTGAAAATGTCGCGCGTTTGAGTGAAAAATGAAAGTTAATGACCACGAATGAACGACGAAAAACTTTGAAAAATTAATTAGATAATCGCGCAATTTATAGCTTTAACATTGTAGCATTAGGAATTAAACTAATCTAACCAACATTTGGTAAAACCTAAATAATAGCCATATAAATTTCAAGTTTTTGAATTTTTTTTGCATATTCGTTTTAATTTTAAATCAAATTTAAAAATAAATATTATTAAACAAATTGTTTTGAAAATTAAGTGCAATTTGCGTGTTCGGAATGCGTTGGTATTAAAACAGTTTGGTTACGTAAAACTTAAAGTTCGTGTGTGCCATTTTCAAAAGGTGCTTTGTATTGGCATGGCAAATGCCAATGCCCTTTTAATTTTTTGAAGAATTCCCAAAATTTGTTATATTTTGTAGTCGTACATTATTACACAAATGTCAGCGGAGAATTGACGAATTTGAACTTTTCTGCGAGACAATTCACATGAGAAGACGGCGAAATGGCAATCCGAAATTTATGTTTTATATCCGGTGTATAAAGGAATTTTTTTGAAAGTTTGAGAAACTAATTATTGGAAAACAAAAATGGTTAAATTTAAAACCCGGGGTGGGTGTTTGGGCTCCTCACTGTTTTGATTTTTTAAATTAAAAAACCAATGAGCCGAGACATGACTAACAAACAAAAAAATATTATTTAATGAATATAAAATTATTTGAAAGTTTGAGAAACTAATTATTGGAAAACGAAAACCCGGGGGGTGGGTGTTTGGGCTCCTCACTGTTTTGATTTTTTAAATTAAAAAAACCAAAAACGCCCCGCCGCTGTTTGAGCCGAGACATGACTAACAAAAAAAATAAAAAAATATTATTTAATGAAAATTGAGAAGCCCCGGGAGACGGACGGCTGGACGGGCCGGGCCGATGGAAGCGGCGCTATTTTGTGCTGAAAAATAAGCACAGACTCATCTCGCGTGGTCACGGACAGACGACAACGTAATTTATTATTATTATGTTGGAGGCAATCGCGGAAGTACGGCGCAAAATACAAATTTTTGAGAGCATTAAGGGGCATCATCAACAGCAGGTGTTATTGATTTTTTTTTTTTGTATTAAATTGAAATTGCTTTGGATACAAAAAGCCAAATAAATTGTGAAAGAGTTTTTTAAATTTAATTTATATTATCATCAAATTAAAGGTGAAAAAAGAAAAGATGAATGAATGCCATCATTCTTTTTCCGGTATTGATATGTTTTCTTGTGCTTTTGGTCAGGTGAAATTACAAAGTTTGTTTATTCCATCCGAGCACTTTGGAGTGTGGCGGGCGGCGTGATATTTTTGAAAAATTCCGCAAAAATATGTAGTTCCGGCTATACTTAGGACGAAGTACGTCACCTGTTGACCACAAAAATTTTTGATAATAAAAAAAAAAATCGCTAAAAATGGTTTAACCATTTTATAGACAAAAAAAACCCCTTCAGTTTTTTGAATAATTCCATTTCCTACCTAACTTAGTTTTTTGAATATTTCCATTTCCTAGCTAACTTTTAAATCCAAAATCAGCAAAATGCGCAAGAATTGGAATGCAAAATTTTTTGATTTTTAAGGCTTAACCCCACTCAATAAATTGTGTAAGAACAAAACGAAAAAACGGTGGGTGTCTGTTGTCCGCGCGCAAGAGGTCACAACCACACATTGGCACAATCATGCACTTCCTCACCAGGCACCACCATCAACAGCAGCAGCAGCAGCAAGCATCATATTACGAACATGTATGCATGCATGTGTTTATGGCCAAAAAATCTGTCTCCAAAAACATATCATTATTTTACGTTCATAATCCGCCTAATGATGCTGCTGACTGCTGACTGATGCTTATGTGATGATGGGTCGGATGCACAGACGCAAATTTGTCTCTTATACACATCTAGATGTGTATAAGAGACAGGTTCTCGAGAGGTTAAAAGTGTGTTCGTTCTTTTAATAAAAATTCGGCATTAATAAAACCAATGAAAAATGCCAACGTGGTGCATCAAATGCAATGATAATCACGCGTAAAAATGCCAACTTTCCAATAATAATATTAAAAAAATGAAAACTCGTCGAAAAATATAAAAATGAAAAAATAATTTGCAGTCAATTTTTAGCTTTGAAATGGCGGATGAAAATGCACAAAAACAAATGGCTAGAAAAATGACTTTTAATGGCCACTGAATTTATATGTGTGAAACGACAAAAGTAAACAAAATATGGCACGACATTTATTCAACTGATCTTATGCCAATTGAATAAATTTAAAAAAATTTGAATGCCAAAAGAAAAAAACCCTATCAAAAGGAGCCAAAATGACAGAAATTTAAATAAAAAATAAACGAAAAAAACAAAACGAAAACCGAAATAGGGCAAAAGTTAGTAATTTATCTAAGAGAAAATTGTAAACATTAAATTTAATGGCATAATTATGGCAAATAAATAGACACAATATTTTTGTCAGGCCAAAACTAGAAAAACTAAGGACAAGTACAAACTGTTTATTTTCATCCAGTAGCCCGAAAACAACTCCTGGGAAAATAAAAAATAAAAATTGGACGACGCGACAACGTCCAAATATGGCGCAAAAACAGGGAAAAAATTACGCAACAAGGCAAATGCAATGAGCCGATAAGTGGTACACAAATGGAACAAATTAATTTAAAAATTATTATTAAAAATTGATTTTGTGTCTTCAAAAATTCATTGAACTTCATAATTTTAAGAATATTAATATATTGTTGGGGATAAGTACAGTCAAACTTAGGGCTGAAATGTGACATTTATTATAATTGTATTCATTAATTCAAAATCAAATACCGAGAAAAGACTAACACAAAAAAAGAGATTTTTTGATGTTTAAAATACCAATTAAATGCAATTAAGTTATCTCACAAAATTTTGCTTATAATTTTTTTTTGTAAATTATATGGACTAACTGACCGTCTCATGAGCAAAAAATTAATTTGTTTGTCGTGCAAAACAAATGTTTTGATGCTCGGGGGACGGGACTTTGGTTGTTCTTTGTGGCCTCACTTTGATGCAGAAAATGAGATAATTTGGCCAAAAATTTGTTAATTTTTTTAGGACTTTCACTCACAAAATTATTAGCAAAGATCCATTTAATAAATGTTTTTATTTCTTTAAAATAAAATAAAAAGTATGTTTAAATGGACGCTAAAAATAGGGGTGATGAGAAAAAATATATTAAATTGACATTTCTGACTATTTTTGGTAGTAACTGAAATGTTGCTGCCAATAATATGCCTCACTTTCTTGCTCATTTTCATATGAATTTCCCGTCGAAGAATGACGAAGAAAATGGTCAAATTTGGACAGAAAAATTTTTTTTAGCCAATTTCGCTAGAAAAACATAACGGAAATTGAAAATTTAAAGTTTTAAGCTTTAAAAAGTAATTTATCAGTTAAAATAACATAAGGCAAACGAAAAAAATCTGCATAATTTTTCTTCTTTTTTTTGACCAAACTTTGCCGTACAATTTATTTGCACATAAATATTTATTCATGAACAACCCGCCGACAGACAATTACAATTTTGTTAATGCCAAAATAATGTAATGAATGCCTTATTCTGGCATTTTTTTCCCCGGTGAATCCCCTAAAGGGTTTGTTTACCAGTGTCCGGATGAGTATTATTATAACATTTGGGCAAATGATTAAAAAGAACATCGCTCTTTTTATACTCGCATTATAAGGGGCATTTATTTTTAGCACGCTGGTGGCTTCTCGCCTTAATTTTGCGATGCAACACAAAAAATAGACGGGGAAAGTATTTGACAAAAATGCATCAAAGATTGCGGGAAAAAGGAAGAAATTCAAATTATTGAGATGCAAATCAAAATTTTTGGGGGAAAATATACACAAAAAATTCTTAATCGGAATCTCGGCATAAACGTGTTGATCTAATAAAAATATTTTCAAAAATTTAGAGCTTCTCTAACTTGAAAAAAAATTAATGATTTTTCAAACAATAAAATGAATGATCTCTTATTTAAATAATCACAAATAATAATAATAAAAAAAAACTGGAAAATGTTTACCTTTTTGTACACCAACAACCAACTACTCAATGTGCAGATAAAAATAAAATCTTTGCATTATCAATTCCGATAATCAGCGGCGGTGGCGTGAAAAATGAAAAGGACGACACTTTCACTTTTCTGAGAAAAGTTTCTGGATTTTTGCACGTGAATAATTTTTTGCATTGTTTTTTCACGTGATTTGTTATTGTTAATCTTTTTATTAGCAATTGTTTGTGTGGTTTTTGATCGCAATTTTGTACATTAATTAGTGCTGCACGAGAGTCTCGGTATCGAGTCTTGACTCGAGAAAAGTCTCGGGTTTATTGGGTATCGGTCTCGGTCTCGAGTCTCGGGGTCAAGTCTCGGTATCGAGTCTCGAGTATCGCGGAATTTTTGGTCTCGTGCAGCACTAACATTAATGGCATTAAAAAATCACAAAAAGTTGGCATTAATAATATTTTTTTAAAAAGATCAAGCGGCCATAGGTTTATGCAAAAAAAGAAAAGAAGGTAAAATGATATACTCCTCCCAACCTATGCCAAAAACATTTGTGCCACAAAATTTAATGCAATTCACGTGCACTCCCCCCCCCCTCTCACAAAGGGCATCGTCGTCGTTGACGAAATGCCAAAAACATTCAAAAATAATAATTGTGCGTAAGTGAAACCATCGCCCCCGCCCGCCTCTGGCGATAAATTAAAACAAACATAACATATTTTATTATTATTACGGCACAAAAGCACCTGTGCACCTCTCAGAATGAACAACAATAATATGTTGCGGTTTTGTTACCCCCCATAAAGGGCCCATTTTGAGTGACGATTTTGTGTTCGTTGAGGTCCGCAAATTTTGATGACGTGGGAGAGGTGTGCGGGCCAGGGAATCCCACTTTTTGAACCACAAGACTCAAAAATGTTTTAATTGAATCACTTAACAAATTCACGTGAATTTTGTGAATAAAAGAATGCAAAATTTATTTTTGTATGGCAAAATTCTCATGGTCATGGCATTTTGACGTTGGCGGAACGGCGCCGGGGGGGGGGGGNAGAAGACGTGCGAAAAATTTAAAATTAAAATTATGTAAACAATTAAATTAGTCATAAATTGTATAAATGGCACGTTTTATTTAAAAATTTGGCTTCGTTTTATATTTTTTGGTTTCGTATTAAATTTGATAGAGGAGACCACCGGCAGCGAAATTGAGGTCGAATGGTGGTGATGGCATTGGGGGCTTCTGTGGCAAACAAACAAGCGTCAATTTGGCAAAAGTTTGAATATGTATAATATTTAAGGAAAGTGAGCAAAATGCAATCTCTTAAAAACTCGGCATTAAAAACAGTAATCTATTTTGTTGTGATCCGCCGACCGTTTTCTATGTTCAGACTCAGATTGTGCCGGCTCACACTTTGATCAAAAAGCCACACGGATCAGACAAAAGGCGGGAAATCATTTAATGGCACTTTCAAAACGCCGAAAAGATCAAAGACCATATCAAAATTCATGCCCTCCAGGGCATGGCCAAGTCAATAGAATGGCAAAATCAACGTCAGCTTAAACCCATTCACGCAAATGCAATGAAATTTTGTACATTCAAAATAATTTTTCATTTAATTTTTGCATTGTGCTATTGCTACGCCGTTAAGATGACGCGGTTGATTGGAATCAATATTTTCCTTGCCAGCTTTTTGATTTTTTTATGAGAAATAATAAATTTTATAATAAAATTATTATCATTTATGTTGTTTACTCAAAATAATCAATAAACAAATAATTATTTCCGATTAGGTATACAGAATAGACAAAAAATTGTTTAGAAAAATAATATTTATTTATTTCCGATTATTATATTATAGACAAAAAATAATAATTTCGGTTTTGGCCGAAAAAAGGTGTTTTACACGTGAAAATATCATATAAATATAAATGCAACGTTTGTTTTTGTTTTCAAAATATGTATTTACAAAAACATATATTGTTTATTGATGATATAATTAACATACATTAATTTAAAATAAATTGCAAAATTGCCATTCTTCACTATCACGACATTAAATTAATCTCTGTTCCCGTTCATACTTTGTCAAATGAATATGATTTCATTTTTCAGGAAAAAAAATGCAAACATATTTAAATATTTGCGTTATTTTGATTATCTTTTTAAAAACTTTAAATGCTCATCCAAAAGGCAAAAATATCATTAGGGATGACCAAACACGTTCGTTGAAAAAAATAAATAAAATTTTTTTATAATTTAAAATTCATAAATTAAATTGATTAAAAGAAATCAGTCCTTTAAAACCTTTCAAGCAGACGAATCCGATTGGTCGAAACGAAGTGATAATTCGAAGATAATCCACGCAGTTTTCCCAGAAATACCAAAAAAAGGTAAACAACAACTTAGTTTTGAAGGCGATTTTATACGTATTGATGGCAACATTTTTCCAGCGGAAGGTATGTTTTTACATTTTAAATATAAGCGATTAATTTTTTTAGATTTTCTTGAAACGTTTTCTGAGGACGGAGAGGAGAGGCTAAAAATAAAATGGGATAAATATGACGAAGAAATTGCTTCTGTCAATAACCAGGAGGAGCATGGCCGTTCAATATTATGTAATTTAAAATATAATTCTAATTTATATACCATATTTCCTAAAATAGAGCCCCCCGGAAATACGGTATATTGTGTATATTTGAATAAATTTGTGATAAAGTTGTGTAAGATTGATACCGGGGGTAATTTATATTTTTTTAATGTAAAAAAGTAAATTTGTCAAAATTTAGCAGCTAGCTCATCGTATGGAGTATCTGGAACTGCTAGGTATTTTTTGAATCAATTATTAAATTATATAATTAAGCAATTAATTATATGCGTTTTGCTGAATTATGCTTCCCAGTGAGCAGTGAAAGGGATGATGATCAAATGGAAAATGAAAAATCATTTGGTAATATAAATAGATAAATGTAATTAAGCAAGCATATATTAATTGAAAGTATTAATAAAATAATTAAAAATATTATAATAAATCATTTAGACGAAAGAAAGGTTCACCGTAATTATATTGAAATTGACAGAAAAATGTATCAATGCGAAGGTTTAAAAAAAAAAAAATTTGTTTTCATTCAAAAAAATTCAGATTTTTACGCATCTTTATGGGAAGATAACGACGAACACGATGATTATAGCAAAATTGCACAAATTGGCAACAGCTCCAACGAAATAACGGCAAATAATGGCAATTTTTTCAAATTTCTTAATATAGCAAAAAAAGCGATTTAAATATGAACAATTTTCTTAAAAATTCAAAAGTCATATTTTTTAAAACATCAAATTTTTTGAATTATTAAATTAATTATTGTCTAAATTCAGAGGAAGAACCAGATGAACATTCAAAGCGAAGTGAAACTTCGATGATTGTTCGTCAAGTTTTTCCAAAAATTCCTAAAAAAGCCAAAAAACTTGGGTTTGAAGACAAAAATATTCGAATTGATGGAAAACTTTATCCATCAGAAAGTATTTAAATTTAATCCTTTGATAATTTTTAAATAATAAAAAAATGGCCGTTTTCCCTACAGAATTTCTTGAAAGTTTGGCAAACTCGAGAGCTTCAACAATTAATTGCAAAAGCCCTGACTACGAGCAAGATGCTGGCGAAGAAAATGGCAATTTTTTTAACCGATTAAATAATTTTTTATTTTATACGACTTTCATTTAGTTGCGTTCCCGACAACCAAAAAAGCCTGCAAGTAAACCAAATTTTTCGGCTTTTTTAATCTCTTATACATAGTTATAATTTGATGACTTAAATAGTTAAGCTAAACTATTTTTATGAATTTACATTATTATTATTAGGGATGGGATTTATGTGTGCTAAAAAACCCAAAAAATGCCAAAATATGTGCTTAAATATGTGCCAAAAATGGCCAAAATCTAGTCAGTTTATGCATAAAAACCTTCAAAATTCATCTATCTTTATTAATTTTGCTCCTACAGTTGTAAATATAATATTTTTCACATGTTTTGGAAAATTTTATAAAAAAATATCAAAAGTAAAAAATTTTAGAGAAAATGTCGATCTTTGTGGGTGGATTTTTGGTCCAAGAAAAAGTCATTTTTAGGGGTGCATTTTTGGTTGAAAAATTTTTGATTTTTAATTTCGTTTTTATTGCATTTTTCTAATGAAATTTTCACAAAAACCCCGAATTTTTCTTGAATTTTTGGCCAAAAAGGCGGATTTATTATGAAAAATGGCGAAATATGTGCTAAAACTCTGAAAAGTTTAAAATATGTCAGTAAATATGTGCTAAAAAATACCCCCCAAAATATGTTTTCATATGTGCTAAAATCGCTCTAATTCAAAAATAACACTATTTTTGGGCTTCTTTCATGGTAAGAAATCCACGAAAAAAAAATGTTAAACATATAATAAATCCCATCCCTAATATTATATACAAATTTTTGAATTTTCCGCAACAATTGCAGACAAATCGCCAAAGCAATATGGCGCTGCGTGCGCAAAGGCGCCCGAGTCATCAGACGCGCCTGCACCGCGCTTTCTTGTTCTTCTTTACGTGCTTAATCCAATCTATGATGATTTATTTGTCACAAATTGCATTGCAGGAATTATTTAAAGAATTAAACAAAATGTTTTGCTTTATTTAAGAAAGTAAATAAAAATTTTTCTTCATATTTGACGTTTTAAAAAAATTTAATTTTTTTTAAATTTTAGACTTCAATGAAACTAATTTACCTCCAATTTTATACTAGCACCTTGATCTTGATCAAGGTTCCGAAATTTTGATCGAGAAGAAAATTTCGGTTCTGGTCCAATATTTGAACAAAAATTTGGTAAAATATTACAGAACTAAAATTTTGATATTATTTCAAATTAATGGCGTTGTGACTTTTTTTTTCGCCCTGTAGTGATAAAACGGTCGTTTCGCCCACGGACATTTCGCCCGGTAACGAAAAAACGGACGTTTTACCCATAAATTTTGCCCACATTTAATAAAAGCTTGTAATGTATTTTAAATGGATGGATAAATTTGAAATTAAGCTAAAGTTGAATATTTGGCTAAATTCCACTCAAAAATTCATTATGTTATCAAAACAAACTCAAAAAACACAATGCCAACCCATTTTGGCCAACATTTATTGGCTCATAACTTTCTCCATAGAGACTTCCGGCGCAAACTTTTTGCGGATTCTTGCTCAGCTTGACGAGAGGAATCGATTGTAAGTTTTTTTATTCGTGAATCATTCAATGGCGAGCAATGGTCCTATGGGCGAAACGTCCGTTTTTCGTTACTCGGCGAAATGTCCAATGGGCGAAACGTCCGTTTTTTCGTTACCGGGCGAAATGTCCGCGGGCGAAATGTCCGATAGCCACTTTTTTTTTCATTTTTTGGCAAATTTAATGTAAATAAATATATAATTAAAAATTGTTTATGATTATTGCTTCAAAGAAATGAACATTTTTCTGGCCTCCTCATGTGATTTAGTGCTTTTCCTTTCTCATAATGCCAATGCTTCAAAGAAATGAACATTTTTCTGGCCTCCTCATGTGATTTAGTGCTTTTCCTTTCTCATAATGCCAATGCTTCAANTTTCTCATAATGCCAATGCTTCAAAGAAATGAACATTTTTCTGGCCTCCTCATGTGATTTAGTGCTTTTCCTTTCTCATAATGCCAATGCTTCAATGAAATGAGCAATTTCCTGGCATTCGTATCGATTTTGCGCTGTTAACCGCGCTTAAAAGCTGAAAAAATGATTGGTAGCCTCATTTAACCGCCGATTTACCCCAATCAACAAAATTTTTAATCCTCTATTTAAATTACTTTTACAAGATAAAACTTCCAAACCTACTGAAATGAATGCTTTTATTATTTTTGCCATCTTTATTGTATTCTTTTCACAAATTTATGAAATCGATGCTTGTGGTGATTGTTCTGGGAAAAGCGAAAAGAAAAAGCCTACAATAACAAAGGATGATATGAAGGGTATGAAGTTATTATTATTAGAGTACGGACGATGAAATTCTTTTATAGATTCTCGGTAATTCTCGATCAAGATTTTTCCGAGCTTCTAGATCGAAATCTCGATCGAAGAAATACATGTTTATGTGCTTAAATTGTAATCACTTAAGAGCTCTTGAAAATCATTACAAAATTTTTTTTAATAAAAATTTAATATATAAATGGGAATTAATTAAATTTTTTTTATTAATTATTAAAATTGTTATTTTTAATAGCATTTCTAAAGAAGAATGATAATGGCAGAGGAAGCAAGCTCATAAGACGAAAATGAAAAGGAGGAACGGATGCGTGGCGTCATTTTGACAAAGTTTAGAATTCTTTTTAAAATGCATGTATAAGTAAATTATTGTAGTAAAACTATTTTTATATTCTTAGATAAAGTGGAGTAGGCACCTATTTTTAACATTGCCGCAATGTTAGTTCTTGGAAATGTAAAAGAAAATTTATTTAATTTTTTACTTAAATTATTTCTTTATTAAATTCCCAAACAAATTTTTACTAAGCATGCAGCAATTTTTACACAAAAACGCCAAATTTTTATGATCAAGTTAGTAAAAAGTTATATATTAAATTTAAAATTTTTAAATTATTTAACCAAAATAATAATTTCAAACTATACGTTTCATAGCTTAAAGTTGATTCAAAATCGATTTATATTATTTCTGTCTCTTATACACATCTAGATGTGTATAAGAGACAGCCCAAAAGCTTTAGCCTAAGAAGGGCCACTGAAGCAAAAAATGATGACTTATCAAACTTTAATTTAGACTTTCGATTTTCGACGTTTTCCTTTCGATTTTCGATTTCGACTTTCTTTTTAGTTTAGACACAGCCCTGATTGTTCTCCTATTTTGCCACCACTATATCCCCTCCTTTGCAATTTTGATTATGAAATGAAGTAAAAATTGAGTTTCGAACATTATAAAAATTTTTTTTTAGAAAATTACGAGTTACTTATTGCTTATTACAAATTTTTTTTTTGGCTGGTTTTCAAAGGTATAAAAAATTTTAGTGAAAAGTAAAAGAGAAGCAACTCCCCCCCCCCTCCCCCTTGGCTTCAACGATGATTTATGGACGAGAGTACGTATAAAGTGAAATTCAAGACGTCACCTACCCACCCACCCAAAACAAATGCACTAATAGTAATTTTAATTTTTAATTAAATGTGTCGGCACAGATCATAAAGTAAATGGATCTTGGACCTATATCAAATTGTGTTTGTTTATGGTGCCTCTCAAATTCATCATCAATCCCTCTCTTCACTTCAATTGGCGAAGGTGGAAGGACGCGTCGTTTTTGGCACCGGTCGTGCCATTCCCTTCAGTTTTGGTGCTGTTGACATTCTCGACGGTTCTCGTGACGGGCATTTTCAATTCAATGTTTGCCTTGTTGCATTGGCCTTTGTTGCAAATTTCACATTTGGGAGTGCCACCGTCTTCGGCACAGATTGGGTCCAAATCGTCGTGACTGCATTTGCCACCCTCAAGCGCACATGAGTTGACAATGAATATGTGAGTGCCATTTTCTGCATAAAATTATTAAGTTTTAATTTGTTAATTTTTTTTTTAAATTTCCCCACCATCATGGCACGAATAGGTCTGGCACCCGGCAAAATCACCAACGCAATCATGCTCGTCCAACAGATTTTCCTTCCAAATGTCTTTCGTCTCCCAATCGCGCATTTTGTCATACAGTGCCACCGATGGCCTGCTACGGTGGCGGAGGGCATTGAAACAGTTGTCCCCTTCAACCAATTAAATTTTGTTATTTAAAAATTATCGCTGGCCGACCTTTCGAATCCCAAAAGCCCAATCCGTTTGTGTCCCAAAAGCCCAAACTGGTATGTACAAGCGTAATGAGCGAGAACAGAGCAATCATTTTTGTTTAATAAGGAATTCTTTTTTTTTGAAACGAATTCCTTAAATATGGAAAAATTATTTTCATTAACTTTTAATTTGCAGAAACATCGCCAACAAATGTTTTTCAATTTGATGCTCGATGAAAGTGGCTGTGAGATGAATCCATCCAAGAAAAAAAAAAAGCAAAATTCTCCAACAAAATATGTGTACATTTTTTTGATTTAAAAAAAGCGACGAAGCCAATGTAAAAATGATTCATCAAACATAAATTGGAATGGAATGAATTTCGTGCAAATAAATCAATATTACATAAAAAGGGATATTAATAAACGATTAATGTAAAAAATATTTACGTATGTTGAATATGTTTGAAAAAAGGAATAATGAACAAAAAAGTTTTTCAAAGGCTTTCATTTTATTTGAACTTTTGTCTGAACACATTGAGTTGCATGAAAATTAATAATGTAACTTTTTCATTGAGTCGTATAATTAGTAGGAGATTAAACCCGGACTTAAGGTTCGCGAACTTTAAACCCGGACTTAAGGTTCGCGATCTTTTTATTTTAAATATTTTGTAGATGCAATATTAGAATTTTAGTTAAATTTAACCTTTTCATGGGGTTCAGCGCTTTCGTGAAGCATCGGAGTGGGCTTGTTGGTTTCAGACCGAACCGAAAATCCGAGAAATTTTGATTTTGGTTTCGGTATCGATTATCAAAAATGGAATCAATGGATTTCCTTCCGTCCGTCCCCATCAATCATCGATTTGTTTCCTTTCGAGCACTTTCTGGTGAAGCCGCCGTTGCCGATCTTATCTTCCGAGTCGCGCCATTCGGTTGCCGTCCATTTGAAATGTCGGCACCGTTCCAGTTCTTTTTTTGTCCATTTTAAAAATGATATTTTTGTCATTTTATGACAAAATTCTTTGACAAAAATGTTAGGAGTGAGTATATTTTACAAATGTTGGAAATAAAAAGGTTTAAAAAGCATATTTTGGCCATTTTTTAGTGCATATAAAGCCGATCTTTATCTTACTAAATAAATTATTTAAATAGAAAAGCTAAAAATAAATACCGTTCCTGAATTAAAAACGCGACGAAATGCACCAAAAATGGCAAAATATGCAACAAAAACGGCATTGCACTAATTATTTTAAAATCTTTGGAAAGTTGAAAGTTCTTTCCCGGTCCTTTCATCCATCAAATCAACTCATCGCTGTTAATTTGTGCGCTGGCTATTTCGGCGCAGGCCATTTTTTCTTTGATTATTTTATTTAAAAATACAATTTCAAAATAGTGCAAAAAAAACATTAATTGAATTCGTAATAATGCCAAAAAAAGTCAGCCCAATTTATAGTTGATTTGTGACACGAACCGATTGAACCATCGACAGGTGCAACCGCGCACGGTTTAATCAGTTTGAATATGAAAGCGAATTCTTTTTGAAACACTGCGATAAAGCTCTTTGCTGCAATAAAAATTATAAATTTTGAATTAATTGTTGTAGTGAACAATGATGACGTGACTCCGTTTTTCGTTGAGACGTTAAAATGATAAAAAATAAACTGTAAAAGCTAGGTATATTGTAAGTTCTGTATTTTCTCTATTAGTTCTGTCTCTTATACACATCTAGATGTGTATAAGAGACAGACGTGACTCCGTTTTTCGTTGAGACGTTAAAATGATAAAAAATAAACTGTAAAAGCTAGGTATATTGTAAGTTCTGTATTTTCTCCTGTCTCTTATACACATCTAGATGTGTATAAGAGACAGCCCTAATTGTAACTCTGCACACTCGAGGGTTAATGAAATTGATACCAGAAATGGAGAGAACAGCAACACAAATTGCCCACTTTGATGGAGCAAATCGAAAAAGGATGTCGGGGCCAAAAGCAAGTTGTCTGTCCGGCGAAGCGATATAATATAAATAAAATTGCGGAATAATACCAATACAATTTTTTAAAAAAGAAGAAGATTTTTATGAAAAACTTAAATCCTGATTATATTTTCTTCTTCTGAAATGTATTTAGAATTTTGACTAACATTTTCATGAGATGATATGCTTACGATCATTTGTCACCCCACTGCTTTTGAAGAGAACTTTTTCTTAGCCAATAAATCTTTAACAAATTTGGTGCTAAACTCAGATTCAATAAAATATTTTTAATTCACTTTTAAAAACGGAAAACTTATCGAGTCGAGAAAAAAACTGGGTCTTAGTTTTCCGGTGCATTTTTGATGGATTCGGGCAGGATGGCTATAGGCCGGTAACCAAAAATATATATTATTACGTCACGTTTTTTATAATTTGTTAAAATCAAATAATTTTGAAATTTTTTTTTCTTAAATATCAATTTTGAAATGTTGTTAAATAAATGTAAAATTTATGTCCTTATATTTGTTCAACATTGACATTTTGGGCATTTATAATACAGTCACTATTCTGTCAGAGTCAGTCAAATCACCTTTGATCTTTTGAAAAGGCATTTTTGTTAAAACAAATTGCCTTTTTGCCGCGTTGTCATGCGCTCGGGGGGACTATTCAGTCAAATCAAATGCTACCACCTCCGCAAAGGCCCCGTAAGGCATTTGTTTCCATTATGAAAGCCACAAAAATCGCTCAAAGAGTTTGTCATGTTAAAAAGTAACGCTTAAAAAATTATAAAAATTCATAAAGCAATATTTGGTGTTCTAATTTTGAGTGTTTATCACCAATTAAGCTTTCACAATGTTTTTGCTTCATCTTATACTGTTTGGCGCCATCATTGTTTTCTATCAAAATGCCAATGCCGTCAGCTTTGGGCCAGCCGCCCAATTGCAGTGTGTGTTTGGACGAAGCAGCAGCACAACACCAACAAAAATGTCGTTGCAACAATGGCATAATCAAAGCTGTGCCGCGGGACTTCATTGTGTGGCGTTTACATGTGTAGTTGGTAAGGGCAAACAATGGAAAGTCACGACGGACACTTTGCCAGAACGCCGGACAGTATTAAAAAAGCCGGGTTTTTAGTAGGGTTGTTCAACAAAATTGCATTCGATTTTTGTTAGTTTTATATATTAAATATTTTGGCTCTTCTAATTCCAGAGGATTGCCGGAATTTAATTTTAATGCTTTAAAACTGATTAAGAATCAATATTTTTAATTGTGGCACCATTTTTTAAATTGAAAAATGTTTTAAAAACTGTCTGCTTTTTTAAAAATATCATGAACTTTTTTCCCGATCGTGCCGACGGACTTCCTCCACGAGTTGCGTCTTTTGAACTCGGCATGGGCTGCATGCAGGTGAACTTTTGTGATCGTGACGTTCACACGGAGTGCATGCGCACCGGCGCACGCGTACAAATGTGCAAGGCGTGCAACGATGAGCATATGTGTAACGCGAAAGAAGTCAAGAACGTGCAATTCGCTTCACAACTTGCGATAGTGCGCGCTATGTCGCAAGCTGGTACAAAAACTGAGCGTCACGGCATGCCTCAAGAACACAAAGTCCTGCAGCAGGCTCCGAGAGCAGCAGACCACAATCGCCTGCAGCATGCCTTGCGCGCATCGCAGCAAGCTTTGCGTGCATCAGAACACAATCGCCTGCAACAGCCTGCTGCAGTTAAAATAAAAACCAAAGGCTTGACCCAACCTGCGGCAAAAGAAGAAATACTGCAAAAATGCCTTCTGGGAAGTGAAGGAAACGTGCAAAATGTCACATGCCTCCAAGGCGAACTGTGCACGAGCGTTTTATGCAATATCGGTAGGTAGAGGGCATGTACGAGACGAGTCAAAAAATACAAAACAGGAAATTAAAATTTGAAAAAAGTGTCTTGAATAATGGGAGGCTAATTATCTTATTTTTGAGAAAATCCATTTTTGCAAAAATATTAGATGGCGAAACGGTAGAGGTGAAGACTTGCGCTATGCCGAAGTTTTGCGCACAAAAGGACTCTGAAAGGATTTGTCATGGGATCAATCGCGGCAAGTTGCTCAACTGTTCGCAGTGCGACAGAGACGTTTGTAACGCGAAGAGTGCATTCGCATTGATACCAACCAATAAATTGCCGGAGGGCATGTCAGCAAAAATAAACATTTCTTCCGGCATTAAACAAACAACCAAAATGCCAAAAGAAGCGCAAATACATGACAACAACACAGTGATGGTTTTTCAGGCAACTTGAAACAATTAAAATAACTAGAAAGGCTATTTTTTTATTTTAAACATAATTCAACTTCACCCCGGTCCCCGATTGCTTATTCCCCGTCGGTGGCCCCCGACATTCCATCCCCCGCATGTCGGGTGCATAATTCAACAACATTCAGTTAGTACAACAACATCAATGTGTGGTCGGTAATCAAGGCATTTGGGAGAGGAAGTTTTGTCCCACTCAATGTGCCACTGTCGTTTGTGGTATGTATGAATGATTAAAAATATTTATAATTATTTTGTTTCATTTTTTTGAAACAATTTTATAAAGTTCGAGCTTTTTTATTTGCTTTTCGCAAATCAACAAATTTTGCAGGCGATCGGTTCAAAGAAAAGAAGAACAAAGTGATCAAAATGTGTGCATTGTCACAAGATCTTTGTGTAGAGCAGGCATCTAAAATGTGCAACGCTTTGTTTGATCATGGCGAGAGTAAAGTGATCAGATGCGCATTCTGCGACGGTCATCTTTGCAATGCGAAGGAAGCGGAAGTGTCGAAGAAGTTGGAAGAGGATGAAAAGAAGGAAAAAGAGA
The DNA here is from genome assembly GCA_001723225.1 of Globodera ellingtonae. Lineage (NCBI taxonomy): Eukaryota > Metazoa > Nematoda > Chromadorea > Rhabditida > Heteroderidae > Globodera > Globodera ellingtonae. The sequence goes on from MEIZ01000073.1 coordinate 302,676, forward strand.
AAGAAGAGGAGGAGGACAATGCGAAGGAAGCGGAAGTGCCGAAGAAGTTGGAAGAGGAAGAAGAGGATGAAAAGAAGGAAAAAGAGAAAGAAGAGGAGGAGGACAATGCGAAGGAAGCGGAAGTGGCGAAGAAGTTGAAAGAGGAAGAAGAGGATGAAAAGAAGGAAAAAGAGAAAGAAGAGGAGAAGAAAAAGAGCGATAAGAAGAAAGAGGTGAGTTGGGTGGCGGGCGGGCACCTGGCCATGTAATTGGAGGGGGGAGGGGAGAAAAAAATGATGGACTGCCGACACTAAAAAATGCTCGCAAAAAGTTAGGCATCCCAAAAGCTCTCACCCCAAAATTTATAATATTTTTTTATATGTTTTTTTTGACCAACCGGGGAACTCGGAACTTGGATTTTTTTGGCACAATCCCCCGATTGAATTACATTCCCTGCTGGAGGAAGTGATTGGCGCTGGACGCCGTTGTGTGCTAGGGTATGGGAACCGAATGCGCAGTGTCATATGCCCCATGGATAGTAAATGCGGTGTGATTGCTTGTGATGTCGGTATGGCGGTTTTTTGGAAAATCTAATAAACGTTATTGTTCAAATAAATTTATTAAAACAAATGTTATTATAATATTAAAAAATAAATAAGTAGTAACTAACTAATAAGAAAAATTTAAATTATGATTGCTTCCTGAAATTTTGAAATTTTTTCCTAAATTTCGAATCCGTGATTTGGACAGTTTCCGTATATTGAAAATGGGAATGGCACATCCATATGCATTATGTAGACACCAGATAGCTAAATGTGAATTTGATTACGAATATTTTTTCGAATGAAACAAAAATAAAATTTAAAAAAATCAGCCCCAATTGCCGGGAAGCAATCCTGATTGAATTTATTTGCTTATAAAATAAAGTTTAAAGAATTTGGATTAAAATTTTTTTTAAAGATGCCGTCGTGGAGACTTTGCGCATTTGTGCGCCGCGCACTGCTTCCGAAGCGTTTTACGAGCGTATTTGCGAGGATTATGATGAAAACGCAAAGCTGGCGGGTTATAAGTCGTGTGAGGGCGATTTGTGCAATGGAAAAGGCCTTCTTCAGGTAGGAATTGCAATTTGTAATGCCATCATCGAAAATTTGAATTCAAATTTTCGCGCTATTTAAATGAAATAAGAATTTAAAAATTCAAAATGTAAATTACAAACAAAAAGACTCGAGATTATGAAATAAATCCTATTCCATTGAGTTAGAATAGGGAAATGAATTTGTGCGTTTTCGACAAGAAATTTTGAAAACCAAAATTTTGACGCTATTTTACGCTAGGCGGTGCCTGGGGATGAGACGACCGCCGTCAAATGCATGGTGGGTACGAACAGCGAGCTGTACAACCACACGTGTGCTGCGGGCTGTGCCACAATCACTTGCCGTGTGGGGGGTCAGTCTGTAAAAACTCAAAATATTTTGATTTTTAAACTAAAAACACAATTAAAAATATTTTAACTAATTTTGTTGTGAATATATATTTCAAATTTGATTTGTAGCTGAAGCAAATTCTGCTGAAATTGTGGAGGTGAAGACTTGCGGATTTCCGGACGTGTGCAACGTGGCACAGAATATGTTGTGCAAAAGTTTCAAAGATGGGCAGTTTGTCGATTGCAAACACTGTTTAGGCCATTACTGCAATGGCGGTTTGCCAGGCAAGGCAACAAAAAAACAAATTGTTTTTTTTGATAAAAATAAGGACTATTAAACTTTAAAATTTTTAGATTTTATTAAGTGGCTTAAAAAACAAAAACAAAAAAATCGGATAATTCCAGGACAGTTTTTTAATTTTTGCCATTACATTTTGACAGAAGCAGAGACTGAAAAGGCGGCAGATAAGGAGCTGATTTGTCTGGTCGGAATTGGCGAAAAATGGTCCAATCGGAGCTGTGTGGTCGGCAATGGTGCCGAAGTGCAAAAATGTGCCACACTTGTATGCAATTTGGGAGGTACGAAAGCCAAACTCCAAAATCAATAAATATTAAAGCAGAACATTTTCAGACAAGAAGGAATTGGTGATCAAGACATGCGCACCGGCTGACCCAAACAACGAGTACTGGAAGAAGGGTGGCACGGCATCGAAAGAGTGTGCCAAGTTCAACGGCACTTTGGTCACCGGACGGGGCGGCAACACGTGCGAAGGGTCAATGTGCAACAGGGCGACGACTACCGCTGTTGTACAGCTTGAACAGCTCTTGTTCATCTTCTGCTGTTCCATTCTATCCGGTAATTGCTGGATGAAAGTTTTTCGATTTGGCATTAAATACCGATTTTTTTAAAACTGATAATGGGGTTTGGAATAACAAAAAACGATAAAACAAAAATAAAATTATTATTTATTTTAGTGTTGATTACGCTTAAAAGCATCCATTAATGATGGCAGTGAATAACAACGGAATAATTGTTGGTCAAGGTGCATAATTTTAAAGCGATTCTGATGATATTTTTTGTCAATAAATTTTTCATAATTTTGTAAATAGCACATTAATTGATTCTACAGTAAAACAAATAAAAATAATTATTGTTTAATTTCTCTTAATTAATTATTACTTTATTAGCATTTAATCAATGTTTAAACATACTTGATCTGATTGTCACGTAAATGATCAAAAATTGAAGAATATCAACAAACGCGATCAGCGACAAAGACAACACAGAATGAATGCCCAACATGGATACACATCCTTGAATGTGTGATAGGGCTTAAAATAAATTTGCGTTAAAAAAATTTCTGATATTATCATTGTTTGAGAAACGAAGGAAATAGTGAGAAACTTTTTTACTAAAATTAAATTTTGTTCAATTTTTGCTTAAATAATTTTACATATTCGGGACCCGACCGAAATTATATGGTTTGAGGATTTCGGAGCATATCTTGCATTTGGTAAAAAATGATAAAAATGAATATTTGCGGGTTAAAAACACATCCCTAAAGATAGTGTCACCTTCAATATTTGGTGGGGGTCTTCTTACTTGGTCCGTTTTGTTGAAATTTGAGTCCCTTCTCTATAATTGGCTAAAACTTAAAGCCGAAAAATATTCAGCAAATAAAAAAATCTATACTAAAAGATGAAATTAAAATGAAAACTTTAATTGTACTTTTCTAACACACTACGAAAATGGGATTTTGGAGGAATTTTTGATTTATTTTAATATATCAAAAAAAGCAGATTTTTTGCAAACTTAAGCATGTTTATTTTTTTGTTGTTGAGAGCGATAAATCACGTGCTTTTTCAAAGGCCAATGAGATAGCCGAAATCTTTACCAACAAAAATGAGCTTCTTTTATATTATATATATTTGCTACTAATTAATAAATGCTCGACTTAATTATCATCAATAGGGCCGAGATTTTTAGGGTTTAACCCTTTTTTTTGCGGATAGGGTTTGACGAGAGAAGCCCAGAAATAGCATTCATTTCGAAAAAAAAATTTTGAATTAGAGCGACTTTTTAGTCCATAAAAATCCCTATTTCACCTTTTTTGAGAATAAATCCCTATTTCGCCGTTTTTGCGTTTTTATTCCCTATTTTGGCACTTTTTCCCTAAAATTTAAGAAAAAATGCAATATTTTAGGCATTTTTCCGAAAATTTTCTTAAGAAAAATCAATAAAAATGAAAAATCTCCCCCTAAAAGACAAAATTTTTTTCAAACTAAAAATGCACCCCTAAAAAAAGACTTTTTCTTGGACCAAAAATGCGCCCCTTAAAGATCGATATTTTCCGAAAAATTTTACTTTGATTATTATTTATATATTTCAAAAACATGTGAAAAATATTATATTTACAATTGTAAGAAGAAATTAATAAAGACTGATGGATTAGAAAGGTTTTACCGCAAAAATTGACTGGATTTGGGCAGTTTTAGCACATTTTTTAGTCCCTATTTTGCCACTTTTTGGGCTTTTTAGTCCCTATTTTGGGGGTTTTTAGTCCCTATTATATGACCCTTTTTCACGTTTTTTAGTCCCTAAAAATCTCGGCCCTAATCATCAATGATCATTAGTCAATTCTTCTTTCTCATTGTTCAGAACAGTCGGCATCAGAGTTGAACATTCGAGAACTTTTTGGTCATTTTTCTTTTTTATGGCTAAAAAGCAATCAATAAAGTGAATTATTGCGAACATTTTGAGATAATGAAATTGAAGGTTCCTCCAAATTTTAAAATTTGTTTATAACAATTACCTATTTTTACACCTAAATTCTGCACCTCCTTATTTTGTTTTATAGGGATAAAGGTGAGAGAGAACGGCAAACGAGAGGAAGTTAGAGAAAGAAAGGAAATTTGCATAATTCCCTCGCACTCTCCATTTATAGGCACACATCTCGCCGCTGTGCATAACAGCAACATCAATCACAAAATAATCAACAATATCTTCGTTTTGTCCTCACTCTCTACCAAAAATCATTTCCATCTTTCGCTTCTCTGCTTCCGTTAATTTCTGAGGATAAAATTTCCCCGCAATCCGGAAAAGAACTCCTACAAAAACTGACAATGTATCAAACAAAAAAGCTCTTTTCTTATATGCTTTGGACCCTACATTTTTTTGCAAAAATAAAATTTATTTTCAAAGTCGATAAAAAGGTGTTTGTTCCTGGGCAGGGGCGTAGCCAGAAAAAAATTTCGGAGGGGGGAATTGATCCATCTGAGCGCGGCGCTCAGATGGCATTCCCATTTGAGCGCCAGGAGCGGCCCGGTGGTGCCGATAGGCGCCGCCGGGAAAATTTTTTTGAGTTTTTTGATGGAATTTGTTAAGAAAATTGCTCAAAAAATTGTAAAAGTGCAAAACAATAGGGTCCCCCCTCTTGTTTTTTTTTTGTGAAATTTCATTTCGGGGGGGGGGGGAATTCCCCTGATTCCCCCCCCCCCTGGATACGCCACTGTTCCTGGGGGTACATCCGGGTCCGGGATTCTTTTATTTTTTCAAAAAAATGTGGGCCGCCTAAACCATATTGGTAAGAGCCAACAAAGATTGGCTTGGTGCTTATGATCCGAGCTAAAATTTTTGGGTGCCGGCGTTTCCTCCAATTTTAGCCGATTGATCAAAATTTTAGTCAAATTGTTACTTCAAAATCCGTGCCATTTGGTATAAATATGATTAGTAGGGATGGCATTTATAAAAGTCTTATTTTCAGCTTGGTTTGAAGCTTCTTGAACGAATTTTTTGATATTTCACGATTTTTGTGCATATTTCGCTATTTACGTGCATATTTTATGTGCATATTTTGGCATTTCGCCATTTTTATCCATATTTCGCCATTTTTCAAAAATCCCTTAACAAAAATGCAATAAAAATGAAAAATATACCACTAAAGATCGACTTTATCAAAACCTAATGATTAGTGACAGTGTACTTTTTTGGAGCCAAACCCTTGGGCATTTATATTTTATATTTTTCTTCTTTTTTCTGTTGATGTCAGAAAATTTTTCCTGGGAACATTGTTACATATGTATAATCCGAATCAAATATTATTAAAATCATTAAAAATTTTAAATTTTTTCATTAAAGCGATACGAAATTATTCAATTGTTATTATGGCGAATGTGCAAATACAACGACGTCGGCGTTTACCGTTGGAATTGCAGTGTGAGGTGTGCCGTTTTTAATCAGAAATGAATTAAAAAAATCCAAATTTTTTTTCACAAAAATTTTTAATTTATATGTCTTTTTTCTTGTAAATATTGTCATTTCAGTTAATTTCCGCGTTGCCCTTTCAACATGGCCGCCGAATGCTTTTGCTGTGCAATCCAATCGCCAAAATTGTATTGCGCTCGTCCGAAAACAGAAAGGAAGAGGTCCAAATTTTTATAAAAAAATATTCTAGATTTTGAC
>MEIZ01000073.1:310237-321933 GCA_001723225.1 Globodera ellingtonae
GTTAAGAAACACGGTCCAACAACTGCAGATTTGCCCATATTTTTCGTTGGTGGGGTCTGCAGCCGGGGACGATAGTATAACCTAGGAAAAAGTACTATATCCCCTACGGAAATTCTGAGGGTGTGACATAACGACAAAATTTCTTATTAAATTGGTTTGGAAATCTTATTTTAATCAATTTAATTGATAATTAATTGCTTTTTCGGTACTTTTCAAACCTTTTGGCTTAGATTATTATCCATTTACTGTGATCGTTTTCACTTTCGAATAAACACCGAGTTGTTTATTTTAATCGCCAGATTGTAGTACTGTTTTTAACAATTTAATATTACTTTTTTATTTACGCGTCTTCACGTTGTTTGTACTTCGGGGGTGGCGTGTCAGGGGTGAGGCCCTATTTAATCGGTTTAGATCTGGATTGACATCGAAAATTTTTCAATTACAGTACATTGGAACTTTTAGTGCCAAAAACAGTACATTTTTAAAATGTTTCAAAATATAGTAAATATTTTTTTGTTGTTGCATGAAATGTGTGTTTTTTAATCATATTTCACTCCCCCAACAGTTTTCGCAACAATTCGGGGTTGGAAATTGCAGCTTCTCTCATGGAATCGAAAATTTTGCCGATTTTCGATTTTAAAATGCAATTTTTTTTTGATAATTAATTATATAATCATTTTAAAATGATTATAGATTAGATGTTTTCTCGTCAACCCGTGACTTTATTTATTATAGTTGAGATTTCTATAGATTTGTGTCTAAAATTTAGTGCCTTTATTTTTATCTGAATTTGTCGGTACTTTTAATCAATTTATTTAATGTAAACAATTAATTTAATTGTTTTTTATCAATAATCTATATAGGCATTTTTAATGCAGTGTTCTATTATGCCGCAAAAAATACTATTTTTGCTATTTTTCAATTAACCTTGAATTTTTTGTTTCACAATTATTATCGGTTTAATTAGTAACGCTAACAAATATTAATTCCAGTTCTAATAACGTTTTGAAGAGTCCTTAGGTTTTAAACGGACTTTAATATGTAATGTACTTTTGCCGATATAAAAATTAATATTATTTAATTTCTTTAAATATTAAAATGTTGCAAATAACCCCCAAATGGGTTCGCAGAATTTAAGAAGTTTTTTAATTGTTTTTTTTGGTTTATTCAAAGGGTGTCGAACAGCGATCCTTCCTACTTCAATATTTATCAATTTTATTTTTGTGATTTATGTCAGCTACTGAAGGAAATTCAAAAACAAAGATTCATTTTAAGTCACCGTGTGGGTCAGACCTGTGTGATTCCAGTGATGAATATTACAAAACAATTCTTAATAAAGTTTTAATTATTTATGCATATTAATTTACCTAATAAATTTATTTTAGAATTTAGTACGACTATGTTTGCTTTTTAAATATATTAATGTTTTCTTATTCGGCACTCATTTCGTCGTATTTTAATATGCCTTTTGCGAATTGTATATTCCCTTTAAATTTTACCATAAATTTCAAATGTGTGTTTCATAAATTTTACACGTAATGATTTATGATAAAAAAATTTATATAAAAGGCATAAAATTTTGGGTTTTTAAATACTTTTTACATTTTACTGTTTTTATTTGTCTTGGCTTACAATTTATATTTATATTTATTTATTTATTTATGTTACGTCACTTACATTTTTTTAGTTAATTGGTATAAAAAAATTTTTTATACATATATATATACCAACTTATGATTTATTAGGGAATATTTCTTATCTAATGAAACATTTAACAAATTAATTATTCTCGGCTTTTTAAGTGCCATTATTGCTCAACAAGTCTGTACCATTTGATACATTAAATAAAAGGATTAAATGAATAAGGCTGCAAAAGCAAAATCTTAGAAAATTTTGAAATTTTGTACATAAAATTAAAATTTTCACAAAAAAAGTCTATTTTCCACGTATTTGTTTAAAAAAAATAATTTATACGTAAATAGAGTAAAATTTTTCTTGATTTTTTTATTATGAAGAAACAAAAAATGCATATATTATAGGATTATATTAGTATGGATTTTTCCAGATTTCATTAATTTAGTTGCCTCCGAACTCATTCAAAATTAACATTTTTAGGTGTATTAGAAAATTTACTATTTTTAAAATTTATATTAATAGAAAAATGTTAAATTATTAACTTATAAATTTGATCAGATAAAGATAGTTGCTACAATTTTAGTATTTAATAAAGTTACGTTAACGTTATATAGTTTTAGATTTAAGTGTTTCTAATTATTATATAAATCTCCGTTAAATTTTCGTTTATATTTTTTCTTATGGTTTTTTAGTACCTTACTTAAGCTTCCTCTGCGGAGATTTGAAAGTTATTTATTATTTGAAATATTTTTGTGCTAATTTTTGCAGTCGCTGAATATTCAAGTTATCATTAATCTTGCACCGATGTTTGTTTCTTTTTCAATGCGCTGACCAGCGATAAACTTTTAAATATTATTTTTTGTATTTGTCCAATCACGATCTATGCACGTACTCCTCGTAGACGTTCTTCCATCGACTTTGGGGGCTAAAATTATAAATTGCCAAAAACCTTTTTAATCATTTATTTTTCATAGCATGATTATTTAAAATTATGTAACCTGAATAATTAATTAGGAAACTGATCTGATTTTACTTTACTTTAATTTTGCACATCAATAATGACTACATTTTCTTTAAGGGTTGACAATCTTTATATAAAAACCTTAGGGTTTAAATAGCATTCCCGTTGTTAAATGGATGCATAAAAGCAGTTTTGTTGTTTATATTCATTTATTATTGCATCTATCATTGTATTTCATAGAATAACAAATTATAATTGTTTTTGACTTTTACTAAAATTTAACTGATGCTTATTCTTATAATAATTTACATAATTTATTTTCATACTCTAAAAGATTCACAATCCACAGTTTATTCGATAACATATTAATAATGTTTCAGCCTCCTTCTCCCGGCCGACATTACATTTATTTCATTAAAAAAGTTTTTATTAATTTCATAACATTCACCCTTTAGATTTTTATAGCTTTTTATTTTTTATATTTTATTTACTCTCGCGACAAAGCATGCCGTAAGATCGTTACTATTTAAAGTTTTTTTTTTACACAATTGAACTTCAAAGAATAGTGGAATTTTTTGCCAAGCAATATGCCTTCAGGCAGTCATAAACAAATAGCTGCTGTATAATTTGAATGAAAACGGCAAGCTTTTTTTCTAGCACAATAAGGGTTTTGAAGGAATTTTTGAATTAATTTAATTTAGTAAAAAAACTGATTTTGCAAACTTAAGCATGTTAATTTTTTATTGTTGAGAGCCAAATGGGTATAAATCATTTGTTTTTTCAAAGGCCCATGAGAATTTAAACCGAAATCTTTACCAACAAAAATGAGCTTCTTTTATAGTATATATTAGGGTTGTTCACGGTCGGTTAACCGAACCAAAACCGAAACCGAAAACCGGTTTTTTTGGCCCAAAAACCGAAACCGAAAACCGGGGGTCGTAAAACCGGCCTAACCGAAAACCGGGGGGACCGGTTTAAAACCGACCGTGAACAACCCTAGTATATATATATCGACTTATTATCATCAATGATCATTAGTCAATTATTCTTTCTCATTGTTCAGAACATTCGGCATCAGAGTTGAACATTCGAGAACTTTTTGGTCATTTTTCTTTTTTATGGCTAAAAAGCAATAAAGTGAATTAATTATTGCGAACATTTTGAGGTAATAAAATTGAAGCCTCCTCCAAATTCTTCTCTTTTTGCACAAAAACACATTTATTAAAAATTATTGAGTGGTTTTTGAGTATATTATCAATATTTGTAAAAAATGTTTTTTAAAATCCTAACCCCCAGACCTTACATTTTTTCAGCTTGTTATATACATGGGCTCCGTCGCGGACACTTCTTTTAATGTAAGTGCCGGATTCTCCAATTTCATTTTGTCATATTGCTGTAAAAATTCCAATTTTTCGGCGTCAGTTCGACGCCGACGCACCTTTTCTATAAATTTTATTTTATAAATATATTTTTTACTGTTTTTTATTTGTTTAACAAAGTTTATTGCTTCATTAATTTAGTATGCCGCTTAATTATTAAAATTTACTTGATATTGGTACAAGACCAAACTCCTTCTTCCACTTATGAATTGTGCTTAGATGAACACCGAATTTTTATAAATTTCGGAGGAAATTTATAGTTTTTGCCCTTTTGCTTCAATTCTTCTTTCATAGCCTCACTTTGTCTGATAATTTCACGTTTTTCATCGTCTGTTCTTCGTTTATATAAACGCTTATTTTTGACATTATTTATTTCCGGCATTTTATTTTGGAGGATTTCTTTAATTATTTCAGTTTTATTCCGCTATCTTTGTTTATTTTTTCAAGAAATTCGTCGATTGATGATCAGCAGGGCGGACATTTTTCCATTCGTTAAATGGAGGGAAATTGGCCAAAATCATTTTGGGCTCAGCCTCAGAAGCAGTTATATTATTTTCGTCATTTGTTTTAACATATATATTTGATGTAAAAATTGGCACAAAAATAAAACACGAAAACAGCATCATTCTGTTAAACAAAAAGTTTTGTTTATAAAAATATTTTATATTATTGTAAAATTATTAAAAATATAATGAACAAATGAATTCAATTTTTATTTCATTTTTATGTGAACGAACAAATTTATAGAATCATATTTTATGTGTAATTTCTGGAAAATGTTAGCGTTCGGAGAAAATATTTTATGACGCAAATGGTTAATTGATTTTGCCATTCGCTTTTTTCTTTATTTTATTTTTTTGCACCACGCATGCCGGATTGCGCCACTGATGCACGCACGCACCAAGAATGTGCCCGGTTTCCGGCCATTTTTTTCTGATTTGTGATACACAAAGTCATCGAATTAGCGATAATTAGGGATGGATTTACATATAATGACTAAAAAGTGAAATATTGACCAAAACCCCAATAAATGCTCATAAATGTAATATTTTTCTCATGTTTTGGAAAATTTTATAAAAAAATAAAAATATTTTGAAAAGTATCGATCTTTGGTGGTGTTTTTGTAAGAAACAGAAGCTTGTGACCCATACTGCACTGATGAGCACACTCAAGCAGAAGACATAGAAGCTTCAATTTTGCCTGGTACGAAAAAATGTGAATTTTTAAAATTAATTTTCATATTCAAAAAGATTAAAGAATAAATTTTAATTTCTATTGTGAAAACATTTTAAAATGGATTTTGGCGTTTTCTCGCTTTAAATTTCTTGAAATTTGTTTAATCGACTAGCATCTGTTTGAATCACTGTTAGCTATCATTTATGATTCATGACGAACCGGTCAACATTATAAAATTAAGTTCCTTTTTGACAAATTAACGATTTGACATTTTCGATCAATAAGTTTTATAAGACCTTTTAAGAAAATATTTTTCGACATTAAACACCTAATGTCAAAAAAATAAATCAACTTTATTTTAAAACCGCTCTTTTCATTATCAATAAATCGTAAAAATGCTATTTACATGCTGAATACACTTTCTTTCCTCCATTCTTTTACTTTAACACATAATATTGTCCCACTTTTCGCTCATTTTTGCAACAATTGGAAAGAAATGCTTATTGTATTATTTATTATACATTTAAACAATATTTTTCACCATTTGAATTTCTAATTAAAAAAAACTCAATGTGGCATGGACAAGACTATATAAGTGAAGCAAATGTTGTCGGGCAAACAAAAAATGCATTTCTTATTGTGTTTCTCACAAAATTGAGATTCTCCAGATCCTGTGATTTTGCTTACAAAAATTTTCCGAATAATTGGGATTATTCATGCCTGAACAAATTTCACCAATGCTGATTCTGGCCATACTTGTTTGGGTTGATCCGATCCAAAAATGCGTATCCAATTTTTACAATCCTTAAAACTAGGGTGGCACGGGACCGGGACTAAACCTTTCTCCGATGCGGGTCCGAACCCCAACCTAACTACCCAACAGCCTCCACCACTCACCACTACACCATACTGGTCAAGATTGACAAAAATCGTTCAAAAATATCCATTTTCCAAAATACCGAAATACCGAAAAATACCGCGGTATTCCGAGATGACTCGGTATCGGTATTTCGGTAAAATACCGATACCGAAAAATACCGAAATCACAAAAATTTTCTCGGTCGGTATACCGAATCGGTAATACCGAAAAAAATACCGCGGTAATACCGAAAAATACCGCGGTAATACCGTACCGTGCCGAACACTACCACAAAGTCCAATGGAGACGAAAAATCGGATGAAGTAATTGCTTCGCCTATTTCATCTTGGCAATTCCCTTTTGCCAAAGAAATGGGCAAGAACTCAGAATGTGCGGAAACAAATAAGCATCAGAAGTGTAAGTTATATGAAATTTTTGATATATTTAAAAAAAATTTATATAGAGGGTGCTCCCATTTAACTCCGGTATTAACCCGATGAACCCCGGACTGAATCCGATGGTCAACCCTAACCTGAATCCAATGGTCAACCCTAGAATGAACCCGATGGTCAACCCTGGACTGAATCCGATGGTCAACCCTAGAATGAACCCGATGGTCAACCCTGACCCAATGGTCAACCTTCAGACATAATAAAATAAACAATTCTACTAAAGAAATCATTTCTATATAAAAAATACCAAATTCTGGTATATTTTGGTAAAACCAAAATAAAGAGAAATTGATTTTTGTTGCCTATACAAAATGCCAAAAACATTTTTTTAAACCATTTTAAATTTTTTTGCTCAAAATCCCACCGGGAATTTCTTTCCCGACCGGTCCCGGTCGGGATCCCGGTCCCGGCCTACTCTACCCAATATATATATATTAAATAAATAATGATATAACACAGACATTTTTTGTAAATAATTCTTTATTTTTTATTTGTAAAACTAGCATTTGCATAGAAAATCGTTCTTAAATTTTTGCGATCAAAAGTTAAGCAGGTAATTCCAAGTAATTTCATCTCTTCAAAAAAAAGAAATGAAATTTTTATCTACATAATTCATACTGACTGATTGTCCAAAAACTTACTTTAATTACATTATTCCGCCCCTAATATTTACAGAAATAAAAATTGTCACATTGCAAGGTTAGCCATCATTTAATTATAGTACCAAATGTATAAAATGGTAAGTAATTCATCGTCAAATTACATACTTTTTGCCTTTGAAAAATTTCTAAATGTTCCAATAATTATGGGCATGTTTCCCATTTTGTTATCATACGTCAATTTTTTTTTTATAATATCATCATATATGAGGGCTCTATCTATCTAGCCAAGATTTAACATTAAAATTTATTGTTGAAAGCAAAATCAATGGTAAATTCCAAATTTGTTTGTTTATTTTGCTGCTGTATCATAAAACGTTTTATTAATTTATTTAAAAATCGATTCAAACTTTTTTTCAGATTTTTGACTAACAATCGGGACTCCGAACTGTTCTCGACAGAATCTGCATATTTTGTTAACATTAGAGCTGGACCAAATTGCTATATATAATTTTTATTTCAGTTAACGAAGTCTAATTTAAATTTAGCATTTAAATTTTGAATTTAAATGGCACATAACAATTCCTCGTCATTTGCACTCGAAAAGGAATGCGATGAAATTGCAAAAGCATTGTTCGGTTCAAATTATGCCGTAATGCATATTCAACTGATTTTGTTGGGCGCTGTGTTAATTTGCATTTGCATTTTGCTCTACAAATACAACAAAAATCACATAACAATGCACAAGAATTTAAAAGTATTTTAAAAGTGCCAAATATGCTAAATGCGATTCATATTTTTTTAAATAATTTAATTAAGCTTCTTGTTGCCAACATTATCGCTCTTTACATCATTAATTCTTTGGTATGGTTCGTCTTCTTTTTTCGATATCGGGTAATAAATGCACTTAATTATTTAAAATATATTTAATTAACCAAATATACCCGCATAATTCGCATTTCATTGTTAAGATACTTTTGTTTACGTACAAGCATTCGTGTGACTTCCTGAGCCCAGTTTGGATGGTTCCCGTCTTTTTGGGTCCACCCAAACTGTACTCCGTCGCATATCCGTGCTTCCATTTTGCTATTACTTTTGAGCGTTTCCGATCAACGTTTTTGGCACAAAAATATGAGCATATTGGCACCAGATTGATCGTCAAAATAATATTCACTATTGTAAGTAAAATAGGCGTTATAAAAATAAACAATTCTTTATATGATAATTCGAAATTAAAGGTCAATAAATTTTGAAAAATAGTTAGATTAGCGTTCTCTTTGGGCGATATGATGGGGGTATGTTAGAAAATATCTAACAATTTAGGAATAGAATCTTAAGCAATTTATTATGTTATCATTTTTAGTTAATTTTTTAGTATATAAAATAGTTTTTCTTATTTATTTTAGTGAATTCTTGAAGAAAAAACAATAAATGTACCCCTAAATATTGACTTTTTTTTTTGTATAAATTTTGGCGTTTTAAGCACAAAAACATTATATTTTTCGGGATTTATAACACATACATATTTAACATTCCAAATTATAATTTGGCAATTTTTTGGATAATTATGTTTTTTTATTTAAAAAATTCAGAAATAATCCAATTGGCTACAACCTGAGCCTGAACTATCAAATCAACGAAAATACCCTTTCAATGCTTGTGATCTTCCCGGTCGATCTTTCATTTGCGATCATATATCCCATTTACAACATTATCATGATTGTAATTCGCGCTTATCGACCGCTTCTTTCGACAGTAGACTTTGTCGCCTATTGTTATTGAGCCAATACGGTAAGCGAAAATAAAAGATTTGATTCAAAATTAAATTTAATTGAATTTTAGCCACTTTTTCTCCATTCTCTGGTCACCGTTTTAGCGTATATTCAATTTATCAAATTTGCCAGCAAATTGCAAAGAAGAAACATTGTCAAAAGTTCGCCATTTGAAGAATCAAAAATGCATTTTAGGCAATTGGAATCACAATGGAATTGAAATTGATTAAAATAGTGTATGTTGTCTTTAAACGAAAAAATAATAAGCTAAAGAAGGTTGAATTTCAACTCAATTTTTACCTTTTTTTTAAAAAACTGATCAATAAAATTATTGTTGGTTTTTTTATTATATCCATTCCAAGATAATCATTATCACTCAACGCGTTTGAGTCAATTTTTTTTAATTTTCTAAGGTTGAATTTAGGATTGGTCGCTTTCCTGGTTTAATTACAACACTACACTACACTGTAATCCAATTCTTTTTTTCAATTACCCGAACCTATGTAAAATTTAAATTTTTTTCAAAAAGTCTTCACACGCCCGTCCTTACATCAATTCAGTTCTCTTTTTTTTCTTAAACTTTCATTTTTTACACTTATTTAATAATTTAAAATTGCATTAGATGTGTTATTAGTAGGGTTAGGATTTATATGCACATAAATCTTGAAATATGCTGCTATGCACCAAAAATTGCAAAATATGCTCCAAAAATAAAAAATATGCACATAAATTTTTCAAAATTTAATATAAAATTTCCTCAAAATTCAAATTCATTCAACATTGGTTAAAATTGCTGTGAGATACATTTCAAAATTTTCACAACTTTATTGAATTGGAGAGCATTTTGGGTGGTTCTGATTAATTAAGAAAGGCACGGCGGAATCACGTGGACAGGGACACTCGGGTAGCTGTTAATAAAGCGAGAACAGCGGCGAATGGCCTCGAAATAATGCAGCGTTTTTGCCATTCTTTTAATCATCTAAACTTTTTTGGTGCCATATCAATTTAAGCTAATATCAATATTCGAAATTAAAAATGATTATCCACATTTCTGTCGTTTTTATTGGATATTTATTTGGCATTCTATGGGCCGTCAAAAATCTTTCCATTGCAACTTAAATTTTAAAAACGAAAACAAAACTCATTTTTCTTAATCAAAAGAATATGTATTTAATTTTGTGATCAGTTAATTATTCAAATAAATTGACCGTACTTTGTTTCTGGTGAGAAATGGGAAGGCAGAGACGCAGAGTTGTAAGGTCGGAAGAAAAAAAGAAGCAAAGAAAAGAGGAGCGAGAAGGTGAGCGGAGAGAGAAGCTGAGAAAGTGAAAAGAGAAAGAGAGAAAAAAGGCGAGAGCGTTAGAGAGAAACGCTGTGGCGCACGCGTCCTGACGCGTACGCCACTCGCTGCTCTTTTGCGGCGTACTCTGTCCATTAGCGTGGGAGTGAGAGAAAGAAGCATCGAGGGTACGGTCTGCGTCATCTATTGCTTTTGACAATTGTGTGTGTAGCAGGGATGGGCAAAATCGGAAAATAAAACCCGAAATTTCAGAAACCCCAAAAATCCGAAACGATTTAAAATCCGAAATCCAAAAACCCAAAAATCCCGAAATTTCCGAAATATCCAAAACCCGAAATCCTAAATTTTTTCAAGCAAAAATTTTTTGCATTTCTGAAAAAGTTTTTCTATCTTATTTGTGACTCCCATGCATCACACGATTTTGAAAGTCGGCGATTGTCCATATTTTTAAGTTTCTTTTAATTGTAGCTATTAAGCTCAAATTAAGTGATACCCATATTAAAATATTTAATAACACAACAAATTTAAAAAATGAATTTCTTTTGGTTTTCATATTGTTCAGCAAATCGTTCAGGATCATCAACGGCGCTGAGGTCGACCAAGGCCTTCAATTGATTCTTTATTTATTAATTTATTAAATATTTTAAGAAAAAGAATAATAAGTTTTAATAACAAAAATTAATTATTTTAATTGTCTTTTTCAATTTATCATTTTGAATTATATGTGGGCTTTAAAGGGATTTATTCAAGTTTAATTATTCTATGGTTTTAGGTAAATCTACAAATTTGAGTTTTAAATCTCAATTAAAAATATAATCATGGATCTCGGTTCCAAATGTAATCTCAATTCTCACTTAGTCTCGATTCCACTGCTCAAAATATTTATTAATTGAAATACATACATTGCTTAAAATTAAAAATTAAAATATTGAAAAATATTTTCAAAACGTTTTTTGAAACTAAACATCTATCCGAAAAAGTTGTAACAGGAAAACACTGGTCATAAGCCGAAAAACCCGGTCGGTTAACAGGTCATAAGTTTTAATAATTTTATATAAAAATTACATTCATGACTTTTCTTGTTTTGGTTTTTTATTTCAAACTATTTATAAGATATATAATATGCTGTATTATATAAGCTCTTCTTTTTTAATAAATATTTAACTTACATTTAGAATGTTTGATATAACATATATAATATTATTTATTCCTTATTACACTTTTATCATTATTTGTTTATGCATTTATTTGTACAATTTTTTATAGCTTCCGAAGCATTCTGGGATTTGTCCAAAAATACCATCGTCGTCATCAGGGATGGGCGGAAATTTATTTTCAAAAAACGGAAATATTTTTTTAACGGAAAACGTAAAACGGAAAAAAGGGCCAAAAACAACGGAAAAACGAAAAATGGAAAACGGAAAAATTTTAAAATAAAATAAAAAATTTTTTTTTTTTTAATTTCTTGAAATATTAACAGTAATTATTTTTCTTTTTTTCAGCGGCCTTCTAAATCTATTTTAGGCTTTTGGGTGGGGGGGGGGTCGGCGGTGCCGATAGGCG
>MEIZ01000073.1:321943-380375 GCA_001723225.1 Globodera ellingtonae
GACTCAATTTGTTAAMGATTTGCAACCAAAATTTTAAAAAATTCGGCAATTTTTGAAGCTTATTAGGAGTGGTAAGGGTCCGGCGGCGCCGATAGGCGCCGCCGGAAGAATTTAAAAAAAAAACTTAACAAGATTTGTTAAGAAATCGCTCCAAAAATGAAAATGCAAAACAAAATCCCCCAAATGTTTTTTCCAACAAAAAATGAATGAAAAGCTTGTAAATTGTCATCTAAAATGTTTGTTTGTAATTGGAAAAGTTAAAAAGAATTTTTAAAAATTATTTAACCACCGTAACTGTACAGAAAATAAGAAATAATCACTGACACAGTCGGGGATCTGAACCCCCACCCACACTTATCTCCCCACACCAACCACTCACCATTACACCACAACCAAACCGCATTCAAATCCTCCAAAAATCCCATTCTTAGGGGTGTATTTTCCGTTAAAAAGGGCATTTTAACGGAAAACGGAAAAAAGGCCAAAAAACAACGGAAAAACGGAAAACGGAATTTCGCCCATCCCTGGTCGTCATTGCTTAGGTCAAAGCGCTGAATTTCCAATTCATGGATGACAGTGTCAGTCAAATCCCCAATATATTAGCCAAAATTCGGCTGCAATCTAGAATAATTAATTAATTGTTACTTAAAGTATATAATTAGGTATTTTCTTGATTTATTAATTGTATATAATTTATTTTGATTTTTTTAATTTATATAAAGTAATTAAAAATTGTTTGTAATCATTACTGTTTAATTTGTTGCTTGGTTTTATTTAAATATTTATATTCCTTTAAAATTATTCACATTCCCATTTGGATTTATCAATTTTTTATTTTTAATTGTTTTATACCGATTATCTTCGGGATTAACAAACACGATGAACAAACTAATATTCAGTGTCTACAGGATTTTCAGTTTATATTTATTGAATTGTCTAAGTTTAATAAGTTCGGATTTTTATCCGAATGATATTTTTTAATTTTTTTTGCAAATGCTTTTTTTATTTCCTCTGTTGTTGCTTTTTTACTAACCTGTAATCTTTCATAGTAATTTTAAACAAATAATTATTATTATTTATTAAAATAAAAAAATATAAATGTAATTAAAAATAATTAAAAAAACATAATTTAAAATAAAAAATTTTTAATCTTAATACTTAAAATATTCATTCCATTTTTAGAAACAAAATGAACAAGATAATTAATTTTTTTTTTAATACAAAAATCATTCAAGCAGATTTGAAAAGTTTTTTCTTTATCTAGGCATATTAAAAATAAAACTTGGACCACCTAAATCTAACAGACAACAAAAAAAGGAAAAATAAAAATTTATAACATAAAACTAAAAATCATCAAAAATGATAGTTCTTTTTTTGATAAACTTGATCCAAAAAGAAAAAATCGAAAAATTAGTGAAACTTTAAAAGACATAATAATACAAGACTGCAAAAAATTTAACATACCTAAAGAACAGACTGACAAATTTATAGAATATAGAACATTTCCTACAGAATATTTAAATTATCTCGATAACTTTTTAATGGTTTTGGTGTTTTTGTTAATAATTTATTTATCGTTGTTAAAGATTATAATAATTAAATATTAAGCGAGTTTCTGTTTTTTGTAGTAGTTCAGTTGTTTTTTCTTTATTTATTGTTTTGTTTTGCCAATGATCAAAGATTGTTATAAAAATATCTCATTTTTTTTCTAGAATAACAACAAAAGTAGAATATTTATTTAATTCATCTTTAATTCAACGTCAAAAATAATTAAAAAAACATAATTTAAAATAAAAAATTTTTAATCTTCATTTTTTTTATCTAAACACAAAATAAAAAAAATGAATAAATCAAAATCAGAAAAATATAATAATTTTTTTAATTATCTAAAACTTGATAGATCTTTATTTTTTTGCTTGACTAACTATCGTTTTCAAAAATAGTTATTGAGCCTTCCCCAAACTCTTCTTGCATCTGCTACCAACTAAATAGTTAATTTTATCGTTTGTGAATGTTTGAAAATGATTTTCAAAAAGAGCTATTTTTTGAGTATAAACGTTATAATTGATACAGTATCACTGGATTACCCAAAACTTAATACGTATCGCTTAAAAACCACAACACAATTAAAAGAAGAAATAAAAAAACAATTTAATTTTTTCATTTTTTTGTTTTTTTACATTTTTTTAAAAATTAGCTATTTGTTTTGGTTATTTATTTTTTTTCTTATTGTATCATATCCCCTAATTTCCCAACAGTAATCAAAGAGGAAAGAAAAAAAAATAACTCTAAATGTTCTGAGATCTCTGAACTTAGAGTAAGAATTGTATTATTAAAACTAAACTTGCCACTAACTATTCCTTTAGGAAATTTTTTTTGTACTTTCTTTTTTGATTTAAAAGTAGTTTTGTTCGAATACGATCCCTCTTTTTTTATTTTTTTTTCCTTTTTTTCTACTTTGGTTTTAGACATATTTTCTTAAACTGTTTAATCATTTTTATATAATTATAATTACGTTCATTACATTACTTGTTTAGTCACATTTTAGAATGCTTTTTAATTGTTGCTATTATTTAATAAATTTTTCAGCAAACCAGCTTCCGCTATGCAAATGTTCAATTTATTTCTATTCACTGATGTTATTTTATTTTCTAAATAAATTATTAGAAATTTGATTCTTTGCATGTTTTAATTTTATCATATTAATTGTTTTATAATGTAATTTTATATTCTTTTGAGCGCATTTCATTATTTTCACGTCATCTTTTTTATTTATATAATGTCTTCTTTAATCCATTAGTCGGAGTAAAATTAAATACAAAATTTGTTCGTTCCTCCGACAACATATTCCAATAAAGCTAAAAATAATGTTGGGGTTTTTTTTGAATCTTTTAGAATTTACTTGTTTCATATTTGAAACAAATTATGCTAATATCGCAAAAGAATTTAAAGGTTTTCCAAATACACGTAATTAGATGGAATAATTTTTGGCTAAAATTTTTATGGGAAAGTTTATCAATGTTCATTTTTTTTAAGATGGCAACAATTATTTAGTTTTCTTGAATAGCTGCTCTATGTCATTCGACTCCCTAATGCTTAGTGGTACCGACCACAAGGGTTACGAGGCGCGTATTTCTCCTCTTGTCGAAGCTTCTGACTCGACTCAAGCTGGCACTTTTTGTTCATTTTAATTTAAGTAAAAAATATCTAAAATTAAAATTTTTCTATTCTGATAGATTAGTGCTAAATTCAATTGATTCATGAAGCAAATTATTATGGCGAATTGTAAACAAGAAATCAATGATTAAATGTCTGTACGGTTTTTAATCTTTCTGTATTGCTATTCATATTAAAAAGTTTTTTTTACTATACATAATTAAAATCTAATGTTTTATTAAATTTATTAAAAATAATTTTCTAATTTATATTATTTCATGTTGTTTATCCTTTCATCTGCTCGGCTTGCTCAGGCATTTTCTTGCACTCGAGCGGTTTGCGAGGCTCACTTCTCTCTGTATGCAATTAATAATTTATAAATATTGACATCATCACTTATTGTTTTATATATTATCAAAAAATGATTGATTTTTTAAACAATTAATAATTATATATTTTTTTAACAATGAGGTTTTAATATATTATTAAACGTTAATTATTCTTTAATAATGGGGGTTTTTGCTTTCAAGACTTCAATTTTTTGAAGCCTGTTTGCTTTTCTTGAATTACTGATTGTCATTTTTGCAATTAATTCTCAGAGCAGTACTCAAACAAAAATTGCTATTTTGTACAAAACTAAACCGTTTAATTTATATTGTATCTATCTTTACGCAATTGATACAATAGTCGATTCCATTATTTGATAGGAAATTAATTTGCTATTATATATTCTTTTTAATAATATTCCATGAAAGCAGGCGTTAAAGTTGACAGTGGATCGCCGATGGTCGGGGAGGCTTGAATGAATTGATTATATAGTGTTATTTTATAAATATTTCGCATTACTATTATTTTTATTTAAATTTATAGAAGAACGATATTATTTATAATGTTGTCTTAAATTAATGGCATTGAGGAGTAGTAAAAGCTTACAGGTTTTCTTGAATATAAATTATTTTCAATTTAAGATGTTAAGTTTTTCTTTAATCCCAGTTTTATAAAATTTTGTTTTAAAATCTACTTATAACGAATTCTATTTTTTTTATTTAATATTATATTTTTTTGGTCATTGACTTGTGTTTAAAATAAACTATTTATAACGAATTCTATTTTTTATTTAATATTATTGTTCAAAAAATGCGTTTATAATTTTCATATAGCATAACCTAAGAATTGCCTTTCTATTCAATGAATTTTGTTTATCATTTTTTTATTGCGCAAATTACTTTTTGAATTAATTTGACTTTTACTGTTTAAAAGCTGTTTCCGGTGTTAAAGAATTTTGATTAATTATTATTACATAAAAATTTTAATTTACTATAAATTGTTAGTTATGTTAAATGTTCATCTTAAGCATTTAAATTGTAAACTTTTATTATAATTTTTTTTTTGTTATATTTATTTGCAAGTTTTAATTTTTATTAGAACTCAGACATTAATTCTTTTCAAAGACATTTTTAAAACAATTAATATAATCATTTATTTTTTTGCTTAAATATTGTTGTTTATTCATTTATTGTTATTTTTTATTATCTCCATCCCAAGATTATCATTATCACTCAACGCCATTTTTTAGTTTGATAATAATAATGTTATAGAAATGTTAAATTCAATAATAAAGGGTTTGATTTTGTTTATTTTTAGGTGTTTTTTTGTTATGGTTAATTCTTGAAATGTTTTGAGTCAATTTTTTTAATTTTCTACGGTTGAATTTTAGGATTGGTTGCTTTCCTGGTTTAATTACAACACTACAATACACTGTAATATCTTCATAAAGAGTTAATCATTTGAATGCTTGATTTTTTGGCTTAACCAACGGAATATGTATATACCATCGTTTACATTAAGAAATGGCTTAATTTTTTATTGTTAATTGCTGTAAGTAATTTGATTCGATGAATGTTTTTGCAGACTTTAACTATTATCAAATAAAATGCACATAAGCCAAGGTTAGTTCAAACAATATGCGAAAATTTTCTTTTGTTTTTTGATGGTGAGCGGTAGACGTTCTGGGCCGCTTGGCTTCAGATAAACGGTTTTGGGTATTTTTAATGTAATTATTACGGTGAACTTCACCAATTAATGCCGGCATCGTTTTTTGTAATTTATTAGCATAACATATAAATTGATATAGATCACTGAAAATTTTCTCGGCCGTCGACCTCCCCTCCCCCTCTCTCTAAAAGCAAAATTCGCAACAAAAAAAAACGTGTATTCCTGCCCAATTCTCTTAACAAAAAAATAATAAATGTAAAAATATATTCCTTTTTTTAAAAAAATTCTTTGTTTTTTCAATTTCCCGAACCTAAAATTAAAATTTTTTTGAAAAAGTCTCGAGTCGAGACATTTCTCGGTTTTTTGGGTCTAGATCTCGATTCTCGAGGCCTCATTTCTCGATCTGGAGTCTCGGTACATTGAAAAAACTTGAAAAAGAAGGGGTTTTAAAAAGTACGCAGTCACGATTAATATATTTATTATTTTTTAATGAAAAATATTTTCAAAACGTTTTTTAGAATTGAAAACATATATAGCACAACTTTGCCTATTTTTTTTCATGATTTTTTTTAGCATTTAAAAAAACAATCCACTATTTGATCTATTTGTGAGTGCGTTTTTATATTTGTTTGCATTTTCGCATCTTTAATTTATTATTTAAATATTATTCAATTAATATATTTTATTTTATACCAAGTTATCATTTACCATACTTAAATTATATTTGTTTTATTTGTTTAGCAGACACTTTGTTGTTAGGTTCAGTTTTTAGAATCTTTAATTATTTTAAGCATTAAACTATATCTTAAACTCTTTATAAATTTAAAATTGCATTCAAGATGTGTTATTAGTTTATCATTTTGCGTTGCTAAATATTTTCTTTTATCATTTGGTTGATGTATTCTGTTGGCATTTATAGGAATTATATTTGTAATGCAAACTATGCTATTTGGATTATAATCATTTATTATTTTTTAATATAGTTCGATTCTGTGATCATTTCGTTTACTTTAGTTATTTGTTATTTTATTGTAAATAAATTTTTTAAAATTAAATTTGTTATTTATTTATAGCAAAGTATAACTTCCTATAGAGCAAAATATTAGCTAATCGTTTGTGCCAATAAGTAACAGTAATTTAAAATCGGTTTAAATTTAGTTTTCTAGAGTTTGGCTAGTTGTTTATATGTGAACTGATCAAACCACTTTAATTTCTGTTGATAAATTAATCAATTTTAAAATTTGTTCAGATCCTTTTAGGCATTCATTTAACAATAATTTTTTTAATAATTTTAAATTTATTATTATTTTGTCAAAGTTTTCAAAGTAATAATATTTTACAGTTTCATTGGCATTTTATATATTTTTAATTATACTTTATAAATCTTTATAACTAGAATAAAATATTTAAATGCACAAAAGTTTTCTTCCGCAAACATAGACTATGATAATATGTGACTTGCTCATAAGTGTTGAAGTTTAAGTTGGTTGAAGTGGTCTTGGTTACGTTTTTTAAAGTTATGATTTTATTGTAGTTATTATCAATTCCCTTTTATTGATAAACAACAAATATAGATGCAACATTTTGTTTGTATTTGGATTACTTGGTTAATTAATTAATCATGAAGCAAATATTATGGTGAATTGTAAACAAGAAATCAATGATTAAATGTCTGTACGGTTTTTAATCTCTCTGTATTGCTATTTATATTAAAATGTTTTTTTACTATACATAATTAAATTTTATTAAAAATAATTTTCTAATTTATATTCTTTCAATGTTGTTCATCAAATCTTTCATTTGCTCAACTTGCTCGAGCATATGATTGCACCCGAGCGTTTTCGATAACATGACGGTCCTACTCTCTGTATGCAATTAATAAATAAATAATGACATCAGCACTTATTGTTCAGTGCCGCGGGAATACGCGTAATATTATTTAAATATAATATTTTTTTAAATAACATGCTATGTGTTTACAAATAACATCGAGCATAATTATTAATTTTATAAAAAATTGTATTTATGCATTTTAATTATAAATATAGCATTGTGGATTTTGAGGTGTTTTGTTTTTTGAGTTTTTTCAGTTTCAGTATAAAATATTTTCTAACTTATTTAAGAGTCGACGGAGGAGAATTCCATGTTGTTCATCCTTTCATCTGCTCGGCTTGCTCAGGCATTTTCTTGCAGTTAGTTGGTTGCGGGTGGCAACGACGGTCCTCTCTCTTTGATATTGACATCATCACTTATTTTTTAGATATTATCAAAATCAAAAATTGATTTTTTAAACAAATATAATTATATATTTTTGGATAGAACAATTAAGTATTAATATATTATTAAACGCAGCAGGCGTTAAAGTTGACAGTGGATCAACGATGGTCGGGGAGGCTTGAATGAATTGATTATATAGTATTTTTATTAATATTCTGCATTACTATTATTCTTATATAAAATTTGTATTTATTGATAGAAGAACGATATTTATCTATTATGTTGTCTTAATTTTGTAAAGCATTTTTTAAAAATAATGGCAAATTTCTTTAGACAGGAATTTAATTAGGTAAAAACTTATAGTTTTCTTGAATATAAATTATTTTCATACACATTGAAATAATAAAGAGAAGCATTTTTTTAAATTCAACGATGCTATTTTACTGAATTAGTTATAGTGCACATATAAAGAGCTGAATTAAATTATTTGAATTAAAATTATAATTTTGTTGAGACTTTTTTAAAGAAAAGAATACGAGACTCCACTATTTTATTTTAAGTATCAAATTGATGTTCTAAAAATAAAAGGTTTAGCAGCTTATATGTGATAAATTAGCATTTATTTATTAATTTTTAAATATCATGATTTTTATTTATTTTCAATTGCTTAATAATACAAAATTATTTTAGTTTCTAATAATTTTTTTGATTAAAATTTTTCATAGCATAAAAATTTAAATTTTTTTGTTTTATATATAAATTATTGAAAATATACTCAACAATTTTTATTTGGTCTTAAAATTTTTGACGGTCCTCTCTTTTTATTCAATTAATAATTATAAATATTGACATCACACTTATTGTTTATATATTATCTAATTGATTTTTTAAACAATATTTTTGGATAACAATTAGGTTTTTAATATATTATTAAACGCCAATTTGTTCTTTAATAATGGGTGTTTTTGCTTTCTTGACCTCAATTTTTGAAGCTTGTTGGCTTTTCTTGAATTACTGCTTGACATTTAAAAAAAAAATTGCTGATTTTGTACAAAACTAAACCATTTATATTACATCTATCTTTACGCAATTGATACAATAGTCGATTCCATTATTTGCTAGAAAATTAATTTGCTAAATTTCAAATGTAAAAGTTACCATATTATTTAATCATTAATCAAATATTTTATATAATTTATTTTTCATTAAACAGTTTCACTAAAGACTGGGTATATTGTTTTAAAAATTAATAAAAAATTAATTTAATGGTGAAATTTTATTAGTATTTATTTTTATCAAGATAATTTTGCTATATAGATTAAATCGATTTAATCAATTATTACGAAGTTTTTCCCCCCAAAAATTCAGATTTCTTATAGCTCGCAGGATCACATTTTTTGTGATTTTACTTTTAATCATTGAATTATGAACGAAATTGCTTATAAATATAATGATTACCATTCGTTCAACACCAGTGGTAAAATGCATTTTTTATCAATTATTCTGAAAATAAGTGAAATTTATTTATTTCTTTTTATTCTAAAATTACATCTTTTTTGCGTAAATTCTATGCGTCATTTTTCGATTCTAAGATTTTTTTACAAGAAATTATCACGGGACGCTTTTTAAATGCCTCCTGGTGCTAGAATGTTGTAGTACAACACTATGTTAGAGAAGAACAAAGGCGGGTTATGCAAACTTGACCAGCGACATGGCGCTTTTTTAGATCGGGTATTTACTTACGTTTAGCGATTGAATGCATAAATAATAAACATTTTGCCAGTTTTGAATTTTTAAATTTGTGAAAATACTTAGGCATAAAATTCTCTTAAATTGGACTTCAATGAAAAAATATCATTTCGAGCATTACTGTTTTGATGGTAATTATTTGCTTTTTAAATGATTTTTAGGTCAAAATTGATTTTTGGAAAAATTTGAATTTTTGAAAATTGTTTGTATTCCGGTCCGAAGTCCGAAATCGGGTAAAATAAATTTCTCTAATAATAAAAAGCGTCATAACTTTAAACTTTTTTAAAATGTTCATTTTAAAAATAGTAATGAATTTTTTGTGCAAATTAATTTAACAAAAAATTGAGATTTAACTTTTAATTTTTTTTAAATGGAGAAACATCTTAATAAGTAATAAATGTTCTAATTTGCTGCATTTTAAACTTAGTTTTTCTAATTCTTACCAAGCATTTCTCATAAAAATGGTCGGGTAACTCCTAGATATCGAAAAATTTTGTTAAATAATATAATTTTTATTTTTTCATTGATCTCTAAAAATAACAATGTCATAATTTTCTTCATTTTATACTTTAGTTCATTTAGAATCTCAAACTTTAAGCGGAGTTCTGAATTTTTTTCTAAATTCATCCGATTTTTGCTGAGCAAAAAAATGGAATTTCAAAAAATTGTTTAAGACTTCATAAATTTCTATTCTTACCAAGGGTTTCTCAGAAAAATGGTCGGGTAACTTCTAGATAAAATCGAAAATTTTGTTATTAATAATAAAATTTCTATTCTGTCATTGATTTTGACAGAAAAAAATGTCAAAATTGTCCAATGCAAAAATTGCAAATTTTGTTATTATTTTCTGAAAAAAGAGGTTGAAAAATAGAACTCCCCTTTTTGGTAGAACTCTCGGAGTTATATTTTAGGAAATACGGTAGCTCATTTATTTTGCGGCGGATTACCTTGCTCTCTTTGTAAAATAATTCTTTCAAGGTTTTTTTGCTAGTTATCTTGGCTTTAATTTTAACTAAATTTGATGTCAATATAAAACATTTTGATTTTAAGAATTTTTTACAAAATTATCGCCCGACGTATTTTTATATATATTTTTTATCAGTAATGGCGATTAAAGGGTGCCGGAATCATCTTTATTGGATTTTTATTCAATGTAAATATTGTATATTTTTCGTTAATAGTTGTTATATTTATTTATACATTTATTTTGCCTTGATAGTGATCAATTAGTGCTGGCATTTTATTTTTAGCTTCATTCAATCCAATGTTGGCTGATCGTGAGTAACATCAATATGCGCGTTTGCATGATTCGAAACTCCGCTTGGCATCGCTTTATTTGAAAAAAAATATTTTAAACATGACGCAATCATATAATTATATTTTTGGCTTTTTTAATTAAATTTTTTTAAGGATGTTTTCAGAATTCGTAATAAAGGTTTCTTTTGAACTTTAATTAACAAAATTAATATAAGTTTTATTCTTTTTGCTCTCTTAATTTTTATTTTAATAAAATAGTTAAGATCAAACTTCAGTAACCTATTTTTAAATAATTATTTAATTTAAGTTTATTTCTACACGTAATAGAACATTGGTTATTTTTAAAAGTTAAATTTAATGGAATAAGAACTTGTGCATAAATTTCATTTTCGATGATTCGGTGTTGTTAGTACTTCTGCGTTCAAGAACAACTTTTTAAATAATTTCGAAAATTAATAAAAAAATTTAAATTTAAAAATATAAATAAGCAGATTTCTATTGATTTTTTCATTATGAAGTTTTCGCGTCATTTAAATGAATTTAATCTTTCATAATTATATTTTTATCGTTTAAACACTTATTCATTTATTTGCTAATTGTTAGTAAATAATTTTGTTAATTGTTTGAATTTTATTATTTTTTTGCAATATTTAAGCATTATTTTATTTCACTTCATTTTTAATTCAATTGATGTAGGATAATTACTCACAGCATCTTTTACAAATGATTTTCGATTACAATTTTGAAATTATGTAATTAATTTTTCTTTGTATAATTTTTTATTTTATAAAATGATAAAGTTGTTTTTAAATTATCCATTAAAATTGGGGGGTTTTGTTCACGCAAACCTTATTACAGGTAATTTAAATTTAATAAATAAAATTTCTTTTGTTTATCTCTTTAATGTTAATATATTTGCTTTAATCTCCTACAACGCCTTTTTATGGTAAAAAAATAAATAAATAAATTACGTAATTAATAATTATCACTATTCTTTCAAGGTGCGCAAACCTTTCCATAAATTTATAATTTATCATAAGAATATAGCAGGTTTTTGCTTATAGATTTTTAGATTTTACATTATTTTATCAGTTATTTTTACTAAATTTATAATGATATTTTTAAAATTATTTTTATTAAATAGTTGAATGATAAATATTTATTTCTTTAAATTTTGCATGGCTTTTTCAGTTTTGTATTGTGACTTATCTCCATCAACTCGTTCTTGTTGCTGGCATTGCACCCGATCTTGTTTTCGCCGTTATGTTAAAATAAAGGGGGAGGGTATATTGCTAATTCCGGTATGTTAAATAGTATAAATAAAATTTATAAATTTTTTATTATAAATATAAAATAATATTTAGTACTTTTGTCATTATTTTGAACATTTTCGTAAGTATTTAAATTTTGTTTACAAACTATTTATATTTTGAGCCTTTTATAAGTTTAATGTTGATTAAAATATGTCGGAATATAAAGTTGATAAACATCTTTAAACAAAAAAGTCGAAGGGGAGATCTATTGGCTTTATCAATGCAAATATTGTATTTAGATTCTTCGTTTGTCCTTTCTACGTTTAATATTTAGCCAATTTTCGTGAAGCAAATTAGTTTATGTTTTGTATTACACTTATATTTAAATATTATTTAGGTTTACTTAAACATAATAAAGACAAAAAATTTTCGCTTTAATTTAGAGTAACTATGTCTTTAAACGCATTATGAAATGTTGGCGGGCAGACGCTTATGCAAAAAAAACAACTTAAATTGAATTTTTTTATTGCTGATCAAACCAATTTGGGCAATTTTTTAACAAACTTTCTGTTAGAAATTAAGCGGGGAAATTCGAAAAGTGTCCGCCCGCCCCCGAGGCCAAAAATCAATTGGCGGCGGTTGGAACGGAAATGTGCAAACATTTGGCATAATTATGCGAACGAACGTTCTTTGATATTTTTCAAAAAAAGTTTTGAAATGTTTTTGAGTTAAACAAAGTGATCTTTTTAGTCATTCTTATACTTCTTACAGATTTTCCTTTTTTTATCGTTAAAAGCAGACAAATTAAACAGTTTGTAGTTTATTTTAAAGCTCTGTTGTATATTAGAATTTAAATTTTTTGTTAATAAAAGATTTAAAAATAGAAATCTGCTCGTGTTTTAAGCTTGGTAAAATTCATTATCATTCATTTAAAGGTTTAGCAGGTTATATTGTGATAAATTAAATGCATTTATTTATTAATTTTTAAATTTATATTGTTATTATAAAAGGGGTGTTTTGTTTTTTTTCATCAAGCGACCTGTTTTGATCAAAAGTGTCCTGTGTACTGGTCCAGGAATTAAAAAAATTTTTTTTTTTATAGAATTCTGATAACAAATTATAAATACTCGTTAATTATACAGACATATTTACTTTAGTAACGCCAAATAAGCTGTCGAGTTTTGTACAAAAAATGAATAATAAATTGTTAATATTTTTATTTGTTGCTTCTTGAATTAAATACATCATATATTGCATTTCAAATTTTATTGGTTAATAAACTTTTCTGTAATTATTAAAATTTAATATTAACGAGATGGAAATATTGGCTAAATATTAATTATAATTTTCAACTAATAACATTTCTAGTGTTTTGTTAAAAAAGTGCATTTTATTTTAAATTTCAAGACTTAAATATTTAAAGACCATTAGATAATTTCAATTGTACAAAATGAAGTTGAGGGCAGGTCTTCAAACCTTTGAAAGCATTGTTGTGTTTTTTTCTAAAAGTTGTATGGTTGTTTGGATTTTGTTCATTTGATTTAGGTATATACTTTTTACTCTCTTAATTTAAAAAACATTTTTAGACAGTCATTTATTTGTTTTTATTACAAATATATTTAGTTTAATGTATTTATATTAATAATGTGCTAATCGGTTTGTAAAGCGCTATGTTCCGGACCTTCCATCTGTGTGAACTTTGTACACGGTGCGGCATATACCATACATTGTCGCTCTTATTGCTGGCATTGCACACGCACTTGTTTTCGCTGTTATGTTAAAATAGGGGGGGGGGTGGGGTATATTGCTAATTACGGTATGTTAAATAGTATAGATAAAATTTATAAATTTTATTTTTAATATAAAATAGAACATTTCGTAAGTATTTAAATTTTGTTAAACTATTTATATTATGAGTTGATTAAAAGGTGTCGGAATATAAAGTTGATAAACAGTATTTAATATTTGATCATTTTATGCCGATTAATAAGTAATAGTGTGCTTTTTTATTAATAATTTAGGAAATTTAGCTTTAAGGGTAAAAAAAAATTGTTTTCACATCCCCCGTAGTTGAATCTCCTTCTTCTCTGCATGGAATACAAATTTGTTATCATAATTATTTTTGGATATAACTACTTATCATGCACTTTAACTATTAGGAACTTATCATCTAATAAATGATAAAATTATTTAACTAATTTTTTGCAGCTTAAATAGATGCTGTTTATATTTTGATATTATTATCATTACAATAATTTCTATTAATAAATTTTATTAAATTGAAGCAACAGTTGAGAAAATAAAGCTGCGTCCGCACTTATTCTGTTATTATTAAAAGTAATTTTAATACATAATGGTTTAATTTTTTGTTTATTTGATTTCTTTTAATTTTGGCTCATTATTAAAAACTTATTAATAATTTTGCTTTATTTATTATCATTTTTCTAGCGACTTCTCGTGCAACAAAATCTCGGATAAAAAAAATTGTTTTCAAGGTGATATGTTGGAAAGTACTTTTCGTCTGATTTAACTTATCTTAATTGAAATTTCACGTAATAAAATATCTTCTTTTATATGATGAATTAAACAAACCAACTTGTTTATTTATTTTAATGAGGAATTTCAATATTTTCTTCAATGTTTATTTAAGAACTCCGTCATCCTTGAATTGGATTTTAAAATGTTTTTTAATTTCAGTTTTATCATAACCGTTTATTTTGTTTTATAATTTTGATAGATTATGCATTAAACTATAATCTTAGAATAACCATCAATTTTTTTAGACGACTAAACTTTAAATTTATTGTGTTTTAAAATTAAATTTATTTTTGATGATTAAGAATCGATTGATTAAATTAATATAGTTACAATAGTTTGTCTGGTGGAAGTTATTTTTTCATATTTGTTAACTTATAATTATCATGGATTATTGTTTTATGAATTTTATTTAATAAAATAATTATTTATTTGTCTTCATTTTCAATTAAAAAAAATTACAAATACAACAAAAATCTTTATTGTTGCAGAACTCTTAAACTTTTTTAAGTTTTATAGCATCTAAATTAAAATTTATCATTTAAATATTGTATTCAAGAATCGATAATAGCGTTTGCTTAATAAACAACTTCTTCATTACGCTGTTCGGCATGAGCATCTCTGGCATAAACCGTTTTGGAATGCTGGTCTTTTTAATGCACTTTTTCGACATTTGTTTTTTTTATTTAACTGAATGAATATTTTAACGTGTTAAATTTTGCTTAATTATTTATATTTAACTTTTATAAGGCTTTTCCACAACTGGAATGTAAAGGAAACCCAGATTTAATGCTTATTTACATTTTAAATATGTTTTAAAGTAAGTTTTTTTATATATATGATTAGAGGGTTTGAGAATAATTATAATTTTTTAATAATATAATGTAGACTTTATAAAATAAGAAAAACATTAATTTCAATGACAAAATTTTTTTATTTGAGTAAAATACGCTTGATGGTAAATTTTTTTAGTTTTCTAGTAATTAATATAATAATTTTCAATCATTACTTTATCATTTTTAAGTTAGTTCATTTAGGTAGAGGGTTTGAGAATAATTGTTTTTTAAAATATTAAATAGTGTAGACTTTATAAAATAAGAAAAACAATTTCAATGACAATATTTTTTACTAAAATTATTTATTTCACAGTTAATTAGTGTATATAGTTTTTATTTTGAGTTAAACGACCTCGCCCGACCGCATAAAATAAATAAATTTTGTCGATATTTTTGACCATTGAATATTAATCAATCATTCAGCCAAAAATAAAGAAAGGCTAAAAAATGATTTCCTTCCATTTCGTGTTCATATTTAAAATAGAATTTAAAATATGCCAAAATTCAATTTTTTTTTTTAATGTTCAAAGCTAGTTAGGTAATTAAATTAAAATGCATTGTTATCCTCCGCCTTCTTTGAAGATTGTGCTTCCTTCCGCCTTTGTCATTTTAAAGCTTTATTTATATATTAAATTAGTTTTTGTATGTAATTTTAAAAACAATAGTTGTTTTTTCAAGTTGATAAAAATTACTATTCAACCTTGAGACAACTTTAGATTTAAATGAATATATTTTTTTATTAGGGTAAAATACGCTTGATGATAAATTTTTTTAGTTTTCTAGTAATTAAAATAATTTTACAATCATTACTGTTTTATTTTGTATGTTTGTTTATTTGGGTAAATGTTTATATTCGTTTAAAAACATGTAAAACAAATAATTTTAATAAATTTGTATAGTTCATTGCCTATAAATTTAAAAGTAGTACATCATAATTTAATATTATTAATTAAAGTTTATGTTAGCGAATTCGCATTCTTTTTCAATCAAATAATATGTTTATGCCACGGCTTATTCATTTCATATGTTATGTTTATGTACCATTAAAAGTAATTATAACTTGTGTTTCGGTTGTTATTTAACAAAAGTTAAATAACACAATTTGTTGTTATACTTTTTATTAAATTTTCATAAACATTTTAAATACAGCGGGCGTCAGTGTTTAAAAGCAAATAATTTACTAATAGAATGATGCCCGACCTAAAAAGGAACACTCCAATAATTTTAAATAAATTTAAAAAACAGGAGAAAACCAAAAAAGACTATTTTTAAAATCAAAGGTTTTTTTTATTTAAGTTCTAAATTAAAAAGTAAAAAAATGGAGTTATTAACTTAATCTGCTATCGGATGCATTAAAAGGTTTCTTACTAATATTTAAATGATAAATTCTAAACGCATAATCAATCAAAATTATAAGTAACATAATCGGGTTATGGTCAAACTGAAATTAAAAACATTTTGAAACCCAATTTAAGGAGGCACAATTGTCGTTGCGTCTTATGGTATTCGCCAGGGATGGGAGCCGACGCCCTCAAAAAATTTCGGAACTCGGAATTCCAAGCCCAAAAAATGTCGTAACTCGGAAGTCGTTTCCGACCATCCCTGGTATACGCAACACTAGGGGCCCGTAATGGTGGTTGTATGTAAATTTTCACAATGTTTACGGAGGCAATTTATTGCGATTGGCGTCGGCTGTTCTCTGGGCCTTCTTTGTACGGGTTAAGCTTCCGTATAGTGAGCCGCGGTGGCCGTAACGTTTGTAGGAACCAGAAGCTTTTCGGTTATCCGAACCAAAGAACCAACCGAAAAATCCCGGTTCTTCGGTCCGGTTTGGTCAGAACCAACAGCCATTTTATATCCTTTTTTAAAGCGAATTATCAGAAATATTTGTAAACATCTACTCAAATTGCCTTCCGTGAACATTGTGATCATTTTATTATTTGTGACAGCCCGCTCTTTCTCTTCACCGTTCTTTTTTTTTGCATACAGTATCAATAAACAAATTTTAAATAATGGGGTTGTTTTAATGTCTTTTTTTGAAATTACCCAAACTAGATGTATATAAGATTAAAGATGCCACTAAAAATTCAAATTCTTATATTCAATACCAATGGATGCCCTCCGTAGAATACTTTATAATATGTTATCAAATTTTATTTGTAAATATGCCTTTGTAAAATTTAACAAGTTGAGCTATTATGAAATATTAATTTGTTAAGTTTTTCCTTAATTTTGTTGTTGTATTTTTCTTATTTTAGAAAATTTGTATATAACGAAAATTTGTTATTGTTCATTCATATTATTAAGACTTAGCCTTTCTACGACTATTTTTTGGGATAAATCATAAATACAATCCATTAACTTTTTGCAATTCTCGGTTCGATCACAAGACCTTTCATCTGCTCGGCTTAAGGCATTGTCTTGCATTCGAGCGGTTTGCAAGGCCCACAGTTTCTCTCTGTATGCAATTAATAATTATAAATATTGACATCATCACTTATTGTTTTATATATTATCAAAAAATAATTGCTTTTTTAAATATTTAATAATTATATATTTTTTGGATAGAACAAATAGGTTTTTAATATATCATTAAACTGCTAATAATTCTTAGCGCGTTATGCTGTTTTTGTACAAATCAAACCGTTTAATTTATATTATATCTATCTTACGCAATTGATAGAATAATCGATTCCATTATTTGATAGGAAATTAGTTTGCTATTATATTCTTTTTAATAATATTCCATGACAGCAGGCGTTAAAGTTGACAGTGGATCGCCGATGGTCGGGGAGGCACGAATGAATTGATTATATAGTATTATTTTATTAATATTTCGCACTATTATTCTTATATAAAATTTGTATTGATTTATAGAAGAAAGATATTATTTATTATGTTGTCTTAATTTTGTAGAGCATTTTTTAAAAATAATTAATGGCAATTTCTTGTTGTTTATTCAATTATTGTTATTTTTTATTATATCCATCCCAAGATAATCATTATCAATCAACGCCATTTTTTAGTTAGATAATAATTTTAGGATTGGTTGCTTTACTGATTTAATTACAACACTACAATACACTGTAATATCGCCATAAAGAATTAATCATTTGAATGCTTGATATTTTTTTAAATCATTAGGTTTTTGGCATTACTCTTTCCATTATTAAAAAAATAACCAACGGAATATGTATATACCAACGTTTACTTTAAGAAATGGCTTAATTTTTTATTGTTAATTGCTGTAAGTAATTTGATTCAATGAATGTTTTATTAAGATTTGCAGACTTTAACTACTATCAAATAAAATGCACATAAGCCAAGGTTAGTTCAAACAATATGCGAAAATTTTCTTTTGTTTTTTTTGATGTTGAGCGGTAGACGTTCTGGGCCGCTTGGCTTCAGTTAGACGGTTTTGGGTATTTTTAATGTAATTATTACGGCGAACTTCACCAATTAATGCCGACATCGATTTTCGTAATTTATTTTTCATTAGCATAACATATAAATACAGATCACTCAAAAACTATCGCTTTTTTTAAATTTTGGTTGCAATCAAAAATTTTCTCGGCCGCCGACCTCTCCTCCCCCCCTCTCTAAAAGCAAAATTCGCAAAAAAAACGTGTATTTCTGCCCAATTCTCTTAACAAAAAATGCAATAAATGCAAAATATATTCCTTTTAAAAAAAAATTCTTTTTTTTCAATTTCCAGAACCAAAATTAAAAATTTTTTTCAAAAAGTCTCGAGTCGAGACATTTCTCGGTTTTTTGGGTCAAGATCTCGATTCTCGAGGCCTCATTTCTCGATCTGGAGTATCGGTGCATTGAAAAAACTTGAAAAAGAAGTGGTTTTAAAAGTTCGCAGTCACGATTAATATATTAATTATTTTTTAATGAAAAATATTTTCAAAAAGAACTGAACAGATATATAGCACAACTTTGCTTATTTTTTCTCATACTTGATTTTTTTAGCATTTAAAAAAACAATCCACTATTTGATCGATTTGTGAGTGCGATTTATATTTGTTTGCGTTTTCGCATTTTATTATTTAAATATTATTCAATTAATATATTTTATTTTATGCAAGTTATCAATTTTTTTCTTGACGTGGGCTTCGGAAATTCCATGACAACAGGCGTTAAAGTTGACAGTGGATCGCCGATGGTCGGGGAGGCTTGAATGAATTGATTATATAGTATTATTTTATTAATATTTCGCATTATTATTATTCTTATATAAAATTTGTATTGATTTATCGAAGATATATTATTTATTATGTTGTCTTAATTTGTAGAGCATTTTTAAAAATAATTAATGGCAATTTCTTTTGACATCAATTGCGGAGTAGTAAAAGCTTACAGGTTTTCTTGTATTGATTTGACTTTTACTGTTTAAAAGCTGTTTCCGGTGTTAAAGAATTTGATTATTATTATTACATAAAATTTTTATTTACTATAAGTTGTTAGTTATCTCTAATGTTCATCTTTAAGCATTTAAATTGTAAACTTTTTTTATAATTTTTTTTTGTTATATTTATTTGCAAGTTTTAATTTTTATTTGAACTCAGACATTAATTTTTTTCAGAGACATTTTTAATACTTTATCTTAAATGTTGTTGTTTATTCAATTATTGTTATTTTTTATTATAACCATCCCAAGATAATCATTATCACTCAACGCCATTTTTTAGTTAGATAATAATATCAATAATTAGGTGTTTGGTTTTGTTTATTTTTAGGTGTTTTTTTGTTATGGTTAATTCTTGAAATGTTTTGAGTAAATTTTTTAAATTTTCTACGGTTGAATTTTAGGATTGGTTGCTTTCCTGGTTTAATTACAACACTACAATACACTGTAATATCGCCATAAAGAATTAATCATTTGAATGCTTGATATTTTTTTAAATCATTAGGTTTTTGGCATTACTCTTTCCATTATTAAAAAAATAACCAACGGAATATGCATATACCATCGTTTACATTAAGAAATGGCTTAATTTTTTATTGTTAATTGCTATAGTAATTTGATTCAATGAATGTTTTATTAAGATTTGCAGACTTTAACTATTATCAAATAAAATGCACATAAGCGATGGTTAGTTCAAACAATATGCGAAATTTTCT
This sequence comes from Globodera ellingtonae, assembly GCA_001723225.1. Lineage (NCBI taxonomy): Eukaryota > Metazoa > Nematoda > Chromadorea > Rhabditida > Heteroderidae > Globodera > Globodera ellingtonae. Next base: position 342,069 of record MEIZ01000073.1, read on the forward strand.
TTGATTTTTTTTTTTTGATGTTGAGCGGTAGACGTTCTGGACCGCTTGGCTTCAGTTAGACGATTTTGGGTATTTTTAAAGTAATTATTACGGTGAAAAACATTAGCACATACTGTATACAAACATAATTTTTAAATTTGATTTTATATCGGCATATAAAATATATAATTTAATTATTTTTGGCTGAAACTTTTTTGGTTACATTATCTTTAAGCTTTTGTATAGGTGTTTGGAAAACAATATTTGATAAGATCAATAAATTACGATTTCGAAAAATCTTTGATTTGTAAACATTCTGCTATCCCAATACAAAACAATTTAATAAAACCATTGCTTTGCATTTGATATAGCGATTATAATTATTGATTAATTTTTAAAACCAATACACCTTATTATTATTAATAATTTAGTATTAATATTTTAAATGGGTTACATTCATAATCGAAGATTTTTATATTTTTTAAAAACCCTTACAAACTTGCTGTCTTGAATTTTATTCAGTTTATATTTAATTAATCACTTTCTTTTTATAAAGATTTATTTAAGATAATTAAGTGAGTACATTAAAAATAAAGTCCAAAAGTAGCATTAGTGAAGAAATTCGTCTTTTGCGACATAAGGCATTCGCTGCGCAAGAAATTTTATAAATTTAAGCTATAAGAGAATTCCGACGAAATAATTAACAAATTTTAAATAATTCTTTTCATTGCCGTTTAAAATAAATTGCAAATAGCCGATTTTTTTTATCGTTCATTACGCGTTGAATTATTTATCAAAATTAGTCAAACATGTATTGATTTCAAGGATTAATTAAATCATAATAAATAGTTAAATTAAGTTTAAGAATTTTTTATTGAGGAGCAGTAAAAGTTACAGGGTTTCTTGAATATAAATTATTTCAATTTTACACATTTAAATAATAAAGATAATATTTTTTATTAAAAAGTTATGAAATAATATAATTTATGTTCAACGATTTAATGTCAATTAAAAGGTGTCGAAATTTAAAAGTTGGTAGGACATCTTTATTCGATTTTAATGTTATAACTTAGCTGGGATTTTCAGTCACTAAAAACTCAAAAATAGGCAGTCAAATAATCCCTTAAAAATGCCAAAATAGTCACTAAAAGTGCCAAATTTAGGGTATTCATTTTGTGATAACAATTTCAAACAAATGTAATTCAGTCAAAAAAAATTTAAAATATGGAGAATTATTTTTTGGCTGGCAGAATTTTTAGTTTCGACAAAAGGCCATTTTAGGGGTGCATCACTAAAAAGCTTTTCAGAGCATTCAGGAAAAAATAGTTTATAGTATAATTTTTATTTCAACTGTTTATTAGGTACTATAAACTATTAATGTTTACTCTAATAAAATGAATAATTGGTAGGACGAAACTTGCGGCCCGAATTTTGCGGCCCCAAAATTTGCGGCACGAATTTTGCGGCCCCAAAATTTGCGGCACGAATTTTGCGGCCCCAAAATTTGCGGCCCGAATTTTGCGGTCCCGAAACTTGCGGCCCGAACTTGCGGCCCGAATTTTGCGGTCCCGAAACTTGCGCCCCGAACTTGCGGCCCGAATTTTGCGGCCCCAAACTTGCGGCCCGAAACATGTGGCCTTAATTAAAGCAAAAAAACAAAACAAAAAATGACAAAATGACAAAATAACTTTTAATCTTGGTAATTTATGACACCATTTTGTCATAAAAATCCAAGTAAAATTTAATAGCTCATATTGTCTGGACTAGTCGTCCCACTTTCAAAATTGTTCCATCGAGTCGGTATTGTACCGCCCGCGAACGCGTGATTAAGCTGATCGTCGTTCGGATTTACATTCCGATCAAAAGTCTCGACCAGATTTTTCAATGCTAAATCATTATTTATGCATTTTTTGGCTCGTGGCCTTGTCGAACCGCCCCGTGTCGGGTTCAATTCGTAAACACAAATTCTATCCTGCATGAAGCGTTCCCCATCTTTCAGAACAATAATTAACCTAATTGAGATATAGTTCAAGAAAAACACTGATTATCAAGTGAAACCTTGAAAGTAAGGGTTTGGGGGTGGAAAATGGTTTCTACGCGGTTTATGATATACTTCATCTCATTGTTTGTCCTTGCATGATCAGAGAGGACAGTCATGGTGGTTCCAGTTAAAAAATAATCAAACTATTATTTTCTTTTATTTTTATCGATGCCGCCAAAAATTGTGTGAAAAGTTGATTTTGTCATTGATTTTTTTGCTTAATTAGGGTCGCATGTTTCGGGCCGCAAAATTCGGGGCGCAAAATTCGGGCCGCAAGTTTCGGGCCGCAAGTTTCGGGCCGCAAAATTCGGGGCGCAAAATTCGGGCCGCAAGTTTCGGGCCGCAAGTTTCGGGCCGCAAAATTCGGGCCGCAAAATTCGGGCCGCAAGTTTCGGGCCGCAAGTTTCGGGCCGCAAAATTCGGGCCGCAAGTTTCGGGCCGCAAAATTCGGGCCGCAAAATTCGGGCCGCAAGTTTCGGGCCGCAAAATTCGGGCCGCAAAATTCGGGCCGCAAGTTTCGGGCCGCAAAATTCGGGCCGCAAAATTCGGGCCGCAAGTTTCGGCTATCCGAATAATTATTTCAACCAAATTTTTAAGAGCAAATTGTTTCATTTACAAATTCAATTTTGAAAATTTATTTTTTAAGGCATTATTGGAGACATTGAACATAGTTGTGATTTTCTTTAACACATTTTATTCTTTATCCTCTTAATTTGATTTAAATTTTTAATATTTTATTTTAAAACAATAAAATAGATAGACTATTAATGATTGTAATCAAACTTCAGTAGCCTATTTTAAATATTTATTTAATTTAAGTTTATTTCTACACGTAATAGAACATTTGTTATTTTAAAGAATTTTTTTCTTTCTTATTAGATTTATTAGTTATAGTCAGAGAGATAATTTAATGGACTAAAAACTTGACATATACTTCATTCGCCGACTCGGTTTTGACCTCTATGTGCTCGTACCGGCGTTTCGTCGAAGTCGTTGTTTCTATGCTTTCCCAACTTGACTTCCGTGTTAAAAAAACGACTTATTAAATAATTTCTAAAAATTATTGTAAATTTTTTTTTAATTTTAAATATTAATAAATAAATTTCGTTTGTTTAATCTCTTTAATGTTAATAAATATTTGCTTTAAGTTCTTACAACGCCTTTTTTATAGTGCATGGCTTTTTCAGTTTTGTATTGTGACTTATCACGCTCTATTCACTGGCACAGTACACGCTCTTGTTTTCGCTGTTATGTTAAAATCCATTGTTGTTTGTATTTTTGAAATAAAATAATGTAATAATTTAATGTTTAAATTATTTGTTCAATTTAATCAATATAACTTTTTCCCAATTGTGAATTTTAATATAATACAGATAGCATTCTTGTTTAACAAAACCTTAAGTATAAATTAAAAACGTTTATTTTTTTTTATTATTATCACGTTTAGCCCATCTTCTTTTTGGGCCCAGTGCGAACTTCGTTTTTTATAAATAAATATTATTTCCTTTAAATTACTGAAAAATAAATATTTAGAAAAAATTATAGAAATCTGCTCGTGTTTTAAGCTTCGTAAAATTCATTATCATTGATTTAAAGGTTTAGCAGCTTTTATGTGATAAATTAAATGCATTTATTTATTAATTTTTAAATCATATTGTTATTATAAAACATTAATAAAAAACTTAGGGTGTTTTGTTTTTTTTCATCAAGCGACCTGTTTTGACCAAAAGTGTCATGTTTTATTATCATTTCATTTTTGACATTGGAACGTATAAAGAATTGCATTTTACTACTGGTCGGGGAAGCTAGGAATTTGTTTTTTAAATATTATTTTTTTCTAAAATAAAGCTTTATTTACCTTTTTTTATAAATTATAAGTGTATAATGTTTTATGAGTTTTAAAATGTGTTAGGTAATAATTTATCCTTTTCATATAAAATAAATAATCTCCATTTTTGTTTTGTTTTAAATTATTATTTGCTGATTTCATTGATGGCTAAAATGATTTTTCATTTTGAGAGAAACATTTGTTTGTCTAAACAATTGCAGATATTTGTTGTTTTGTTATTTTACATTATTTTTAATTTTTTAATTGAAAATTATTTGTTAATTATACTTATATGTAAAAAGAAGCCACTCATTTTAGGAAAATTCGCATATTTTTGAGAAATAATATGAATTTAGACCGAAATTAAACTATAATCTTTGAATAACTATCAAACAACTAAATATATTGTATTACTTAAAATTGTCTTTCAAATATAAAAAGTAAATATTTTGACATATTGTTAAAATTTTAGACTTTTATTTATAATTCGTAGTTCAAGTTTACTAAGCAACCGGCCTGTTGCACCTGTGTGTTATCCATCCATCACCCACGGCCCTTGCCGTTCTCGAATGGGTGTGTATAAATCCAAGTATGAATGCATAAAAAAATATAGCAATTGTATTATATAAATTTAATCATTAATTTGTTGCTTATGTATGAAATGTGCTGATTAAATATTTACTAATATATTCTAATAAAATTGTAAACTTATTTAAGATACGGCGATTCATTGGAGGTGTTTAGTTTTTTTGAGTTGTTTCCGTTTCAGTATAAAATATTTATAACTTTAATGCATATTAACCCGATTTTATCAATCATGCCGCGTATTAATTACAATGACAGCAGGCGTTAAAGTTGACAGTGGGTCCGCCAATGGTCAGGGAAGCTTGAATGAATTGATTATAGTATTATTAATATTTCGCATTACTATTATTCTTATATAAAATATTTTTATTGATTTATAGAACAGCGATATCATTTATACATAGTCTTAATTTGTTTTTTAAAATAATTAATGACAAATTTCTTTTGACATCAAATTGTACAGTTTTTATTGAATATAAGTTATTTTTTTACACATTTAGAATTAATTAATAAAGAAAAGATGTTTTATTAAAAGTTATGAAACAATTTATGTTCGACGATGTTTGAAGTTACAGCTTTTTTGTGTAAATTTTATGCGTAATTTTTTGATTTTAAGAATTTTTTTTACAAGAAATTATCCTTTTTTTAAATATTTTTTTTTATAAGTTTAATACCAATTAAAGGGCGTCGGAATATAAAAGTTGGTCGGACATCTTTATTCGATTTTAACGTTATAACTAGAGCTGGGATTTTCAGTCACTAAAAATTCAAAAATAGTCAGTCAAATAATCCCTTAAAAAGGCCAAAATAGTCTCTTACCAAGAGTTTCTCAGAAATAATAAAATTTCTATTTTGTATTGATTTTGCCAGAAAAAAATGTCAAAATTGTCCAATTCAAAATTGCAAATTTTGTTATAATTTTCTGAAAAAAGCGATTGAAAAATAAACTCCCCTTTTTGGTAGAACTCTCGGGAGTTCTATTTTATGGAAATACGGTATCTCACTTATTTTGCGGCTGATTACCTTGCTCTCTCTCTTCTTTATATGTTTGTTGGGCATGGTTTCTTTGTTTCTTCCCCAATTCCACGATTTCTCCTCTTTTTACTGATTTTTTATGGTGCTTCTAGCGACCATGCCAAAAACTAACATTCGCGCACAAAATTTCCATGAATTTTCTCTAAACCGAAAACCAATGCAGGCTTTGCAAAACATTACTTAATCGAAGGCCCATGGAGTGGTTTTGCATCTCACGGTCAAGCAGAGGTACGCAATATTCTGAAGGGCAATTTTTGGCCCAAAATTTCTGATGGAGTAAAGTTTGGGGTTTCATAAAAAATAAAACCTCAAATTTTGCATGTGGCTTCTCACTTCTTTGTTCTCGCTACCCAAACTTCAAATTACGATAAGCTTAGATTGTGTAAGAAAAATAAAGTTTCTAACAGACCAGGTTCAATAGTTTTTGGCACATAGCTCAGCTCCACTCAAATTGACGATGGACAACAATATGTCCCGTAAAAAGGCAACAAAATTTAACAAGTTGAGCTTAAAACAGTACGAATTCTCTGCCTAAATAGTTTTTTTATATTTTTGTTAACTTTATAATAAATAATTGTGTTATTATTTTTGGTAAATTTTAAATAAAATCATTTATTTATTTGTCTTAATTTATTTGCTAATTGTTAGTAAATTATTTTATTAATAATTTGAATTTTTTGAAATATTTCAGCATTATTTTACATTTTTGAATTTATTTAATTAGTTTTATTCAATTTTAAAAACTAATTATTATTTTTTGTTAAATTATCTCTTAAATAAATCCTCTTTAGACGGTTTAAATTTGGAATTAACTGTCCTCTGAAAACAATTGTTAACTTTCTTCTTGCTGGCTCCTTTTTAATGGCGATTAAGTGTGTTGGAATATAAATAATATTATTCAAGAAAAATAATCGGGTTAAAGTGTTGCTTCAGCATTTCTCTAAGAATTATAATCAAATTTTTAGTGTACTTAACTTTTATTGTTTTAATTTAAAATTCAATTGAATGCTTTGTTGAGGTGTTTAGTATTTAAATAATTATAATTTTCATGCCATTCTGTGTGTTTATTTATAACCCGAGCCCGACGAGATTCTTAAACTAAATCTACTTAATACTCTTTTAAATGTTATTTAGGTATTAAATTATTTAATATATATTTGGTCATTTAGACGCTGTTTAATAAATAATCTTGAACGTTTATCTCATTGTTTATATAGCATCATTCATTTCTGTTGTTATATTTATTTTTGTTACGCTGAAATAATTTGACGTCTTCTTGATTGTTTGTCGTTCAGGATGTAAAAATATTTAACATAATTAATATAAATTCCAAGTTGCCGATTTTATCGTTCATTACGCGTAGAATTATTTATCAAAAATTGGTCAAACATTGTACTGGTTTAATAGTTAATTAAATCTTAATGAATAGTTAAATTAGTTTAAGAATTTTTTAAATATAAATTTTTTAATCAAAAATTCAATAAAATACAAAAACAATTGTTATTTATTAAAATAATGATTTAAACATGTTTAATTATTTTTATTAAAATTGAATGTCAATAAATTGTTTTTGCATATCAATTAAATAGTGTTTAATAAATTTCAAATGGCAATTTTATTTTTAAACACTGCAATGAATGATATCGTTTTGTAATATTTTAAATTTTTTTAGATTTTAATAATAAATTTAGGTTGTAGTTTATAAAAATTATTTTCTGTTAGATTAGTGAAAATTCAATTGAATGCTTTGTTGAGGTGTTTAGTATTTAAATTATTCCAATTTTGAAGTTTTTATTTTAAGAGACGACGGATGAGGAATACCTTAACGTTAATAGAACCCGAACAAAGATTCTTAATCATAATTTATATTAATAGAGTTATTAATCATGCCGCGGGAATACGCGTAATATTATTTTTAATAATAATATTTTTTTAAATAACATGCTATGCGGTTACAAGAACAAAGCATAATTATTAATTTTATATAAAATTGTATTTATGCATTTTAATCATAAATATAGCATTGTGGATTTTGAGGTGTTTAGTTTTTTTGAGTTTTTTGAATTTCAGTACAAAATTTTTATAACTTATTTAAAAGTCGACGGGGGAGAAGTTATTCTACATAATAAAACGTTTTTTTAAAATTTTTCTATTTTCTTGATTAGATTTTAGTTAAATTCAATTTAAACAGTACAAAAATTCTTTCTAAATTTTATTTTAAAAAAGTCTACTCAAATATTCATAGTCAATAATTTATTTAAAAAATGGAAGTTGTAAAGGAATTTAATAAGCGGAGAAAATCGGAAAAGTGTCCGCCCGCCCCCGAGGCAAAAAATCAATCGGCGGCGGATGGAACGGAAAAGTTCAAACATTTGCTCTAATTATGCAAACGAACGTTCTTTCATATTTTAAAAAAAAAAGTTATGAAATGTGTTGAGTTAAACAAAAAGTGATCTTTTTAGTTATTCTTATACTTCTTACAGATTTTCCTTTTTAAGCAGACAAATTAAACAATTATAGTTATTTTAGAATCTCTCTTGTCTATCAGAATTTAAAGTTTTGTTAAATAGAAATCTGCTCGTGTTTTAAGCTTGGTAAAATTCATTATCATTCATTTAAAGGTTTAGCAGCTTATATTGTGATAAATTAAATGCATTTATTTATTAATTTTTAAATTCATATTGTTATTATAAAACATTAATAAAACCTTGGGGTGTTTTGTTTTTTTTCATCAATCGACCTGTTTTGACCAAAAGTGTCCTGTCTACTGGTCCGGGAATTTAAAATTTTTTATCTGATAACAAATTATAAATACTCGTTAATTATACAGATATTTTACTTTAGCAACGCCAAATAAGCTGTCGAGTTTTTGTACAAAAAATGAATAATAAATTGTTAATATTTTTATTTGTTGCTTCTTGAATTAAATACATCATATATTGCATTTCAAATTTTATTGGTTAATAAACTTTTCTGTAATTATTAAAATTTATAATTAACGAGATGGAAATATTGGCTAAATATTAATTATAATTTTCAATTAATAACATTTCTAGTGTTTTGTTAAAAAAGTGCATTTTATTTTAAATTTCAAGACTTAAATATTTAAAGACCATTAGATAATTTCAATTGTACAAAATGAAGTTGAGGGCAGGTCTTCAAACCTTTGAAAGCATTGTTGTGTTTTTTTCTAAAAGTTGTATGGTTGTTTGGATTTTGTTCATTTGATTTAGGTATATACTTTTTACTCTCTTAATTTAAAAAACATTTTTAGACAGGTCATTTATTTGTTTTTATTACAAATATATTTAGTTTAATGTATTTATATTCATAATGTCATATCGGATTTGTAAAGCGCTATGTTCCGGACCTTCCTTCTGTGTGAAGTTTGTAACGGTGCGGCATATACCATACATTGTCGCTCTTATTGCTGGCATTGCACACGCACTTGTTTTCGCTGTTATGTTAAAATAGGGGGGGGGGGGGGTATATTGCTAATTACGGTATTTGGGGTAAGCTTATGTTGTAATTTTTTTAGTTTACTAGAAATTAAAACAATTTTTCAATCATTACTGTTCTATTTTGTATGTTTGTTTATTTAGGAAATGTTTATATTCGTTTAAAAACATGTAAAACGACTAATTTTAATAAATTTATATAGTTCATTGCCTTTAAATTCAAAAAATAGTACATCATAATTTAATCTTATTAATTTAAGTTATTTATGTTAGCGAATTCGCATTCATTTTTAATCAAAGAATATGTTTATGCCACGGCTTATTCGTTTCATATGTTATCCTTTTTTACCATTAAAAGTAATTATAACTTGTGTTTTGGCTGTTTTCTCTCGTCGCACGTCTCAACAAAACATCTTGGCTATCAATTTATTTTATGTCTGTATTACAATTACATTTAAAAAAGTAGTTGGTTTATTTGTATAATAAAATTGATTAAAGTTATTCGGGTATTATTTTAAATAATTTATGACTTTAAAAGCAGCTCGAATTTACCGTTTTGGTAAATTTATAGTTTTTAAAATACGGCGATTCAATTGTTTATCAAATATAATAACTCTAGCATACAAATACATATTATGTAGTAAAATTCTTTTAATTAATTTTAGATAATTATTGGTTTTTGGTATATTTTAAAAATAATTCAACCTAAAGAAATTCATTCATGTAATTGTACTTAAAAGTACAAAAAAAGTAAAAATTCAATAATTGCTTTAAAAAATGAAAGATGACAAAGAATTTAATGAGCGGGGGAATTCGGCAAAAGTGTCCGCCCCCGGGCCAAAAAACAATCTCTGGCGAATGGAACGGAAATGTGCAAACGTTGGGGCCAGGTGCACACCTTTGGGGCATAATTATGCAAACGTTTTTTGATATTTTTCAAATAAAGTTATGAAATGTGTTGAACTTATTGTATCACTTTTTGTTAGAAAAGAAATTTTGAAAACTTGTCAATAAAAACAAAGAATCAAATTATGAATGAATTAATTATATTTGTTTGCAATTTCTCATCTTTAATTTAACAATAACTGTTATAAAATTTTGCTTGATGAAATGATTTATTAAATCATATTGTTTATTAAGTTACTATTTTAGGAAATACGGAATTTATAAAAGTTTATGCCTGGGGTTTTATTTTTACTTCATTCAATCCACCACTGTTCAATGAGTGAAACCGCTGTAGATGGCAGTCTAATACCATGTAGAAAACAACAAATGCGCTTTATGCAAACATAACCAGCGACACGGCCTTTTTTAGATTGAGAATCCACAAAAGTTCTGAAACTTTCATTTGGCATTGCTTTAATTGAAGGATAATCAAAGTTGTTCCGCACATTATAACTCTCTTTTTTGACTTTTTTTAAATTAAATTTTTTAAGGATAATTGTTTTTCAGAATTCGTAATTAAGTATCTTAATTGTAATTTTTTAGCAGTAAATTGTTCCATTTATGGAAAGATATTTTGATAAGTTGAAAGATATCTCAGATAAAATTTTTGACCTTCGAAAATTTTGATTCCACAACTTTATAAAATATTTTTTATAGTTAGTTAATGGCTTGAAAACGTGCGCAAAAGTGATAATTGCGCGCAATGTTGATCGAGAACGGGAACATGTGGAAGCAGTTCAGCGTATAAAATAATGTAAAATTTAAAATTTAATCAATACAATATTTCTAACTTTTTTCCCAATTGTGCATTTTAATATAAAACAGATAGCACTCTTGTTTAACAATCCCTAAAGTATAAATTAAAAACGTTACCAATACACCTTATTATTAATTTATATTTTAAATGGGTTACATTCATATCGAAGATTTTTATATTTTTTAAAAAAACCTTAAAAACTTGCTGTCTTAAATTTTATTCAGTTTATAGTTAATTAATCGCTTTTTTTATAAGAAGATAGTTAACATAAAACAGATACAGTAACTTTTAAAATTAGTTAATTTTAATTTTGATAGACCTTGGCTAGTTGTTTAGTTTGTGGACTGATCACTTTCAGATCCTTATTATGCATTCATTTTAACCAATCTTTTTTCTTATTATATGTTTGTCAACGTTTCAAAGTAATGATTTATTTTACATTTTCATTGGTTATTATGTTTTCTAATTATATTTTATAAAGTTTATAACAAAAATAAAAATATTTAAATGTACATAAGTTTTCTTCGGAATTGTAGACAATATTGTGCGATTAAAAGACCTGCGCTGAGTTCGAGTATTGAAGGGCGTGAGGTCGTGCTGGTTCTGCTTTTTAAAGTTTAAACATTGGTTATAATGTGTTTGGTATAAAAAGCCTAAACCGACAGACGATTTATTATAAGTGATTAAATTACGTATTCTTTTTTATCGTATTACTTTTTACTACAATAGTAAATCCAAACGAATAAGCATACGCATTATCGGGCTTTGCGCTAAAAAGAGTTGTTATGATTGTTTATTTAATTGTTTATTTCTGCAGTACATAATGGCTTTTAAAATAAAATTATATGTAAAATGCTGTGTTATTATTAATCCCCTTTTAATGATAAACAACAAATATAGATGCAACATTTTGTTTCATTTTATTGTGATTACTTGGTTAGTTATTAAATTTTCTAAATGTCAGAAAAACATTGAAATGAATAGATATCGTTTTTTAATATTTTCATTAATTTTAGATTGTAGTTTTTAATCAATTTTTTTCTGATTCATTTATTTAGACGTAAAATAACATCATTGAATAAAAAGATTAAATAAATTTATTTATAAGAATTAATTAGTCTAATAATGCACGTTCAGTGCTACAAATAATGGTTAAAATAATTAAGATTTGATTAATTGATAGACGAACAATTATCCTTTTGTAATATTTTAAATTTTTTTAGATATTCAATAAATAAATTTAGGTTATAGCTTATAAAAATTCTTTTCTGATTGATTAGTGAAAATTCAATTGAATGCTTTGCTGAGGTGTTTAGTATTTAAATAATTATAATTTTCATGCCATTTTGTGTGTTTAAATTATACCCACAAATCAGAAGAGGCGCTTGATCACTTCCCCTCTATATGTAGACTCTTACTAGTGACGATGCATGAGGAATACCTTAACGTTAATAGTATGTTTTATTCTTTTATTTCTACTTGAAATAGTATATTTGTTATTTTTAAAAGTTTTTTTTTCTTGATTAAATTTTAGTAATATAGTCAGAGAGGTAATTTAATGGATAAAAACTTGAGCATAAACTTCATTCTCGACTCGGTGTTGTGGGTACCTCTATGTGCTCGTACCGGCGTTGCGCGTTGTTTCTTTGATTTCCCAAGTTGGCTTCCGTGTTAAAAAAACGACTTATTTAAATAATTTTTAAAATTAAAAATTTTATTTAAAAAATAAATAGGCAGATGATTTGTTCATTATGAAATGAAGTTTTCGCGTCATTTAAATGAATTTAATCTTTGCATAATTATATTTTCATCGAGATTTAAACACCTATTCATTTATTTGCTAATTGTTAGTAAATAATTTTGTTAATTGTTTGAATTTTATTATTTTTTTGCAATATTTCAGCATTATTTTATTTCACTTCATTTTTTAATTCAATTAATGTAGGATAATTACTCATAGAATCTTTTACAAATAGATTTTCGCTTACAATTATGAAATTATTGTATTATTTTCTTTGTATAATTTTTTATTTTATAAAATGATAAAGTTGTTTTTAATTAAGTGGGCAGTGGAAATAAAATCGAGGCTTTTGTTCACAGCAAAGCTTATTAAAGTTAAAAGGTTTCTTTTCTTTAATCTCTTTAATGTTAATAAATATTTGCTTTAATCTCTTACAACGCCATTTTTATAGTAAAAAAATTAAATGAATAAATTACATATATTATACTATCGATAATTACATAAATTTGACTTTAATATTAGAATTTAGCTCAACTCGCTCTTGTTGCTGTCACGCTCTTAATAATTGATTTAAAAAATGGAAGTTGTAAAGGAATTTAATGAGCGGAGAAATTCGGAAAAGTGTCCGCCCGCCCCCGAGGCCAAAAATCGGCGGCGGATGGAATGGAAATGTGCAACATTTGGCATAATTATGCGAACGGACGTTCTTTGATATTTTTCAAAAAAAAAGTTAACTCGAGATCTTGACCCAAAAAACCGAGAACTTTCTCGACTCGAAACTTTTTTCAAAAAAATTTTTATTTTAGGTTTGGAAAATAAAAAAAAGAATTTTTCCAAAACAAGTATATTTTAGGAGTGTATTTTTGGATTATTGCAGGAGTCGGGATCGAGGGTCGGGGTTGAAGAAAACATTACCTCAAATATCTCAAGAGTGAAGATGATTTTGTAATTTGTGAAAATAATACGCCATGTTTGACTTGGCCCAACAACTCAGAATCTTAATAAAAAATGACCAAAATTTTTCGAAAGACGAAAAAATTCTCCAAAAATCAAAAAGTTAAAAAGATAGTCGTGTTTTTTGAAGCTTTTTAGAAGAATGAGAGGGGTGGGCGTTGCCGATAGGCGCCGCCGGGAAAATTTTTTGAAGATTTTAACGATTTTTGTTAAGAAAACTTGCTTCAAAATAATTTACCAACACTTCTTAGATTTTGGGAGTTGACAGTAAAAATTTATAGATTTTTGTTAAATGACTGATTATATCTTTGTGAATTTTAAATTACTTAAAATAGGTATATGGAATAGGAGGGAAATACTTGCTTTGCATGTGGCAGTTATAAACAGTACGACAAATTATATAAAATCAGCAACAGTTCAATTTTAATTATTGGTTTTATTAAACTGTTTTGATACTGTAAAAAATAATAAAATTTTTTAAAATTTTAAAAACCTTAAATATATTAAGATAAATAATTCTTGTATTAAACACGTTTTGTTATTTTAAACTAAATTCAAATTTATCTAAAAAACCTTAAGAACTATAATTGTTGTATAACCAAGTTTTTTTTATTGTTTTAAACCAAACTCAATTCATACATTAACAATTTAGGAATAAAAATGAAAAATAAAGCAGTACTTATCTATTATTTACAAATTAATGACTTCTTAAGCTTTACAATTTTATTAGAATACCTATATCAGTAAATATTTTAATCAGCACTTTTTATGCTTAAGCAACAAATATTTTTGTTAAGTCTCATTAGTTGCATTCTTTTGCTTCATAATAGTGTTTTAATATTTTCAAGACTTTTAACTTTTCGTGTTTTTCTAATTTATTCTTATAAAGATATATTAGTTTTTCTGATTATAAAGGTGCCGTGTGCTTTACCAAAATAGTTATTATTTTTTTATTAAATTTTATCAAGATACGGCGATTCTAGCCACTTAGGGTCCTCTCAATCTTCATAACCGCACACCGAAATCACCCGCATCTTGCATTCGATGTTCCCCTGTTTTGGCGCATTGTAAAAACAAAAAGCTTCAGCTTCATACCTCAAAGACATCGTGATCCCGCTTCTTGCACCGATTCGACGCCGTAATTAAATTTACAAAACCTATCAAGACTTCTAAATTTCATTATTATATGCAACATTATTTTATTCGTTTTTTCATTAAATTAAAACAGTTTTTCTAATTTTGTTTTAGACTTTTTAAATTTTATTTGAACACTAAAATAGTCAATGTCCAATAATTCAATAGATATCCCCGATGATAGCTTCATTTTTAAGTATGAACTTAACGTTCAAATTTTCTTAATTTTTTTTTTATGGAAGAATTAATTAATTTAATATTTGAAAATTATTTAAATGTTGAATGAAAAAGAAGATTTTTTTTCCCCAGTCAAGAAATTCTTCAATAAATTTAATCCATATTTCGACAATAAGTATTATTTTATTTTTGGATTTCAATATTAACTTTTTAAATTATAAGCCATTCAAATTATAATATTTAAAGAAAATTTGAAAAACCAGTAAAAACTCGACAAAAGCTTGAAATTTATTTATTTGTACACATTTTGGAGGTGGATCTTATTATGGTAATTTTGTTTAGCTTTTTAAATAATTTATAAATTTTATAAGTTATTTTTAATTAAGATTTTGTTTGACTTTTAATTTATTAAAGTTCTTAAATTTATAATTTTTGTTTTATTATTAATTGTTTTTCTCGTGGTCCTTTTCGCTCTTTGTCGACGTAAGTTGAATGGTCGAACGATTGGTCATGTCACATTTAGTTTTATTGCAATGCTTATTTGTATGACGCTGAATTGTTTAGAATTCATTAATGATAAAGTAAGTGTAAAAATTTTATTTTATAGTAATTTCTTTTTTATTGTATTCTTTACTTTAATTATGTTGTACATTACTTTTATCTCTCCATTTCCTCAGGCACCTGTTTCCTTGACGACTTACTTCTCGTTAATTTAAACATTATTTAATTTGTATTATGAAAGCTTTAGCGTTGTTTATTTTATTAATTGGTCTTTCATTTTCATATATAAAAAAATAATAATTGTTTTAAGGAAGCAATAAAATGTATTTGAACTGAATTTACCTTTTGCTTATCGCACAAATTACCATTTATTTTGGCTATATTTACGCTTGATGGTAAGTTTTTTTAGTTTACTAGTAATTAAAATAATTTTTGCAATCATTACTGTTTTATTTTTATAAGTTTATTAGGGTAGAGAGAAGAATAATTATGATTTTTAATAATAAATAGTGTAGAATTTATAAAATAAGAAAAAACCATGAATTTCAGTGACAATATTTTTTACTAAAATTATTTATTTCACAGTTAATTAGTTTATATTATTTTCAGATAAGCGACCTCGCACGACCGCATAAAATGAATAAACTATAAGCATTAAAATAAAATATATTTTGTCGATTTTTTGATCATCGAATAATTAAAGTTTTTAAATTTTCAAAGAGCCTTTAAAAAATGTTGTTTTTTTAATAATTGCAGATATTTATTTGTTGTTATTTTTTGTTATTTTACATTATTTTTAATTTTTTAAATTGAAAATTATTTGTTAATTAATACTTATATTAAAAGAATGCATTTTTTTTTGGAAAATTTGCATTTGTTTTTTGGAAATGCAATATCTAGTTTTTATTTATTTATAGGTAATGGAAAATTAATAAGATTTAATTTATCTCTAAAAGTAAAAAATGTCATAATTTTCTGCATTTTTTAACTTTAGTTCATTTAAAATCTCAAACTTTAAGCGGAGTTCTGCACTTTTTTTGCTAGCAAAAAATTGGAAAATTTTGAAAAAATTTTGGCATTGTTTATTTGATTAAACATCACGCAATCATATAATTATATTTTTTTGGCTTTTTAATTAAATTTTTTAAGGATGTTTTTCTGAATTCGTGATTAATTAAGGGTTCTTTATTAGTTTATATGTCTTTATAAATTCAATTAATGTCTTAATGTTATTTTAAATGTTCATAATGTTAAAGACAAATTATTATTTAATTATAAAAAGATAAAAAAATAACAGTAAAGATTACAATTTAAAAAATCAAATTCTATACATTAATAAACATTTATTATTTGCGTAATATCTTAATTTGGTGAATGCAAATACTGTCCTCTCCGGACTCGTTGAGGATGTCGTAATCAGAAGCCGATCGTTCAATGTTGTCCTTTGTTGTTTTTTATGTGGCATTTATTTTTAACTTCATTCAACCTCGACACATCCGCTTCTTCATTATTACTTAATTAATGCTTCAACTGAACTGCGAATTTTATTTATTATTTTATTGTTATTTTGTTAAATTTTACATATTTTATATTAAATAAATTTAGCCGTTTTTATAAAGATGTTTTCTTTAAATTAAATTTTTTTTTCGTATTACTTTCTTTACAAATTTTGCTTTCATAACTTTTTTTTTACTTTAGTAAAATCATTATTAGATTTGCATTTATTTTAAAATTTTATTATAGTTTTTTTTATATTGCAACTACATTTAAAGTCATAGGCTTCTCTTATTTGGATAATAAAATAATGACTAAAAGTTATTCGGTTATGTTTTAAAATCAGTTTGAATTTCTTAAAAATACGGCCAGGCAAGTAGTACGAGTATCCCAGGGTGTGTCGGTGCCTGAAGTGGTCTTGGTTAAGTTTTTAAAGTTTAAACATTGTTTATAATTTGTTTGGTATAAAAAGCCTAAAACCGACAGACGATTTAATGTAAGTGAGTAAATTGTATATTCTTTTTATTGTTAAAAAATTACTTTTTACTATAATAATAAATAAACGCATAAACTTGCGCATTATCGGGCTTTTCTAAAAAGAGTTGTGATTATTGTTAACATCGTTTTGAATAAATTAGTTTATATACATATATTTGTGTATTAAACAAAATAAAAATAACATTTTAAGTTTTTGGCATAAAATCTTTTACTTCATTTATTCCTTTTATTTTAAAATCCTTAATTGTAAAATAGAGGTTGAATAAGCCGCTTTAAAGGCATCAATGACATGACAAAGATACTATTTTAGTGCTTATTTTTAATTGATTATTATTTTAAAAATTCTTTGTATCTTCCGCTGAAAATTAATTTTATTATTTATATTGGTTTCTATGTTGTTCAGCATCCCTCATTTGCGATAGCAAACGTGATTTCATAAATTTATTTAGCAGAAACTAAATCTAAATAATACTCTTAGTAGTTAAAATTAGGTATTAAATTTTTTAATACATATTTGGTCATTGCTGTTTAATAAATATTCTTGAACGTTTATCTCATTGTTTATATAGCATCATTCATTTCTGTTGTTATATTTATGTTTGTTACGATGAAATAATTTGACGTCTTCTTGATTGTTTGTCGTTCAGGATGTAAAAATATTTAACATAATACAAATAAATTCTTGGTTAATTAATTAAATTTATAAATGGCAGAAAAAAAACATTGAAATGAATAGATATCGTTTTGTAATATTTTCATAAATTTTAGCTTGTAGTTTTAATCAATTTTTTTCTGATTCATTTATTTAGACGTAAACAACCATCATTGAATAAAAAGATTAAATAAATTTATTTATAAGAATTAATTAATCTAATAATGCACGTTCAGGCTACAAATAATGGTTAAAATAATTAAGATTTGATTAATTGATAGACGAACGATTATCCTTTTGTAATAGAGTCGACGGGGGGGAAGTTATTCTACATTAAAACATTTTTTTAAAAATTTTTCTATTTTCTTGAGTAGATTTTTAATTAAACAAAAAACTAGATTTTATTTTTACTATACATAATTAGGTTATTAAAAATAATTTTCTAAATTATATTGTTTCCATATTGTTCATAAATCTTTCATCTGATTGATTCGCTCATTTAGCAAACCGGACTTCCTTTAATTCATGATAAAATTAATTTTTTTTTATTTGCCACAATAGCCGAAGTTTTTGACCTCGGCGCTAGGCTTGATCGATATTGTTGATGGTTGCAAACCCGATAACGACGGTTCTCTCTTTGTATTCACTTAATAATTATAAATTGACATCATCACTTATTGTTTTATATATATACAAATAATGCTTTTCTAAACAAATAATTATTATATATTTTTGGATAAAATAATTATGAGTTTTTAATATATTATTAAACGTTCATGTGTTCTTTAATAATGGTGGTTTTGCTTTTTGACTTCAATTTTTGAAGCCTGTTGGCTTTTTTTGAATTACTGATTGCCATTTTTGCTAAATTCATTACCATTCATATTTTTTTTTTTTGCTTCTTTAAATACATCATATATTTTGTATTTCAAAATTTATTAGTTAATAAACTTTTCTGTAATTATTAAAATTTAATAATTAAAGCGATTTGAAATGGTTTGGTTCTTTTCTTATCAAAAATTACGGTCCAAATGTGAATGAATTAGATCAAAAATTTTTCATAGCATAACAATTTAAATTTCTTTGTTTAATATATAAGTTATTGGAAATATACCTGTCTCTTATACACATCTAGATGTGTATAAGAGACAGATGTGAATGAATTAGATCAAAAATTTTTCATAGCATAACAATTTAAATTTCTTTGTTTAATATATAAGTTATTGGAAATATACTCAGTAAATTTTCTTTCTTTTATATATTAAACCTGTCTCTTATACACATCTAGATGTGTATAAGAGACAGGAATTTAATCTTTGCATAATTATATTTTCATCGAGATTTAAACACCTATTCATTTATTTGCTAAACATCTAGATGTGTATAAGAGACAGGTGTTGTGGGTACCTCTATGTGCTCGTACCGGCGTTGCGCGTTGTTTCTTTGATTTCCCAAGTTGGCTTCCGTGTTAAAAAAACGACTTATTTANTCATAGCATAACAATTTAAATTTCTTTGTTTAATATATAAGTTATTGGAAATATACCTGTCTCTTATACACATCTAGATGTGTATAAGAGACAGGTCCAAATGTGAATGAATTAGATCAAAAATTTTTCATAGCATAACAATTTAAATTTCTTTGTTTAATATATAAGCTGTCTCTTATACACATCTAGATGTGTACCCCCCCCCCCCCTAAAAGTACAGCAGAATTCGCAAAAATATTCCTGCCCAATTTTCTTAACAAAAAAATGCAATAAATCCAAAAATACACTCCTAAAATTAAACTTTTTTTTTGAAAAATTCTTTTTCTCAATTTCCCAAACCTAAAATTAAAATTGTTTTGAAAAAAGTTTCGAGAAATTTCTTGCTTTTTTGGGTCAAGATCTCGAGTCTTGGTGTCATTTCTCGGTCTTGAGTCTCGGTGCATTGAAAATACTTGAAAAATAAATATTGGTTCAGAATCCTAATCTCGACTCTCACAGAAAATTCAAGTCTCGATTCCACTGCTCAAAAATATTTTATTAATTGAACCTTTTAAAAATTATTATTTTATTTTAAACATAAAAAAACACCATTATTATACTCTTATGAATTTTTTTAATAAATATTTTAAACTTACATTTGAAATTTTTGGTAAAACATATATATTTTTGTAATTCTTGTTCATTGCATTTATTTGTTAATTTTTATAGTCCGAAGCTTTTGCGATTTGTCAAAAAATGCCGTAACCGTCATTTCTTTGGTCAAAGCGACGAGTTTCCAATTTTTCACTGACAGTGTCAGTCTGATCTCCAATATTGGCCAAATCGTAAATTTCAGCTGCAATCTCGAATAATTGATTGATAATTGGTAAAATTCATTAAATGTTGCTTAAAGTTATATAATTATTTTATTGATTTATTTTGTATTTAATTTATTTTGATTTTTTAAATTTATATAAAGTAATTAAAAATTTGTCTGTAATCATTACTGTTTAAATTTATGTATGTTAGTTTTCTTAATTAAATATTTGTATTCCTTCAAAATTATACTAAATTTAATAATTTTTATAAATTATAATTACGTTCATTACATTACTTGATATATGATTTAAATTATTTTTGGCTTGTTTACATTATCTTCATTACCTTCACAATATAAATTTATTTAAGCTTTTGTATAGGTGTTTGGAAAACAATATTTGATAAGATCAATAAATTACGATTTCGAAAAATCTTTGATTTGTAAACATTCTGTCAATACAAAACAATTTAATAAAACCATTGCTTTGCATTTGATATAGCGATTATAATTATTGATTAATTTTTAAAACCAATACACCTTATTATTATTAATAATTTAGTATTAATATTTTAAATGGGTTACATTCTTAATCGAAGATATTATCTTTTTTAAAAACCCTTACAAACTTGCTGTCTTGAATTTTATTCAGTTTATAGTTAATTAATCACTTTTAATTAAGTGAGTACATTCAAAATGAAGTCCAAAAGTAGCATTAGTGAAGAAATTCAACTTTTGCGACATAAGGCATTCACTGCGCAAGAAATTTTATAAATTTAAGCTATAAGAATTTAGACGAAATAATTAACAAATTTTAAATAATTCTTTTCATTGCCGTTTAACATAAATTGCTAGAAGCCGATTTTATCGTTCATTACGCGTAGAATTATTTATCAAAATTAGTCAACATTGTATTGATTTTAAGGATTAATTTCAATTTTACACATTTAAATAATAAAGAGAGGATTTTTTATTAAAAAGTTATAAAAATAATATAATTATGTTCAACGATGATTGTTATTTCACTGTATTAGTTGTTTGTGCACATAAAGAGTTACATGAAATTATTGCTGGACGCTTTTTTAAAAATATATCTTTTATAAGTTTAATGTCAATTAAAAGGTTTCGAAATTTAAAAGTTGGTCGGACATTTTTATTCGATTTTAACGTTATAACTAGAGCCTGGGATTTTCAGTCACTAAAAACTCAAAATACTCAGTCAAATAATCCCTTAAAAAGGCCAAAATAAATAGTCACTAAAAAGTGCCAAATTTAGGGCGTATAAACTGGTTAAAACTTTGTTTCGATATTTATTAATTAAAATTTATCTCAAACAAAAGCAATTCAGTTAAAAAATCTAAAATATGGAGAAGTTGGGATGCATCACTAAAAAGCTTTTCAGAGCAAGGCGCGTTCAGGAAAAAAATTGTATAATTTATGTATTTCAACTGCTTATTAGGTACTATAAACTTTTAGTACGTATACTCTAATAAAATAAATAATTATTTAACCAAATTTGCGTCGCTTAAAGGGATTTGTTTATTTTTTTATGTTTATCAATTATCATACAATTTATTTTTAGTTTTCGAGTAGACAATTACTAATAAAAAGGCTTATTGTTCTTGTAAATGTCGAACAAACGAGGAGTGGTCAATTTCGTAATTTCTTTATGAAGAACAACATATTATATTAGCTTATAATTTATTATGTAAATATTAGTTTTTTAATAATATTATTCATATAATTTTATGAAATAATTGTTGCATTATTGGAGACTTTTAACAAATTTTGTTCTTTATCCTTTTAAATTGATTTAAATTTTTAATATTTTATTTAAAACAATAAAATAGTTAAGCCTATGACCTTTGGGCCGAAATTTGCTCATATTTTTGCATCCCGCTAGTTCTGTCATAACACATGCGGTCGATTTGTGTAAAAGTGCAAATCTTGGGGACAGCAGGCGTTAAATATAGACGATAGATCTGCTGATGGCCGTGGAGACTTGAATGTTGATATATTATTATTTTATTAATATTTCGCACTACTATTATTCTTATATAAAATATTGTATTGATTTATAGAAGAACGATATTATTTATTATGTTGTCTTAATTTTGTAGAGCATTATTTAAAATAATTAATGACAATTTCTTTTGACAGGAATTTAGAAATAGTAAAAACTTACAGGTTTTATTGAATATAATTATTTTCAATTTTACACATTTAAATAGCGAAGCATTTTTTATTAAAAAGTTATGAATTAATTTATGTTCAACGATGCTATTTCACTGAATTAGTTTTTTGGTGTATATATAAAGACTTTTGAATTAAATGATTTAAACTAAAATTTAATTATAATTTGTTAAGACTTTTTAAAGAAAAGAATACACAGTATTTAAATTTTAAATAATGCTCAAATTTTATGTAAATGCTTATATAGTGATAAAATAAATTGCATTTATTTATTAATCTTTAAATATCATAGTGTTCACAAACGTTTTAAAATTTGAATGCTCAGTTTAGACAGTGAACATATTGTGATTTCTTTTTTTAATAAAAATTTTTACTATCATTTTATGCTTAATAGCAAAATAATATAAGTATTCTATTCTTTTGCAATATCAAGTTTTTTATTTATTTATAGGTAATGGAAAATTAATAAGATTTAATTTATAATTTATTAATGAAATAATTAACATGATAATTTTTTTAATTTTGTTTTTTGTGGTTTGTGTTCTTTTATTTTTAAAAAGTTTGTGGTAAATGAAATTAAATTTATTGTTTTGTGTATAAATCGGAGGGCATCCATTGGTGGGCACTAGAAATATCTTTTTATAATATAATATTTATATTTTTATAATTAATTGAGATAAATATTACTTATTTTTCGTTTTAAGAATCGCTTGTTTGAATTTACATACAGTATACATCAGAGAAAAAGCTTTAAATTTTTTATCTTTTTTTGCAAGTTGATCAACTATTTCATTGCCTATGCTGCTACAATACCGTTGGTGTAGTGGCCTTTCATGGGTTTGGCTGCGAAGATTTGATTACTTTACGACGAACGAATTATTTGTTTATTTTATATTTAAATTGAATTAAGGTGTAAATATAATATTTCCTGTTCATTGTTATTTTATAATTTTTTTCTGAAAAGAATAATAGTTTTTTATTTGCATTTGACGAGTTAACAAGTGACCTTATTAAGATTAATGTAAATATAATTTAATACTTATGCACGAATTTTTATTAATAAAAAATGTATTTTATGGATGCAAATAATTTTTTAACTTAATAAAGCTATAATTTTGTGAAAATATATTAATATTTGGTGGAAGAAATTATTTAAATTTAGCACTACTTTTACTTCTCTTAAACACACAAGGTTAATGGGCTAAATGTTCAGTAATTTTTCATCTGCGATTGATTTTTTTAGAAGGAAATTTTTGAAAACTAAAAAACCGATTTTAATTTTGTAGAGAATTTTTTAAATGATTTATACATATAAATTTTAATTTTAAAATGAGTTATTCATATAAATTTATAAAATAATTGCTTGTTGTCAAATTCTATACGAGCATTTTTGACAACTATAGCGAACTGTCGTCAAAAAAAGAGGCCCGATTTGTTTGCTCTACTTTTTTTTGTTGTTATTTTTGTAAGGCAATTTAGTTTTTAAGTCTTTATTATAATTACATAAAATAATCAGTTAGGCTTATTTGTAGCTTATATTACTGTTTTGCTAAATTTAATTTAATTTTTAAAATACCACGATTAATAAATAATATTGTTGTCTTTTATGGTATCATTAATTGTTCAATAATTGCTTTTGCTTAATATATTTATGTAAAATTTTCGACTAATTGTCCAGTCCTTTCTGTAAAGGTTCCTTCCATAAATTCTGTATGCGATTTCGGGTTGATTATTGGTTTTTGGTATAGTTAAAATAAATTCAACTGGAATTAATTTATATTGAGTTATCATCTGCATAAAATACAAATTTGTTATAATTACTTTTAAATATAATTTATTGTATTCAACTACTTATCATGTACTTTAACTATTAGGAACTTATCATCTAATAAATGATTTAACTTTTTGCAGCTTAAATTGATGGTGTTAATATTTTGATATTATTATCATTACATTAATAATTAGAGTCCGGACCAAAACCCAAAACCATTCTTGATGTTTTTCTGTTTTTGTTAATAATTATATTTTAAATAATTCTTTCAAGGTTTTTTTGCTAGCTATTTTAGATTTTATTTTAACTAAATTTGATGTCAATATAAAACATTTTGATTTTAAGAATTTACAAAAAATTATCGCCCGTCGTTTTTTTTTAAAAATATTTGTTTATAAGTAATTTCGATTAAAAGGTGCCGGAATCATCTTTATTGGATTTTTATTCAATGTAAATATTGTATTTATTTTTAGTTAATAGTTGTTATATTTATTTATACCTTTAATTTTGCCTTGATAGTGATCAATAAGTGCTGGGGTTTTATTTTAGCTTCATTCAATGCTGGCTTGCAAAGATCAAACGGAGAGAATCCACAAACACGATTCAAAACTCACGCTTGGCATTGCTTAATTTGAAATTTTTGGCTTTTTAATTAAATTTTAAGGATGTTTTTCTGAATTCGTGATTAATTAAGGGTTCCTTATTAGTTTATATGTCTTTATAAATTCAATTAATGTCTTAATGTTATTTTAAATATCATAATGTTAAAGACAAATGATTATTTAATTATAAAAAGATAAAAAAATAACAGTAAAGATTATTTAAAAAATCAAATTCTATACATTAATAAACATTTAAATACGGCCAGGCAAGTAGTACGAGTATCCCAGGGTGTGGTGCCTGAAGTGGTGAGTAAATTGTATGTTCTTTTTTATCGTTAAATATGTACTTTTTACTACAATAGTAAATACAAACGCATAAACATGCGCATTATCGGGCTTTGCTAAAAAGATTTGTGATGATTGTTAACATCATTTTGAATAAATTAGTATATATACATATATTTGTGTATTAAACAAAATAAAAATAACATTTTAAGTTTTTGGCATAAATTATATTTATTAAACAAAATTCTTTTACTTCATTTATTCCTTTTATTTTAAAATCTTTTTGTAAAATAGAGATTGGATAAGCCGCTTTAAACGCATCGCCAATGACATGACAAAAATACTATACATTGCAAAAAGATTTGTTAAGTAATTTTAAAATTAGTAAATAAATGTAAGCCATTTCGGGTGCAGACATTTGTATTAAAGTTTTGTTTTAGTTTTAAGTTCTAATGCTTTTTAAATTATTTAGGTTAACAGTAATTTTGTTTATATATTTTGATGATTTTGTTTAGATTTTAATTCTTCTAAATTAAAATATTTTTTAAAATTTTTTTTTATTTTCTTGATTAGATTTTTAGTTAAATTCTAATTTTTGCTTTTACAGAAACTAGATTTTATTTTTACTATACATAATTAGGTTTATTAAAAATAATTTTCTAAATTATATTGTTTCCATATTGTTCATAAATCTTTCATCTGATTGATTCGCTCATTTAGCAAACCGGACTTCCTTTAATTTATAATAAAATTAATTTTTTTTCAGCTTGAATTTACTGAAAATACGGCGATTTAATATTGTTGTCTCAATGTTTTAAATTGTATCTTTAATTGTTTCAGCTTCGTACCTCAAAGACATCGTGACCCCGCATCTTGCATAATTGGACGCCGTAATATATTTAAATCTTTTTTACTCTTTTAAAAATTTGCACAACCTATCAAGAATTTTAAATTGAAAATTATATCCAACATTATTTTATTCGTTTTCGTTAAATTAAACCAGTTTTACTAATTTTGTTTTAAGTAAATGCTTTTTTAAATGATATCATTTTATTTGAACCTAAAATAGTCACTGTCCAATAATTCGATAAATATCCAGATGATAGCTTCATTTTTAAGTAAGAAATATTAACGTTCAAATATTCTACTTCATTTAATTTATTTTTTCTGGAAGATGAATTAATTTAATTTTTGAAAATTATTTAAATGTTGAATGAAAAAGAAGATTTACAAGTATTTTTCAATAAATTTAATATCCTTATTTCGATAATAAGTATTCATTTTATTTTGATTTCAATATTAACTTTTAAATTGTAAGCCACTCAGATTATAATATTTAAAGCAAAATTTGAAAAATCAGTAAAAACTCGACAAACGCTTGAAATTTTATTTATTTTTACAAATTTTTGGAGCTGGATCTTATTATTGTAATTTTATTTAGCTTTTATATAATTTATAAATTTATAAGTTATTTTTAATTAAGATTTTGTTTGACTTTAATTTATTAAAGTTCTTAAATTTATTAGTTTTATTATTAATTGTTTCTCTTTTGGTCCTTTTCGCGCTTTGTCGACATAAGTTGAATTGATCGAACGATGACTCATGTCTCATTTTTGGTTGCAATTTTGTGTAATAATATTGAAAATTTATATCTTAGGTTGGACAGTAACAGTACCGGTGTTACAAAACCGGGTATTATTGATTCTTAGTCGAATAACAAAAAAACACACATTTTCCTAAGTAAATTCAGTAAAACTTTCTTCTTTTTTTTTCCCGGCGGCGCCTGTCGGCAACGCTGGATTCTCCCTTAAAAGATTCAAAAACAATCGCTTTTAAATTGGTTGCAAATCTCGTAATTGAGTCAAAAATTCAAAAATTTTCTCGGGCGCCGACCTCCTACCACCCCCTAAAAGTAAAGCAGAATTTGCAAAAAGTATTCCTGCCCAATTTTCTTAACAAAAAAATGCAATAAAATCCAAAAATGCACTCCTAAATTGAACTTTTTTCGAAAAATCCTTTTTTCAATTTCCCAAACCTAAAATTTAAAATTTTTTCAAAAAGTCTCAAGTCGAGAAAATTCAAGTCTCGATTCCACTGCTCAAAAATATTTTATGAATTGTTCTACAATTTATTATTTTTTAATGAATATTTTCAAAACGTTTTTGAGAACAGAACAGATCCAAAAAAAATGCAACAGGAAAAAACTGGTCATAAACCCGAAAAAACCGGTCGGTTAACCGGTCATAAGTTTTAAACCGGTTGCGAAA
Source organism: Globodera ellingtonae (assembly GCA_001723225.1). Taxonomy (NCBI): domain Eukaryota; kingdom Metazoa; phylum Nematoda; class Chromadorea; order Rhabditida; family Heteroderidae; genus Globodera; species Globodera ellingtonae. The sequence goes on from MEIZ01000073.1 coordinate 369,251, forward strand.
ACCCCGGTTTTGTCCGGTACTGTCCAACTCTATTTATATCAGTCGATTATCAATTTTTGAATTTCATACTTGGCCTTGTTAAAAGTAAAAACAATTAGTTTATTTCTTGGTTAATAACTTTTATTTATAATTATTTTTTTTTATTGGGGTAAAATACGTTTGATGGTGTAATTTTTTTAGTTTACTAGTAATTAAAACAATTTTTTACATCATTACTGTTTTATTTTTTATGTTAGTTTATTTAAGTAGAGGGTTTGAGAATAAATATTATTTTAATAATAAATAGTGTAGACTTTATAAATAAGAAAAATATTAATTTCAATGACAATATTTTTTACTAAATTTAGTTATTTCACAGTGAATTAGTTTATATTATTTTCAGATAAGCGGCCTCGCCCGACCGCATAAAATGAATAAATTATAAGCATTAAAATAAATAAATTTTGTCGATATTTTTTGATCATCGAATACAAAAATTAAATTTTAATTTGAAACTCAATCATTCAACCAAAAATAAAGAATGGCTAAAAATGATTTTCTTCCATTTCGTGTTCATATTTAAAATGGGAATTTAAAATATTAATTTTTAAAATACGGCAATGCAATTGTTTATCATGTATAATAACTCTAGCATACAAATAGCATATTATGTATTAAAATTCTTTTTATTAATTATAATTATTGGTTTTTGGTATATTTAAAAAATAATTCAACCTAAAGAAATTCATTCATGTATTTGTACTTTGTCGAAAATTACAAAACAAGTTCAAAAAAAGTAAAAATTCAATAATTAATTTGCAAAGTTTTTTGATATTTTTCAAAAAAACTTATGAAATGCGTTGTAAAGATAAATTGAAAACTTGTTTATAAAAGCAAAGAATGAAATTATGAATGAATTAATTATATTTGTTTGCAATTTCTCATCTTTAATTTATTGTATAATTTTATTTTCTTGAAGATTTAATGTTGACTTATTATAAAAAAATTAGCGTTGATAAAAATGGGGTTATCAAAAAACATATTTAATAATAATAGTAAATTAAATAATGAGTCTTCAGCTTAAATAGGAAATTTATCAATAATAAAGTCATTTCTTGGGTCAAAGAGACGAGTTTCCAATTTTTCACTGACAGTGTCAGTCAGATCTCCAATATTGGCCAAATCGTAAATTTCAGCTGCAATCTCGAATAATTGATTGATAATTGGTAAAATTCATTAAATGTTGCTTAATGTTATATAATTATTTTCTTGATTTATTAATTGTATTTAATTTATTTTGATTTTTTAAATTTATATAAAGTAATTAAAAAGTTGTCTGTAATCATTACTGTTTAAATTTATGTATGTTAGTTTTCTTAATTAAATATTTATTCTAAATTTAATCATTTTTATATAATTATAATTACGTTCATTACATTACTTGTTTAAGTCACATTTTAGAAATGCTTTCTAATTGTTGCTATCTATTATTTAATACATTTTTCAACAAACCAGTTTCCTTTCTGTTTCACTGAATATTATTTTAATTTGAGTTTTATTTATTTTTGTTGATCAAACCAATTGAGGTATTTTTCTAAGAATTATAAAATAATTATATAATTTTAATTTACTTTCTTTAATTATAATTAATCAATTTTATGCATTTGTTTAAATGTTTTGAGCGGCAAAATTTAATTATTTGTTATACTGTAATAATGGTTATAAAATTTTGCTTGATGAAATTATATATTAAATTATTCTTTTATAATTTGGTGTACATTGATAGAACAACCATATTTTATTTTTTAATTTTGTGAGAATTTTTTAAATGATTGATTAAAAATACGCAATTTCTTAAATTATATTTGTTTAATATGTTTAGCAGACACTTTGTTGTTAGGTTCATTTTTTAGAAATTAAATTATATTAGACTACTTATCAAATTTTTAGACAAGTTAATTAGTATTATTAAATTTTCGAAGAAATATCATTTCTTAATTTATAAAAAAATTTCAAACCAAAATTCTTTGCCTCGTCTTCACAAATTAGTGTTTTTATCGATTCAATTAACTTTTTTGTTTGTTAAATTTTTATTTTTTACACTTATTTTAACTTTATTAATTTAAAATTGCATTCAAGATGTGTTATTAGTTTATCATTTTGCGTTGCTAAATATCTGCTTTTATCAAGAATGTTTGGTTGATGTATTCTGTTGAACTTTTATAGGAATTATATTTGTAATCAAACAAATGCTAATTGGATTACAATCATTTATTATTTTTTAATATATTTTCGATTCTGTGATCATTTCGTTTACTTTAGTTATTTGTTATTTCATTGTAAACAAATTTTTAAAAATTAAATTTGTTATTATTTATAGCACTCTTTTCAACAAAACGTTAAGCATAAAATGATTTCTATTATTGTCACGACTGCCAGTCTTCCACTTGATGATAGCGGGCATTAAGCAAATCGAATTTGCTTTTTTATAAATAAATATTATTTCCTTTAAATTACAGAAAAATAAATATTTAGCAAAACATTGAATAACAATTGATGTAAGTTTTTATGTAAATATATGATTAAACAAATTTGCTATTTTTAATTAGTTAAAAAAAATCTGCTATGTTCTTATGATAAAGTATAAATTAATGGACAAAGTTTCTATGTTATCCGCCGTAAATATCTTTTTCTTTGATTTATTTTTTGCAAAGACAAAAATTTCCTTTACTTATTATAAATTAATTTCTGTTGAACGATTTATTTTGATACAATTATAGATTAATTCAATTATTTAAATTTTAATTTTTGTGCATACTTTAAATATTTTGTAGACTTTTATGGTCAAATTTTTAATTCTGAAATTTATATTATTATGTTAACGCTTGGGATAGTGTGTAGAGGTAAACAATTATTTAGTATCATGCTAAACATAAATCCATACCGATTGAATCGCTTTAAAATTATAGGTAATCATTACTGCATTTTAATTATTCAATTAATGACATAATGTTATTTACCCGGGCTCAGACTAAATCGACAATTTTAAAAATTGGATAAATCTAACTTGAAAATATTAATTTGTTATATTTGTTGTTTATTTCAAGTTGTAATATTTTTGATTAATTGGCATTGCCGGGCCTATTGCGCATAATTATGAGGACATATTTTGTTTAATTATACTTTATTATTATTTACCCAGTAATAGAACATTTTTAATTTTAAGTTTTTCTTTTCTTGTTAGATTTTAAAAAAAAATTAAGGGGTCATTTATATGGAAAAAATTTGAACGGCATTGCGTCATTGTCGTGATGTCGTTGTGCTTCCAGAGATTAAATGAGGTATATTGTTTTTATATTAAATTAATTTATAAAAGTATTAGTACATTATATTTTGAATCATTAAATATGGTAATCTTTGCATAATATATTTTTATTATTATCGAGAATAAACACCTAAATTTTTTTTTGCTAATTGTTAGTATGGATTTAAGACTTGAGCTTTTCCGCGGAAAACAACTTGAAGTTGGCTTACATATAATAGTACTTATTAATATATAATTTCTTATTAATTATTTTATACTTTATTGGAAACTTACGGCATAAATTTATATTTTAATATACAAAGCTGCCTATAAATTTTTAATTTTATTTACATATTCATTTCAATCGATTATAACCTTTTAATATTTTTTAGTGTTCTGTAAATTAGATAAAATTTTATATTTGACGAATGAATAAAAGATATAGCATACTAAGGTTTAAAAATTAATTAATAATTGGACCTTTTATTAAAAAAAACTTTTAGGGTAACAATGAATTTTATTCGTTTAATCGAGATATGTGTTTTTTGATAGACATTGTACTTATTTCATAATTTTTATTTTTAATTTAAATTAATTTTAGTTTAAAATTCTTCAGGGTCGATTGACTTTATATGGTAAATTTAAGTTTAAATATTTTAATGTATGGGCCATTTTAGACCCGATTATTTGTAATTTTTGTTATATGTTAATTTCATTTCAAACAGCATCATTAATTGTTTAAAAAGCTTTTACATAATATCATTTTAATTAAAATTTGAAGAACTGTCTCTATCTTTAAATACCCTTGTGCGATATTGACAGAAACTACTCACTCAAACTTATCATTATTTTAAACTGCTTATCATGTACTTTTTTTTTTTTTTTGTGCATAAATTCATAATTTTTTGTTGACTTTTAAATAGTCAAAAAAATTCTTTTGGGAATAGGGTTGAAGTAAACAATTATTTTATATCATGCCTAAACATAAATCCAATTCTTTTGCTGTTAATTAAGACATAAATTATGTTAATATTAGCTTTTTGCCATTTTTAATGTATAATTTATTCATAATAAGGTAATTACACAATTTTTCGGATTGAATCGCTTAAAAATTATAGGTAATCATTACTGCATTTTTAATATGTGTTAGTTTATTTGTTTTTATTAAAATTAAATTCAATTAATGTCGTAATGTTTTTTTTAAATGTTCACAATGTTAAAGACAAATTATTAATTAATTATAAAAAGATAAAACAAAAATAACAGAAAATAGTACAATTTCAAATCAAATTCATTCTATACATTAATAAACATTTATTAAAGCGTGATATTTGAATTTGGTGAATGCAAATACTGTCCGGTGACACTGTTAGTCGGTCGTACCCACTCGTCGATCGTTCAATGTTGTATGCACGCCTTTTGTTGTTTCTTAGGTGGCAATTTTTAGCTTCATTCAATCTCGACGCAGCCGCTTCTTCTTTATTTTTAATGGATGACAGTGTCAGTCAGATCTCCAATATATTAGCCAAAATTCGGCTGCAATCTAGAATAATTGATTAAATGTTACTTAAAGTATATAATTATTTTCTTTAATTGTATATAATTTATTTTGATTTTTTAAATTTATATAAAATAATTAAAATTTGTTTGTAATCATTACTGTTTAATTTGTTAGTTGTTTTATTTAAATATTTATATTCCTTTAAAATTATTCTAAATTTAATCATTTTTATATAATTATAATTACGTTCATTACATTACTTGTTTAAGTCAGATTTAAGAAATGCTTTTTAATTGTAGCTATCTATTATTTAATAAATTTTTCAGCAAACCAGCTTCCGCTATGCAAATGTTTATCATAAAGCATTTGCACTTATATCATGGGGTTTAGGCGCAACCATCGCAAAAGAATTCTTTTATGTGACAATTAAATCAGATCTCGAATCTTTTAATTTTAATTCACAAATATATTTAACATATGAAAAATTTATTAAATTGATCAATCAATTTTTAAGAAAGATTACTAGGAGGCGTCTGTCAGCAATATTTTCGTGTTTTTATTTTTGTTTTTTTAGTTTTAGGCTTCAACATGTTAAACAAATGATTGGCATTGATCAGGATGTGTTGAGAATTAAATATTAGTTCACCATTTTGCGTTGCTAAATATCTGCGTTTATCAAGAATGTTCTATCCTATTTCCTTATTCGATTCTTTGATCATTTCGTTTACTTTAGTTAAAAAATTTACAATAAACCGATGTTAGTTTTTTACGCGTTTTAATTATTTATTAGAAATTATTTCAAATATTGTACCCTTTAAGAGTTAATTAAATCTTAATGATAGTTAAATTTGATAAGATTTTTGAAATTATTTAAAACAAAAGTTCAATAACAAAAAACGTTAATGCAGCTAAAAAGTTTTAATTGTAGTGTTAATTTCTCATATTTAGATTTGGTGAGCAACTTTTAATAATGTAAAAGCTTGTTTATTAAATTGGGTTTAAAGTAAGGTAAATACTTAGATAAAGTTGGATATATATTTTTTTGAATGTATGTATTAATGGTTATTTTTTTATATTGAAAAGGAGGTTGAAATTAAAAAAAACCAAACACATACTGTATACAATAATTTTTAAATTTTAATTTTATATCGGCATATAAAATTATATTTTAAATTATTTTGGCTGAAATTTTTTGTTTACATTATTTTCATTACGTTCACAATATAAATTTACATTTTAAAAATTTTGTAGATCTTTAATGCTAATTTTAAGAGTCTTGGCACCTCTCATAATTTGTTATTTATTTTCTTTTGTAAATATAAACTGACTTGAACCATCGGTTACTTGCTCCTCGTTCATCGAGCCGTTTCGCTATTAGCTAATCGTTTGTGCCAATAACTAACAGTAATTTAAAATCGGTAAATTTAGTTTTCTAGAGTTTGGCTAGTTGTTTATATGTGAACTGATCAAACCGCCTTAATTTCTGTTGATAAATTAATCAATTTTAAAATTTGTTCAGATCCTTTTAGGCATTCATTTTAACAATAATCTTTTTTTAATTTTAAATTTATTATTATTTTGTCAACGTTTCAAAGTAATAATTTATTTTACAGTTTCATTGGCATTTTATATATTAATTATACTTTATAAATCTTTATAACTAGAATAAAAATATTTAAATGCACAAAAGTTTTCTTCCGCAAACATAGACTATGAATGCGACCTGCTCATAAGTGTTGAAGTTTAAGTTGGTTGATTTGGTCTTGGTTACGTTTTTTAAAGTTATAATTTTATTGTAAGTGAGTAAATAACATTGTTTTAAATAAATTAGTTATGGCTATTTCGGGTGCAAAAATTTAATATTAAAGTTATTGTTTTGGGTATAAGTTCTCATGCTTTTTAAATTATTTAAAATTAGGTTGGGCATCATTCTTTTTAGTAAATCCTTTTTGCCTTTAATCTATTACAACGCCATTTTTTACAGTAAAATTTAAAATAAACAAAATTATATTATCATACTGAATACAAGCTCCGCAAACTTTGTTCATATTATAATTTAATATTCAAATATAGCCGTTGTTTTTAACTTATTAAATCTAGCAAAATTTGTTTATTTAAAACAACATTGTTTGAAGGTAAAACATTTAAAAAAAATATACTTACAATTTTAAATTCTTTTTTTTTAATAACTTATCCGGTACTTTGCTCAAAATAAGAAACTTATCATCGGCTGTTTTTTGAAATATTTGTTTTATAAGTTTAATGGCGATTAGAGTAAGTGTGTCTGTCCGGAGATATGGTTAGTCGGTCGTACCCAGTCGTCGATCGTTCATTGTTGTACGTCTTTTGTTGCACCCTAAAATCAGAACAAAAATATACAGAAGAATGTCCGCTAACATTTTTTGAATTCACACGTAATAGAACATTTTTTATTTTCTATTTTAAGTTTTTCTTTTTTTGTCAGATTTTCAAAAATATAATAGCTCTTAAAATAATATTGTTGTTGTTCATATTATTTTCATGTCTATAGCTTTTCTGTTCGAAATTTTTTGGAATAAATCATAAATATTATGTATTTTAATGCTTTAATTAAAGCAATAAGATTTGTCAATAATTGTTATGTAATTTTGTATATCCATTCCCTTTTTGCACTTCTCGATCCAAAGGATTTCGCTGAACTTTTGTTCATTTTAATTTAAGTAAACATATCTAAAATTAAAATGATAGATGTTAAATTAAAGGTTTGACTTAAAAAATCAACATTTATTGTTCCTTTTAAAAGATTAGCAACCATAAAAATTATTAAAATTGATTCATATAATTATGTGCTTGTTTTTAATAATTTTATGATAAATAATTAAATTGTTTTAATTAACTTTTTTTCTTCCGATGACTTTGCACAACACCTCAAATGATCTTTGTCGACTTAAGCGCTTTCCAATTCTAAGCAGAGTTAAAAAACATTGTAATGAAAAGATTTTGTTTGTAATATTTTCTTATATTTTAGACTGTAGTTTTTAATCAATTGTTTCTGTTTCATTTATTTAGACGTAAAAATAACATCATTGAATAAAAGATTAATGAGTTTATTTATAAGAATTAATTAGTCTATATTGCACGTTCAGGTTACAAATAATGGTTAAAACATAATTAAGATTTGATTAATTGATAAACGAACGATTTAGTTTTGAAAAAACATTAAAATATAAATAATGTAAGAGTCAATTGATTGTTATTGAATTTGTCCGGTGATTTTGCATACCGGCTCAAATGATCTTATAATATATAAGTTTAAATTCTTTTTATGAAAATAGTTTTCTTTCAAAAGTTCCGCCAGCCTAATGTTCCGGCACTTTTTTGATTCCCTGTAGCGGCGGTTGTCGTTCAGGGTGTAAAAATATTTACATAATTCAAATAATTTTTATATTTAAAATTAAAAACCGTTTAAAATAAAATTGCAAATAGCCGATTCTATCGTTCATTACGCGTAGAATTATTTAACAAAAGTAGTCAAACATTGTATTGGTTTTAAGGGTTAATTAAATCTTAATGAATAGTTAAATTAAGTTTAAGAATTTTTTATTGAGGAGCAGTAAAAGCTTACATTTCTTGAATTAAAGGGTGTCGAAATTTAAAGTTGGTCGGACATCTTTATTCAATTTTAATTTTATAACTAGAGCTGGGATTTTCAGTCACTAAAAACTCAAAAATAGTCAGTCAAATAATCCTTAAACAAGCCAAATGAGTCACTAAAAGTGCTAAATTTAGGGCGTATAAACTGGTCAAAATTTTGTTTTGCGTTATTTATTAATCAAAATTCATTTTGTGATAACAATTTCAACAAAAGCAATTCAGTCAAAAAAATTTCTAAAATATGGATAATTAAAAAAATTCTTTTGACTGGCAGAATTTTTAGTCTTGACAAAAGGTCATTTTAGGGGTGCATCACTAAAAAGCTTTCAGAATTTTATGTATATTTTATTTATTTCAACTGCTTATTAGGTACTATAAACTATTATGTAGAATGTTTACTCTAATAAAATGAATAATTATTTAACCAAATTTTCGTCGCTTTTGATCTCTTAAAACGGACTTACGGAATTGAACTTACAATTCTCTCATTTCTTGATGTTTAGTGTTTTTGTTAACCATTATTTTTAAAATAATTCTTTCAACGTTGTTTTGCTAGCTATTTTGGTTTTATTTTAACTAAATTTGATGTCTAATAAAACATTTTGATTCTAAGAATTTTTTTAAAATCACCCGCCGACGGTCATGCAAATTGCATTTATTTATTATTTTAGTTTCTATTTTTATAAACTTTTTACTTTGCAACTGACTCACTTTGATTTCGGTTGGATGACCTTCAGCCATTGGTTTGGTTCTTTTCTTGTCAAAGATTACGGTCCAAATGTGAATGAAATTGATTAAAAATTTTCATAGCATAAAAATTTAAATTTCTTTGTTTTAAAAGTCTTTTTTTACATACCAATTCAATAAAATTAAGTAATGCCTTTGTGTTATAATTATAACAAATCGTTATTATTCATAAAAATATTTTTTGAAAGATACATATAGGGAATTTATTGTTTCAAAATTTTTATAAATTCATTTTTTGCTGATTAGGAAGTTTTAGGTCACTTTTTCAATTAGTTTTTATAAAAAATTGTTAAAAATTAATATTATTTATTTACAGTATAATGTAGGGTGGTTGTTCACGGTCGGTTTTAAACCGGTACCCCCGGTAGAATTTTCAAAAAAAAATGTGGGAGGTGGGTGAGTCGGCAGTGACAATAGGCGCCGCCGAGAAAATTTTGAAATTTTGACTCTATTTATTAAGAGATTTACACCAAAAATTTCCTATTACGCCTAAAAACTAAGAAATTTTCACAGTTTAAAAATGTGGCAAAAACAGAATCTCAAAAAATTTGTTAGGAGATTTGCAGCCAAAATTTAAAAATACGGCAACTTTTTGAAGCTTTTTCTGAGTGGTAAGAGTCCAGCGGCGTCGCCGTAAAATAAGGACCCCATCCATTGTACTGCTGATGATTTTAAATCCAATATAAAATGGAAAAACTCCTATAAAAATCCCATCATTAGGGGTGTATTTTTTAATCCGAAAAACCGATTAACCGGTAACCCCGGTTTTCGGTTTAGGTTTTTGGGCCAAAAAAGCCGGTTTTCGGTTTCGGTTCGGTTAACCGACCGTGAACAACCCTAGCATAAAGCTTTAATTTTAAAAAAAGTTAATACTAATAATTAAAATTGAACTGTTGCTGAATTTTTATATAAATTTGTCGTACTGTTAATAAAAACATAGCATATAATAATATTTTAAAAATGATTCTTTTTTTTAAATTGTATTGGGTTTGAAGATGTATTTGCATTATAATATAAATTGTTACTGCATTTTAATATGTGTTACTAAATAATTTATATATCTTTATTAAAATTTAAAAAAAAAACAGAACATAATACTATTTAAAAATCATATTCTATACATTAATAAACATTGATTATTTTCGTGAAAGTAATAAACATTGATTATTTTCGTGAAAGCTGAATTTGGTAATGCAAACATCGGGACTCAAAATATCGTAGCTAGTAGTTGATCTTCTATTTGTCCGCCTGTTGTTTTTTAGGTTGCATTTATTTATTATTTTAGTTTCTATTTTTATAAACTTTTTACTTTGCAACTGACTCACTTTGATTTCGGTTAGATGACGCTCCGTCTCGTCAGCCATTGGTTTTTTTCTTGTCAAAAATTACGGTCCAAATGTGAATGAAATTGATTAAAAATTTTTCATAGCATAACAATTTAAATTTCGTTGTTTTATTTATAAGTTATTGAAAATATACTAAGTAAACTTTATCTAAAGTATTATTCAATTAATATATTTTATTTTATACCAAGTAATTATTTTTTAGTTTTCTTGACGTGGGCTTCCGAAAAATCAGCAGCCGGAATCATCCGGTATATCGCAGATACGTCGTACACCACTGCAATGTCCGATGAGAGACTTCAATGACCGATCCTACCAAATTTTTATTTTTTTAAGAATTATCAAATAAATTATATAATTTTAATTGACTATCTTTTGATGGGTTTAAAATTGTAATTTATCACTTTAAAGCATTTGAATTTAAATGTTTTGGGTGGCAAAATCTTACTAAGTTTAGTAATTTATTGTAGTTTATAGTTTACATATATAGCACAACTTTCTAAATATGGGGTACATTAATAGATTTTGGTTGCAATTTTGTGTAATAATATTGAAAATTTATATCTTAGGTTGGACAGTAACAGTACCGGTGTTACAAAACCGGGTATTATTGATTCT